>JARVJO010000061.1:8193187-8232628 GCA_031762555.1 Cynodonichthys magdalenae
ATGTACAAGTTACACCTTTTGAATGCAATTACTGAAATAAATCAAGTTTTTCAAAATATTCTAATTTACTGGCTTTTGCCTGTACTCTAAACAAAGATGAGTCTGTGAAGTTGCTTTCAACTCAGACATTCATGTTCTTTAAATGATGATGGGTCCGCTTGGTTTTGAAACAATATCTATTCTATCTAGTTTCCAGAAATCTAATATCTTTATCTTTGTTAAACTTGAACTTCAGACCATGTGCACCTTCTGTACCACTGAGTTTTTAATTTGGGATTGAATATACCATTTTATGATGCATAAATATATAAAAAGTATCCCATAAAAGCAACATTTAGATGTCTTTCTGTCTAAGAAACTTGGGGGTTATAAATCTAATTTTAGTGTAAAACATTATCTCTGGAAACACAAACAGCAGAAAGAGTTGTAAAGTTGAGTCGAGACCACCCCTCACAATATAATGTTTTATGACAGATAGGCTATACAAAAGGCTTTAGCATTGTAATCCAGTTGTACTGAAACCAAACCATGTCACAAACCTTTTTTGCAGACCTCAGAAAATCAAATCATCCTAAAAAACTGGATAGCATGTCTCCTTTTAAAGAAAGAGAGTCATGTAGTCCTGACATCATGCACTGTGCTGCCACAACTCGAGTGGCTTTGAGAGGAGCAAAGCAGCAAAGAATCAGCTTCCAGATGAATTAATCCAGTCTGCATCATTTTATAGAGGGAGCAGGTGCTGTCACTGTTAGATCCACTCGCTGCTGCTACTCGCATCAATGTGGCATAGTGAGCATTGCCTCAGGGAAGACCTGAAAGCTGAGTTGAATGTTTATTGAGTTGGTATTTTTTTGCAGCGCTACACTTATTCTGCAAACGCATGTCAATTTTGTGGGACCGATGTGGCTCGGTTGCTTTATGGCCATTGCAGGTCTATATTCGGCTGATCATAGGATGCAATATCATCCATCATGTGACTGAATTATTATATCAAGGATGAGTGATTCCAATTCACTCCACTGCCACCAGCCATTTCCACACACCAATATCAATTTGCATAGAAAATGGAACTGTAGCATTGCCAGGACTGGGTCTCATCGCACTCTGGGAGTCATTTGCCTAGAAGTCAGTGCAGAGATAAAGAATATCTGACCAATTACACTCTTTCTATTACATAGCAATATCTCCCCCTGCCATTACTCATTGCCTGTGATGTGTTGAAGCAGTGTGGAGGAGATGTGTGCATTCTAGGGATCTTAGGCTTGGCTCTTGGACTGAGCTATGTGTTATTAATTTCATTCAAGTCTTTGGTCATACAAGATGAAAGCACAATTTACATGACTGTTGTAGCAAATCCATTCTCCATTTGAAGTTGAATATCTTAAAGCATCTTTTTTTTTAATTTAATAGCTAGGAAATAACAGGATGACTATTTGCAACGCTTAATGTATTTCCTGTCATCTTTTTGTGTGTGTGTTTTAGGCTGGTGAACAACAAAGCACAGAAGAAGATGTAAGTATCCTCAACAGATCACAGTATTCATCTTTTAAGACTAGTTTTTGTGCTTTTGTTCTGGCTTCTAATACTCCTGTTGAACACTTTTGCAACAACTTGTATGCACTTACTTGCCTTCATGGCTCTGCATTCCTGTTTTCTGTTCCACAACTTTTTTTCCCCAAGACTGTGATAAGTCCAGTATCTATTCTGTCTGTCTTTTATCTCAGCTATAGTAGACAGACAGACGTCAGACACTTTTGAAATTAAAGTAGAAAAAAACAACTTCTGACGCATAATAAATCTGATAAGCATGCACCAAAAAAATGTGTTGTTTCTGTTTTTTATGCTTTAAGGATTTTGCCAAGGACCGGTATGGTGTGTCAGCTCTGATCCAGTCACAACAAAAACTTGGTGAGTACGGCAACAACCGTAACTCTGTCTCATCCAAGAATTCACTGAAAATATAACAAATAGCAGAGAGAAAATTGACCACATACTACATACGTGATGTTAGAAGATAATGAGGTAGCATGTTTGTCTTGTAAAGCAAGAAAGCAGGAACAAATTGTATTTGCAAAGAGGCCAAAGACTTTCATTTCAATGAAGTGCTATTTGGTTTTATTTCAAGTTACATAAACATTTCTTATCTGCACTCTGCAATACTCTCACTTTCCTGTCAGTCGCCTCATAAAAAGTGCAAGATTTTGCAAAGACTTGCGTTCTTTAAAAGGTTACTGCTCTGTTCATTTTATCTTGTTGGATCTTTATTAGTCAGAAGGAAATGTAATTAAAAGATGGACATGAAAGAAAACATTTATTAGGATTCGTGTTTGTTTGACACTAGTTCAAAATGTTCTCACTACATTGACGTTGCTGGAAAAAACAAGAAAATTGCAAGTCATTATTAAATACTTGTGTACATGTTCTGTGGAAACACTTTAGGCAGATGTGAACAAATACTGTAAAGTAATAAATATTTCATAAATATGAATAAATAAAGCAAAGTGAATAAACAGAAGGGAAAGTTATATGAAAACAATATTTTGTCTGAAAACAGCAAAAGTTTTTCTGAGTAAACTTGAAGACACTGGGGGACAGCAGGTCTCTGGATGTCTGAGGAACCTAAGGCTAGCTCAGATTCTTTGGTCTCTTCGTATGATCCTGAACACAGTCAATGATTTAGAGATCTGCGCTCCGTGTGGGCAAACAGTCAATATAAGGATTCCTGGTTCTTAATACTGAAAATGGTTTTATTGACACATTTTGTTTGGGATCGTTGTCTCACTGCAGAATAAGTTTGGAGACAATCAGCCTCATTGATGGGATGTTGTTTCAGTACTGAGGAAACTGTTTATCCAGACTAAATCCCCAAATCTGTTTGCAGAAATGGAGCCCCAAACTTGTAAGGACACTCTACCATGCTTTACTGATTTCTGAAGACACTTATTGTTTTTTGTACTGCTCTACACTGGTTTGACAAACTGCTTTCTGCTACACCCAAATATAAAAAAATATTTATTTTTGACTCATCAATACGGAGGAGCCCCTGCTGTCAATTTTTTCTACAAATTTTTAGTTTTCATGAAGAGTTGAGTTGCTTGGTTTTGTTTCAACTTTGGGGATTTGATGTTTTTGCTTGAATTTTTGCATTGATTCATTCTGGACAGACTTTAGATGGGTGTACCTCAGTCTCACATGTTTCTGACAGTTCTGAGGTGATTGCAGGGCATAGTTTTTAAAGAAAATAAAGGTGCATTGCATTACATGTCCCTATTGTTCTTTGTGCTTTGAAAGCACATAGACAACACATCTAGAAACTCCAGTTTGGTTTGAAATGTTTGTGACCACGCTGATGGAACACAATTTGTGTCTTGATGCTGTATTCGGTGAAACTCGCCTCCAGCTTCATCTTGGCAGAAATTTGGCCACTCCTCGCTCAGTTTTAGGCCTCCTACACAGTTGTTACTGTTTCAGTTAATGACTGTGTTTCAGCCTGCATATGAATCATTAGCACCTTTTTTACTGTAACTGGTTAAAAATATGCTTGATTTTAATCCTACAAAGTTGCTGCAAGTGTACCAGTAGAAATAGAGGCTGTTTTGAAAGCAAGGAGTCATCACACCAAATATTGATTTGATTTATACTTTTTTCTGTTAGTGAATTGATAAAAATGGAAATTTATATATATTTGAAAACATTCGGACTTTAAAGGTTTTGTCACATGCACTTAAAACCTTTGGGAATTACTGTAAATAAAGCCCTTGGTTGGGAAAACAGGTTAGGCTGACATTCTTACACAAGGTTAGATGTTGTTTTTCCCTGTGCAACCTGTTTAGTACAGGAACACATACTGGAGCCAAGGTTCCAATATCTGATTAAGCACTTGATGGATATCATTAAAGGCGCCTGTGGTGTCACCTTTTCTGGAAATATTAGTGATAATTCCTCTCACTGTTTGTGTTTGAGAATCCTCAAACTGTAAGGCAGCAGTCAGACCTGTTGCTGTCGTCCATCTGTCTAGATGTTTTTTCAGCTCCAGTGGAAACAGACAAAGTAGGGCCTCCCTCACCTGCATGCCAAGTTCAGCCATGGGGATGGGATGAAGAGGGGGGGGGGGGGGGTGAACGGTGAGGTCTTCCATGTGGGTTGACAGAAAGTTTGCAGCCAAAAGGGGCAGCTTTGTTTTCTCTAGTGTAGCCTCAGTGTCTGCCTCTCTTACTTGCTGATAATAAGAAGTAAGCATGCCTCAGAGTGATACAAGTGAAACTAGAGTCAATTTGTCATAAGGCCCAGAGAGAATAGGTGAGGTTTAGACAGCTTTCAGCAGGGCTTCTAGTGTGTCTTATTTATTAGACATGCTTGTAATTTGAACCTTTTATTGTGTGCTTCTTCACAAGCACATGCATGCTTATTCACATTTCTTTTAGCCTTTTGGGAATAGAAGGGAAAAAAACAAGGGCAATTCATTGCTCAAAACAGAAAAACGGAGCATGAAAAGTTTTTGTGAAGTAATTTAACACTTTTGTCTGTGTGTTTCTCTGTGAGCCAGACAGGGTGTTGGTCCGGGTCCAAGACCTTACTCCTGAGAAAGCTGACCAGCTGATCTGGTTGCGTGCCCGGATTCACACCAGCCGAGCCAAAGGTGAGATCACCCCATCACCCTCGAGCTCTTTGTTCACCTTTTATATTTGAGAGACATTTTGAGCTGTGTGGAGGATATAAACAGGATGAGATGCCCCCTGTGCCAATCCTTGGTGTTTGATGCTCAGCAGTCTAAAATCACCTGTCCTCAGGCTGTTTCTCAATAACACCTCTTCTACTCCCAGATCAAACAGCAGTGCCAGCTGAAACTGAGTTGGGGTTGTTGAATTACATATGACCTAAAAAAAATTACATCACTCTATTTACAATGAAGGATTAGGAAATGAAAAAAGATTTGAAATAACACACGGCACCTTTAGAATGTGATGACTTAAAACCCATTTTAGGATTTTTTTTATGATTCTTTCCTTGTCAAATGGTTTGTCAACCCCAGGGTTTTTGATTTTCTTTTCAGACTAGCTTGACACTGCCAGGTAGAAGATCAGATAATCTGTCTTTTCTTGGCTCCGGCTGCTGGCAGCCATAAAGCGTCTTCATTTGAATACAATAAACCCACTGAGCTTTACCTGGTTATTTCAGTGCTCTATAAAACACTACAGCCTTTTTTTTCTGCTGTGATTAAAACTGTGATGAGAAATAAATTGAGGCCTTAATCATTGTATTTTTTATCGTTTCCTTTCGAGATAACTTCCAGAGTCAAGAGACACTTCCTGTCCACTTGTGTTTTCATTCTCCCTGCTCGCTGTAGGATGTCCACATGAACAGAACAACATCCTGATTTTGTGTGGGATGAGGTGTGACTGTTGGTGGGATTTTGGCTTTACCATTATCCCCACAGCCCAACTCCATCTCACAGGCATCAAACATCAAAGGATCTGGGTGGTCCACCTATCTGTTGACCTGAGATTTTGTTGGCTAACCTGTTTACACACTTCCTAGGTGTGTGTATGTTTGATAGGAAGGTAGCAATCACCTTTTCTCCACACAGTGTTCTTCAAAGACAATGCTCTGTTTACAACTGTTTGACACTCTGCCTTATCCCTGCAGCTGCGGGATACCTTCTTCATCTTGAGTCACATAAGACCTTTTTCCACTGAGCGAACGTTTATTGCTTCAAACAAATTGCCCAAAGTTTTACTGTGACAAGCCTGTTAGGCCTTCACTGTCTATTGTTATTGCTTTGCTTTCAGGGAAGCAATGCTTCTTGGTCGTGCGTCAGCAGCAGTTCAACGTGCAAGCGCTGGTCGCAGTGGGGGATCGTGCCAGCAAGCAGATGGTCAAGTTTGCCGCAAAGTGAGTCCCGAGACTGTTTTTCCTGTCAGACGCAGCAAAAACAATGGTGGGAAAATCCTGGGCCCTAATCGTCCACTGGTCCATTTTCACACATTCTGACTGAGGGGGAGGGTGGGCAAATCAATCATATTCCACTTGACAGCTGAAGCTGGCTTTTAACAGGGTGGAATACGACAGACGTTTTTAATGGAGCACTTCCTGTTACGATGGCAGATACAGCAGTTTGGATCTAAGGAGGAAGGCATACTTAAGTGCCAAACATCATTAGTCATTTTAGCAGCTAAATTGTAGCCCATTACTGGTAGTCTATGAATGAATACAATTTTCTGAGGATAAAGAATCTAAGAAAAGAAAGGGGTCGGGGGGCTTATAATAATGCTGCCTTGGGCTGACGTTAGAGGTTCACAAAAGACCCTTAATTGTGAAACGTCACTAATGGGAGTTTAAATATACATAAGAAAAAAAAGTACAATGCAATTTGCTGAAATATGCACGGCATTGATTTCAAAACAAGCATTTGTTTTAACGCCCAGTGTTTAGTGAATTTAATATGGAAGACCTTAATTATCATGTGTGTCTCAAATGGCTTCTCTGTAGATGTTGCTAAATTAAGCCAAAGGTAACACCCACAGCTGTAATCGACCGCATGAAATAGGTCGTTAACGTCGAGCTTGAGCAATTCCGATATTGCAGTAATGAATGCTGTTAAAAATGTGTCTACTATTCTGCAGCATACAAGCTCCTCAGTTTTGTATGCTGCACCATTCTTTCAGGGAATTGTAAAAAAAAATAAATAAAAAAAAGAGTGGGGGGTGAAGTAAATGATCTGAGTGAGAGCTGTTACAGAGAGAGAGAGGTGTCAAGCTTGTTTAGAGGTATGTAAGGCTCCATAACTGCTCCAGGTAGTTACATCGACTGCTCAGCAGGCTCTGACACATTTACTCTGATCTGACCCCATCTTCTCAGCTTTTCTATTTCCTAGGGTCATTACAGAGAATATACCGTAAACAACAAAATTTACCATTTTGTAAATAAGAACAAATACGTCTCTGCTGTAGTCATTTCTTTTATTTTCATCATATTAGTTATATATAAAATTTAGACTGAAAAAGCAGATTTTCAGCTTCTTTCGGAGAAATGACACTGCAGTTACTTAGGGTTAAAATATTGGGAAGTAAAAAGTTTTGCATCATCTGTGGTGCACATGAAGGCAGTTTGAGGACATTGGTGGCCTTGAATGTAGCTTGCACAACAAATCGTCACATGCTGTTTAAAGTGAACCCTACACTCTCCAGTTTGACATTTAAAAAGTTTCCCATGTTGAAATGTCTTCAACTACAAAATATAATCCAAGTAGGTGAGTTGTTCACAATCTTGCTATAATTTTGTGTAAATGATGAGACACAAACTCTCTTGACATTTTGTTGCAGAACCTAAGATTTTGTGAAAACTAAACACAAATAGACGTCGAACCTTAGTGTGTTTTAACACTCAGATTCCTTTTAGTAACCTGTGTCGCTAACCCATGTTGGCCACAGTTGCTCTTCGGCTGACCTGCTTTTTGCCACTTGAAACATTTAGTTTTGTCTCTGCAGAATGGCACAGGGTTCATGCAAGAAAGCTGTGAAGTGTATGTTGTCATGTGTGGCTAAGAAAGATAAATTCTGGTTCAAACTTGGGTTTTATGTACCACAATAGTGGTTCACCTCCTGTTGTGTGTATCGCTTCAGCATCACACACAAACAGACTGCCTTCTGACAAATTCAGCTGTTATCTGTTTTTGCATCTTTCCAAAAATCTAATTGTTTTAAAAGGCTTTCAGTGAGAATTATCTTCATGAACAACAGCTAAATGAAACAGACTGGTTCCAGCCTTTTTACGTAAACACCAACAAATAGAGTCCGGAAATCTGGGCTGACTTTTTGAGCTGATAAGTGTTATACTATTTTTGTAAAGTCTTAGTAGAAGATGTTTTCTCATCCCCTGAATGTTCTGAACAGGCCAGAGCTGTAAAGTATGATCGTACCACTTCCTGTGTTCAGAAGTTAATATATTCTGTGCATCACGTTGTTGTTCACTTATACACTTTGATGTTTGTGTGTCAGTTATTTTTTTTAATCTGTGGCAGTTCCTCGAAGTGGTTCCACAACTTTGTTGTAAGACAGTGTGATACAAAACTTCACCTAACAACGGAGCAAGTGAAAGTGACGACAGCAGTTGCCAAAACAAACATCTCAGAGCAGTCTCGATGCACATCAAGTGGGTTTCTGAACGAAACTGTTCACATTTATCAGGAAGCACATGGGGCTTTCTATCCCACTGCTAGTCTCTCAAACTTTGGTCAGATGATTGACAAGCTGAATGAGACCTGGGATTAAAAAGAAATCCTCTTATAATCACTCTGAGGGCACAAGGGGCATCAAGAGGGGAAGTCTTTCCTCACATGTCCAGGCCGTCCTGCTTTCACACGCGGTTTAATTAAGCCGTCTAAAGAGAGCTGAGTGTGAAGCACACGTGCGGTTGGTTTAAATTCAAGCCAGAATCAGCTGTTATTGTTTTAAAGAAATTTTTACCAGTCGTCGAGAGCAGCAGCTTTTTTATTACAAAGCACAGCTCCTGTATGCTGTTTAGACTAAATTCATGAAAGTTTTGCAATGTAAACTTTGTTGACTACACGATTGAGCAGAAAGCTTTTTACTTCAGAAATGTCATTTTTACTGTAGTGTATGTATTAAGGTTGCAACGTTTACCTGACTTATTTCCAGTTCACAGATGAACACTTGCACTATGTGCCTAGTTCAGTAGAGCAAGTTTGTGTGGATAAACTTTTGGTCTTAAATCTTTAAATCTAATTCTTACATTTTTATACTGATATAATTTGATTGGTTTAATAATTACTGGTAGTTTAAAAAAATGAAAACAGGTGTGTCTACAGACATCTATGAAAAGAAAAACCTTAAAGTTTAGTAACATTTGAGGATGATGTAATATAGTAGTAGACCAACGGCCACACCTTTCCTCTTTATCTTGTTGGGTTTTGGTCATTGACTCATCTTCTGTTTGTATCATTTCTAAAAAATATTGTCAAAATTCAGTCTGTTTTTGTCGTTTGCTGTGTTTTCGCCGTCAGCCTGTCTCTGGGGGGGTCCTGCATCGAAGGTTATTAATGTTTGGATTTATTTATTTTACTGATCTCCTGCTAGATGGGAAGAACTATGGTGGCAGCTGTCGAGGGGCCGAAGGGACAGCAGTGCCCCAATGTTCAGTCCCTCATTACTGCTTTTTAATGAGAAGGAGTGACGGATTACAGCAGGTTTCCCATCTGGCCGGGCGCTGTTTGGCAGTTGGTGGTGCTTCTCTTCTCTAACATGGTCCACTGAGTTTCATCCACAAGCTTGAATAGAGAGACAGAGTATTGTTTTTTAAATTAACTGTGACAAAATGAAAAAAAACAAAAGCACCTCTGCATATGCTGCAGTGATACTTTCATTTTTATGTGTTGTGGGGAAATTCTTACCACTGCTCTCATTGTCATGTTTGTAGAGAGCTGGGTACTTCCCAGGACCTGCAGTGTTTTACAAATTTTATTTTAAGATTCACAAATTCCCTTTTAGCCTTGCTGCTTCTGTTTATGTTTCTTCTCAGCCATTCTGACAGATAGAAAACAATTAAACCAATTTAAAATGTGTGATTGCACACATAATGTATCCTATCATTTGCCTTGGAATGAACTTGGTTTAATTGCTGCACTTATTAAATCGCTAAATAGCTCAAGTAGAGCTTTTGTATAAGAAAAAGATGACTTTCTGAGAGAGCGAAAAGTGAGGTAGGCGCCATTTGAAGAAAAGAAGATGGTGGCAATCTAGACTCTGTTTTAAAGTGTTCGAAGTTGTGGTGTATTTTTCCCCAAAACAAAAAAAAGTGAATTTTTCTAAAAGAACATGTGAGGGAGAAATGGTAAAATGTTTTTTACCCTGTTGCAGGCTTTTGATTAGAGCAGGGAAATGGGTTATAGTGCTTCTGTTATAAAAACCTCTTGTGGTTTTCCAAATACCCTGTCCCCTGTCAGCCAATGTCATTTCAGCAGTTCTACTTTTAGGATATATAAGGTAGAAAAAGAAATTGGCACAAAAAACAAAATCATTCACCCATATCCTACACTGTCCTCTACATATCATGCCATTTAAAAAAAAAAAGTGGAAAAATTGTCTAAAAGCATGGGTCAGAGTTGAACAGAAATATTGTTTAGATGCAAACAGATGTGTTTGTGTTCTAAGTGCTTTTTTTATCCTTCAGCATCACCAAAGAGAGCATTGTAGACGTGGAGGCAATGGTGAGGAAAGTGGAGCAGAAGATCGAGAGCTGTTCACAGCAGGACGTGGAGCTCCACATTGAAAGGGTTAGCATACTTTGACTAGTGCCACACAAAAGATTACACACTCGCTTTTAGTACACAGCAGCTTCCTTTCACATCCACATAAAAACATGAAGTTTTTTTTTTTTTCTTATTTGCCTGGCAGTACAAATGCATCTAGACTTGTGAGGGTTTGTGTAATTTCCTCTCACAGAAAGCCCACAGGTGTTCTGCAACTAAGTAAACACTCTCACTGTGATCCACTCAATATTTGACTCAACCTTTTCACTTGTCACTCAAGAAGATTGGGATCATAAGAGGCCAGTTGAACCCAATTGGTAAAGGGAGTACATCATTCTTACTAAAGGCAAATGTGGACAATGTATTTTTTGCTTGTGTATGTCTCTGTTAAACAAAAGTTGTGTTCTCCTCAGATTTTTGTCATCAGCCAGGCAGAGCCACGTCTTCCCCTGCAGCTGGAGGATGCTGTCAGGCCCGATGGAGACGGGGAGGAGGTGAGGATAGATGAGGAGGCATAAAAAGCCTGGAGAGTCTCCCTTTTTTTGCCCCTACCTTTTAATTTGATGGACTCTGTAATTCATTATTTTATAATGATTATATGACATGTTTTTCATAACACGGGACAAAGTTCAGGCATCTCACTGTAAACTGATCTGCTTTAAAAATGAATGAATAAATGAATGGGCACATTAACGCGTTATTGCGTTAACACAGCCGACTCTTAACGACGATAATTTTTTAACACGCATTAACGCGGTTATTCTTTATATTTCTTCTTTTTGGATCTCTGTGTTCACTGGGCAGCTAACACACACACAGAAACACACAAACTCAGTGGTCACGGCGGGGAGGCAGGCTTTAGATGGCCTTCGTCGCGCATCTCAACCAATGAGAGCCTTTGTTGTCGACCCGTTGCGTGGCAACTCGCAACCGCTCTCGTGAACCCGACCGAGCTGCAGCCATCGCAGAAACATGGCGGAAGTCACCAAATTCTTCAGGGTATTTTTTATTTTAAAACTTTTCCTGACGGCAGGCTGGGAAGAAGTAAAGTTCTCTGTAAGCGCTGCTGCAACGCTAAACCGTCTCACCACTGGAGCAGTTTGAGCCTGAAATATCACTTCAGTTTAAAACCAGCATAAACAAACAGAGGGAGGTTCTGCAGGCGAGGCTGACCATCGTGTTGGACAAAAAAAGAAAAACGTAAGACCGTCTTGCTTTGACTTGTTTAAAGTGTTTGAAAATGCATTGCCCCTTTTTTTAAAATGACGTAAAATCAAGAATTCAAGGATTTTTTTGTGTTTTCATTTCAAATGAGTACTTCACAGTTGTCAGCAAAAAATAAATGAATAAAATAAGTCATAAGGAAGTAAAAAGAAAAACAAGAAAAAACTATACAGTGTGTCACACATGGAGTGAAGTACAAGACTAATCATTTCTAAAAAAATGAATTGCAGAAATATCTTGAGGTTAATTGCAATTAAATTTTTTTAATCTATGCCCATCACTAATATATGAAGTTCTGTATATTTATTCCTTTTTTTAAGCTAAAATAACTAAATTCAATGACCTTGTTTGACTCTGCTTACAATGCAGAGGTACTCATTGTTTTGGGATTTTCCTGAATAGGAACAGAAGAATTGAGCACTCGTCATATGAGAGAATCATGATGCATTTAAAAAGCTGCTGTTGTTCTTTGAGGCTGATTTTGTGTGCTGTGAATGTTCTTTAGCTACGGTTTATTTTAGTGATCGTGTGAGTTATTTTTCAGTTTAAGACCAAGTTTTATTTAGAATTCAGTTTATGAAGTTCTTTGTGGATAACACTGTGCTTTGTTAAACAACCACAGCCCTAGAAGCTGCATGAATTTGGATTTTTTTCTTAAAGTTGAATTGCTAAAGTATAAATGACTCAAATAGCAGGAGTTTTTAGTTTTACTTAACTGTCCATTAGTGCATATCTTGTTGAGAGTATTTGGGTAATGCTACAAGTCATAGTATTTAGTTATGACTTCCAATAGCAAATATAGATCTATAAACCACCTGTGAGCATTTGCACACCAACATCTGCAGCAGCATCTCAGGTGTTTTCTGTTGGGAATCGGCTCGTCAGTCACACGTGTATCAGCACCTGTCATCCCCAGAGACGCAGGCCTCAGCAGCACAGTCTATTTGACTGTCTGCCTATCTAACATTTTGTCTCTCTGCATCGGGCTGTTCGAAGCAGGATGTGGCTACATGGGCTATTAGCTCATAATCTTGTGGATCCTGTGAGGAAGCCCAGCCTCCATGACCCTGGAAGCTGGAGTTCCTCCTGTGATGAAACATTTATATTTGTGTTTTTATTGTTATTATTGTCCTTCTTTTCTTCATTAGTTCTCTGTTGTTTCGGACAGCAGATGTTTGCTGTTTTTTAGTGTGTGATGATGCAGTGCTCATTGTGTGGAGTTTCATTTGCTAAAATAACCTGACTTTTATGAGTTGATGGTCTTTGCCTTTGTTAATCTCAGTGGCAATTTTTATGTTAAAATGTCCTGAAATGCAGATGTTCTGTTTTTTACTTTGGGATGTTTTAATAGGGACATATGCTAAATCCACTTTTTTTTAGCCGTTAAAGGCATTTTGTTGTGTACTTGGAGTCTCTAGGAGTGCAGAAAATTTAAATTTAGTCTCTCCCAGTGTTGCAAAGATATCTTTATATTATTTTTTTGGACATATTTTTCAACCTGTTCAGTTTAGTCTATTTTCCATGATGTTTACTGAACTATTATGTCAAATTATTTGTGACGGAACTATGCCAAATAAGGTCTGGACCTACCAACTGCAGTTTGATGGTCTTTGTTTTCTGGTTCTGGGTCAGACTCTGGCTCCAACACGTAAGGTTTGATGGACAAGTCTTCCCTTGTTGACATATTTTAATTAATTGGTAAATAAACAGTTTCTGTGCAGCCATATAGTCATAAAGCCCTCTTTCAAACTGGAATGGACCACTATGGAAGCTGGAGGGAGGCGAGGTGTGAAGCTCCTTGTTTGAATTTGAAGAGACAGCATCAAAATGAGTTGATATGAGACTCTCCTCAGAGAACAGGTGAAAGAGGGGCTTGTAGAGCTACAATTCAGACCAAAAGAGAAATTCAGACCAAAACATTGCAGTTCCACTTTATATTGACCCCAATTGAATGATTCAAATGTGAAAAAGAATAATTTAAAAGCAGGAAATGTCTCTTTTTAAAAGGCCTGTAGAAATTGATTTCATATATTTGTGACCGTGTCATCCTGGTTTTTGTTCCCCTCAGGAAGGAAGAGCCACCGTTAACCAGGACACCAGGCTGGACAACAGGGTGATTGATCTCAGGGTAAGTTGCTCAAATCTCAGCCTCAAACTGAAACTTTCATCTTTTACTTTTCACATATGTGGAATTAGTGAATTTATGCAACTGCATTTCGTTGTGATTTACAAGAAAACATTTTTTACAAGGACTGTTTTTGTTTTTCTTTACATCAAATTAAAAGCAAGCTGCCTAATGCAATCAAAAGCAGAGCAAAGCTCCGCATGTGAGATGCAAAAGAGTTTGTCTGTGATTTAGTGGGAGCTGTTGCTACTCTGTCTGTGTGGGAGATGTGTGAAATCTATACAAGCAGCAGAAGGCAGAGAGCCGCAAAGTTTGTCATTGTTTTGATAAGTATGGATGATGCGGCTGGCAGGAAGGCACAAACACCACAGCACAGAGGCGCACAGCTCTGAACTCTCACAACACCTGTTTCAGCAACACATTACACTTTGAGCTCGCAGACGAGGGTCTGTCATCAGTTTTGCACTTAAGAGCCCAGTGAAGCTGTAAAGTGGTTCCCACACTGGCAGACAAACACCCCAAGAGGGACCTATCAACCTCCTCTAAGAATAGTTTGGTTCCTCCGAAACTCCCCTTGTGCCAAACTTAAACATCAGGTGTTTCTCACAAAAACACAGTGGAAAATTTTATTTAGTTTGTGAAAGACAACTGGACTTTTACTCTGAGTAGGAAGTCAAACTGTACAAATCCTCTAATCATGCTGCAGGTGTTCTCTCATTGTTACAGACATGTTGAAAAAATGTAACTCTGTCCAAACCTAAGCTTGCTTTATGTCCATTTGATTAAAGTATCTAACAGCTGAGGGGCAGAACATCCAGCAATTAAAGTCATTATGTAAATAAACCAAGTATTACCAAGACCTGTTACCTTTGAAATAGTTTATTTTGCTGCATTTAGAACCCTATGTAAAAAAAGTAGTGATAATGAATAAAACGATATAAACAAAATAACATAAAAAAATAAATAACATGCCTCCTATTAACACATATATTATTTTGATCTCTCTGACTTGCCAAATTTTTAAACTAATTTTATTTTCACTTTCATAGTTTGAGCTTCAACTGCTAGTAGTTTTAACTGTCTTGGATGTTTATAGACATGTTTTTTACCAGCTTCTAGCCAAGATTCTGACATTTCTATAAATGCCACACATGTCTAACTAAAAGAACTTATAGTAATTAAAGTAGAAAATCAGGGGGTTTGGGCTTAAGAGATGAATGACCCAACTGGTGGGCCGAACTTTGGTCACTCAGGCCTAATGTGGCACGTGGGCCGCCAGTTGAATAGCCCCGATCTTAGGCCATTTTAAGTTTTGGTCATGTTGCAAAATCTTTAGTAGGTTCAATAAAATTACTTTGAATTCAGAGAAGCTAAACAGGCAAAGCAATAACCTAAATTAAAACCCCAAAAGTTTAACCAAATCATTTTTAAACAGGTTACAGTTATGTATATATTTATATTTATAGGGTATTTTAGCTATTAAATTTGACTTAATTTAGCTATTTTGACTAAGTCTTTTATACAGGTGTACCTGCACACAATATATAACGTATGTGCAACCTGAGAAGAAAGCTATTTTAAACCTTTTCCTCATTATCTAAAACTTTATGATAAACACTTTAGATTAAAAACTTAAAAATGTTAAAGTAAAGAAATTATGCATAATGTTTCAAATTTGTGCATAGATTTCTTTTCTGCAGTAGTAATTGGTTGCTATCCACCACTGCAAATGTTAGCATAAAAGTTTAAATAAGTGCACAAGCTCCTCATGGCTAACATTTTTTGGGAAAGCTGAATAATTGCTTCAAGACAAATTGTCCAAATGTAAAAGTTCTCGAGTAGATGTTTTCAGGTTAATTAAATTAATCCATGGATAAAATATTAGTTAAGTGGAGAAGTGACTCCAGAATGAGGCTTCAACAGAAATGAGCCTTTTATGTTTGCGGTTTGAAACCCGACTGTGGTATTTTATCACCACAGCTGGGTTTCAAACCAGCGCAGTTTCCCACTCAGAGGTAAGTCACATTCAGGTACAGGCTGTAAAGAACCGCAGCATCAGAAGACCCACCAGTTTCAAGATACTAGCTGCTACCTACCCATCCACCATCACACCTCCTCTCTGCAGACGTGTTGTAAACAGGAAAGCGCTTTCGAAGATTTGAATGTAACCTCGCTCCGACTGGCTTAAAGTCGGTTTTCCCGGATTTACCGAGGGGCTCTGCCCAACGTGTGATACGTGACAAAAATGAGTCATAGCTGTTCTGCTTTACTGATCTGCAAAGATTCTCATGCAGTTTTTTTTAGCAGGAAAGTTTCATATTTGCCCACCACTACTTTTTACTTATTGTTCTGATTTTAGCTTCAGATTTCTTTAAGACGACCCTGAAGCATTGTCTGCAGAGAAAGAGGCTTTCTAGTTTTCAAGCACTATCACTTTTCCCCTTTTTTTTTTCCCAGCATTTTGTTATTTGAAGCCTGCTTGGATTTAGACACTCTGTAAAGATGAGACTAGGAGACCGATGTCTGTCTTCATGATGATATGTAATAACCAAAGCTAAAAGCCAGTAAACTGTCCTGGCCCTCTGAGATGACTCAATGACTCTCAGGGGAGTGTACTTTTCCCTTTTTTTTGTCTGCTCTGTCACTCAACTGTTACGATTGTGGGGTTTCTACAGGTTACAGTTTAACAGTAATCTCCTGGTTCACGTGGAGGAGTTCACTCCCCTCCATGCTTTCAGCTTTTACATTGATAATGATGGGTTTTAACTTCCCGAGGCTCTTGCTGGGCTTGAATGCAGGTCTGCGCCTTCGCCAGCAAATTAATGTTTCAACCTTCGTGCAAACAGAAGGTGCAAGTGGAGGAAAAATAAAACTGGCAGTCTTGTTTTTGCACATCTGTTATGATTGTGTAATGAATCCAATGAATCACTCCAAGTGTGGTAATGGCCCCTCTGCTTGTGGTTCAGTATTTTAATTGTGTGTGTGTGTGTGTTTCCTCCCAAAGACGACCACCAGCCAGGCCGTCTTTCGCCTGCAGTCTGGCGTGTGCCAGCTTTTCAGAGACACCCTCACCAAGAAGGGTTTTGTGGAGATTCAGACCCCTAAAATAATATCAGGTAAAAAAAAAACACCTCTTTGTCATATCTTTCTTTTATCTCCTGTGGGAAAATGGAAATTAACATGCATAAAAAATACTGTTTTAAATATATTTCAGTACAGGCAGACTTGTTTCCATTCTACCACCCACAGTTGTCCTGAGTCATTGTGACAGTTGAGGAGCTGACTTCCTCTACAGACATTTCTACACTACAAATTCAAATCACGAATCAAACCTGAATGTATTATGAACAGTTTGAGTTGGAAAACCTAAAGAGTCATGCACACGGAGGTTCAAGCTAACAATAGTCTGTGTGCTATTTTAGAGAACTTCAAATCAATGAGGATTTTAATCCAAACCAACTGGGAATTGTAATGCATCAGCTTCTCTGCTCCCAATTTTTCACACAGTTCAAATTTGACAGAAGGCTTTCTTTGAAATTATTCCTAAAAGAAGTTGTCTTGCTTTGCCGTAGGAGGGAATAACAAAAAGTCTTCTTGCCACTGGTTACTGTAGAGAAATTTGGGCTTTTAAATGAATTGTGTATTTTATCCTATTTTCTCAACACGATGCAAAAGGAGACTTTTCTTTCTAGTAAAACAAAAGTTCAACTTCATTCAGAGTGAATCGTTTAAAGCTCAAAGTGGAGGATATTACTCAAAATGAACAAATATAAATGACTGAAATTTTAAATAACTTTTATTGTTTTTTTTTGTGGGAAAAACTCCCATGTTGCACAAAATAAAAACCCAGTAGTAGTTGAGTCTGTGGCTTTTCACATGGCTTTCAAATTTGAAACGATCTCGCTTCCTTTTTTCTCACGCAGCCAATGGTTTTGACTTTCTTCGATTCAAAAGTGGCGCTCTTTTTCTGTTGGCGGCACCTGTGAATCAACACTGTGTACTTTTTTGCGAAACCGCAACTTCCTGCATGCCTACGCCCATCACACATGCAGGGTACACAGCTTGTGTGGTGTGAGAACCCTCCACCCTGCTTTTTGTCGACACCAGGATATCAGATCGTGTCCTATGACGTCTGTGTCAAACCGAGAGCTGCAGATGTGTTACGCGTGGCTGGTCTGTGTTAAATAACTTTGGAGCTTGTTTGTTTTGAAAAGCACGCCACGTGATGAATGTTTTTATAGTATGACATTCACAAAGGGTACATTAGACATATTCTTATTAAAAGTTATTGTAAAGTGGCTAATCTGATCTTAAAAAGGTTTTTTTTTTTTTTTATCGGGTCAGGTGGCGGGTCAGAGTTTTAAGTTTGTCCATTACTCTCCTGGCCTTTGCAGTTCAGTATCCTACGAGGCAGCAAAAAGAATATCCCATCATTTCCAAAACTAAATGTTTGTCCTTTTCTAGCTGCCAGTGAAGGTGGTGCAAACGTCTTCACCGTGTCCTACTTCAAAACCAGCGCCTACCTGGCCCAGTCCCCTCAGCTCTACAAGCAGATGTGCATCTGTGCTGACTTTGACAAGGTCTTCTGCGTGGGTCCAGGTAAAAAATAAATAAATAAAGGCCTCCCATCTGACACCTCAAAGTACTTACAGGCAAAATGGCAAGATGAGCGGCAAGAGTGTAATGAAAAAGGTAGACCCTATTAACTGAGATGACACGTTTAAAATTGCTCCAAACGTGTTTAAGATTGTTAAATTTTCCCAGACGTCCCCCTGGTGCTTTTTTTTTTTTTTTTTTTTTTTTAAACTGTGGTCAGAGCTTAGTCTGTTAGTGACACAGTGGGACTTTAAAAAGGCTTTATGTATAGAATTAAAAGAATCTCCAGGTCTTTCAGCTGAGCAAACACTGCCACCATCTGATTAGTTTTGCAAACAATTTCATCATTTCATTGTTTCTGATGATCATTTGTTCCTTTCACAAATATATTTTTTTAAAGTTTTTGATTTATATTTAGTGTTAAATTCTCCAAGATAAAATAAAACTTGTGGGAGAAAGATTCATACTGAGTATTCCACTGACTGGGCTGCAGTGTTTTATCTGTTTCTGTCTACCTACACCAGAGAAATCAAAGGGCTTAGGGTCATTTCTGACTTTCAGGCGTCATTGTACTCGCCGCTGTTGCCTTAGTTACAGTCACAGTTAATCAGAACTGGGATCAACTCTTTGTTTTTTATTTTTAATCTCTGTGGTCAAAGGCACAACTTTGTTGAAATTTAGCCTCCAACATCCATGCAACCATGTGGTGGGCTGTTTGAAAGAAGCAAAAGAAAAAGGTCCACCAGGAAACAAGTAGTTGTAAACAAATAGCTTGTTGTTTGCTCAGAAGAGGAAATGTCACCATGTTTAGTGTTACAATGTTTTTATATCTGCTTCCACTTTGTTGAAATACACACAAAAGGTCAACACAAGTTTCCAGGTGGCTACTTTGTTCAAGCACACAAAGCAGAAATACCTTTTTTAAATTATTTTTTTCAACCGTTGCTCCACGTTTGCTTCATTTTGACACTGATGTGAAATCTTGAACAATTCAGTTTTCAGGGCCGAAGACTCCAACACCCACCGTCACCTGACGGAGTTTGTGGGTCTGGATATTGAGATGGCTTTCAACTACCATTACCATGAAGTGATCGACTCCATCACTGACACCATGGTGCAGATTTTCAAGGGCTTGAGAGACAAGTAAGACATGAAGGGGATTCAAACTCTCAGAAATTTTGTTTTATTTTTGAGGAACGCTGACAGATGTACAGATGAACATCCTAAGCTGAATGGAGAACTGAAATCTGAATATCCTAAAAAGCCCACGTTCAAAAAGTTCACTTTTAATCAAATGTAACAGTGTGTTTCATAGAGAATATTGTGTATCTCTTTTTATCATTGTGTAAATGAAAAAACTATATTTAAGAGGGACAATGAAAGAGTGTGAAGTCTTCTTTCAAAACTTTCAGAATATAGAAGGAAACAACTTTAACATTGTTCTGCAGTAAACAAATATGTTACAGAGTTTGAAAGCAAATACATATTTAAACACAGATATATAACAGATACAGCTTTACAAGATATAGGCTGGAACATATTTTTATGTGAAACCTCTAAAGATTAAAAAATGAACCATCAACTAACAGATTACCCAGTGGAACATTATAATGGAAGATTTTCTTTCTTTTGCTTGGTATTACAAGTCATCTGAAACTGCATGTTTCAAATGAAACATTACCTCAATAAATATGTGGTGATTTGCATAAAAGTCCAATAGACAGAATGTTGTAAAATAAATTCCTGTATATTAGACGTTTACTTCAAACTCGTCTAAAAGATTATTTTACAAAACAGCCCAAAATTACAAAATCATAATTTTGCTTGTAGTATAGGTAGTGTTCTCTGTGATTTGTTCCAACTCTGTTTACTGAACAAGCAGGAAAAACAAAAGCCTTAGATGTGTCTTTATTGCCCCCTAGTGGTGCAAACCGGCGCAGCAAGAAGCCGATGATTAAATGAAACAATTTGTTGACTCTAAAAGCTTTTTTAATTTTAAATAGAGCAGAGCAGTGAGAAAAAATACTCAACACTTAGAAGTTTCCCTTTATGTATAAATACAATTACCACAAATGAAACCATATATTTTGAGGAAGTATAAGTATCACTTAGTTGAAACTGATTATGCAGTTGATGTTGTCTAAGTTTGTAGTGTTTGTTTGTTTCATCTTGTGACCACTGTTCCTCTTTTTACGGGTGCGTTGACTGTTTTGTTCTTATGATTTTCCAGACAGTTTCCTTTGACGTATGAAACTAATTTGAAGGTCTTGATGACTAATGTTCCAGCTCTGCAGGCACACAGGATTTTATTTATTTTTTTGTTGCATAACTCTTGATTTTTAGAAGTGTGATTAAAGAAATATTTAAATGGTGCTACTTCTGCATCCATTGAAATAATGTTGCATATTGCTGTTTGCTTTTTTGCACAACTAGCACTGTTTTTTTATTTATTTAAAATACCATGTAAGTTCAAAACTAAACATGGGCTTTAGTTTCAGTTGTAAACTGCCCCCAATTTTTTTTTTTTTTTTTTTTTTTAGATTTTGCTTCCAAGGCGTCAAACTTTCTAATCTATTAAAGTGGTCTTGATCAATAGTCCTCTGGGCTTTCCGAAGGCCTTTCAGAGTTTTTCTTTGAACTTTGGCTGCTTTTTCTCATATTTTCAGTCCCGTCCTTGTTCCTGATCATGACAGCATATTTTGTAGTGTTTGCTCGATGAGAGCAAGTGCCAGGGCTGAGAAACCATCTACAGTATCTCAGAATGTTTTTCTTTCCTGAGGAAATGAGAAAAAGTTTGTAGCAAAGACCTTGACACAGGACCTGAGAAATGTGGTATCCAACACTTGATCATTTGCTGTCAAGTTTTCAGCTAAAAATCCTATTTTCTGCCAAACTGTGTTACTTTTAGGACATCTTTGTGACAGGTTACTGGTAACAAAATGGAGAAGATCCAAATTAAATCTGGATCTATGATAAGTTCTTTATGTGTCGATACAACTTTGTCTGGTTCTTCTCATCAGTTTGAGTTCATTTAGTGCCTAAATGGTACATAAAGTCTGATTCAGGGAAGCAAAAAAGAAAAAAATGAGGGGAGACATTTGCAAAGTTTTGTAATTCAGTAAATTTCCAGGTGACGTTTATTGCCAATGAGGTCATGCCGTCGTTAGAAGGTTAAAGTTTAAGTCTGGATCATTTGAGCGAAGTCTGTGTAATCAGTTCTTGAAATGATAGAAAATAACTTGTGCGTGTTTATGATTCAGCTTCCAGACAGAGATTCAGACGGTCAACAAGCAGTTCCCGAGCGAGCCGTTCAAATTCCTGGAGCCCACCCTTCGGCTGGAGTTCACCGAGGGCGTGGCCATGCTGCGTGAGGCCGGTGTCGAGATGGGCGACGAAGATGACCTCAGGTCAGCTTACATCACCCGGCCTTTCTCCTGCTGGGGCCACATGTCCTGTCAGATGGTTGGATTTAATAAAAGCAGAAGTCACATTTAACAGGAGTTCAAATGGAGGTCGGGACATTTTACACAAGTGACTCAGCAATTAAAACACATGCGATCCTATTTAACTATTCACAGGATAGTTAGTGCCCAAAAAGAGATGCTGTAAATATGAAAACAAGAAGTTCATATTGAATATTAAAAGCTACTGTTTAAGTCCATCTTGTTTTTGTTGTTCTGCAGTACACCCAATGAAAAGCTGCTGGGTCGTCTTGTCAAGGAAAAGGTTTGTTCAGATTAATTAAATATCAGCCAGTAAACATTAATTTAAAGAAAATATAAACATTGTTTAAAGGGTGTCAGTAAGTGTGTGTTTAAAGTTAAACTACATGAGGATAGTTCAAACTCGGCACCATTTGAGCCACAGAGGATTCTTCACAAAATATTTCTGGGGGTTGAAATAATAATAAAAACAAACACATTCTTGCCTTTATTTTAACAGCCGCACACAGAAACGTAATCAGAATAATTGTTGTCATGTTGATTAAAAACGCTGATTTATTCAAAAATACACGACAGACATCCTTGAGTTGTAGCGAAGGACGTGCAGCAAGTTATAATCAAAAGCAAAAAAACTTTTCAAGTATTTCATTCTTTACACCCACTGGTACACACTGTTCCTGTGTCTTCATTTTTCACAAGAACGCAGCTGTTTATTGTTCATACCGATGTTTTGTCCCTTGTTTTTCTTCAGTATGATACAGATTTCTATGTGCTGGATAAGTACCCACTGGCTGTCAGACCCTTTTACACGATGCCTGATCCCAACAACCCTGTAAGTGTCTCACATATTCACAAACACTGACTCTTATCAGCTGAATAGCAGAAATACCTCATAAAGAATTTAATATTAAACATTTTTTCTCCAAACTAGGTTTTCTAACTGACCTTCTCAGCTCGTGCTGTGAATGCACTATTTGTTGTGGCTGAGTCAAAGTTATGTAGATACATACTTTATTAATCCCTGTCTGGGATAGGATTTTGTTGCAACAACTGACAAAAAACAATAAAAATGGAAAAGATGATAATCAAGATAGAAAAACATTTAATGACAATTTTACAATAACTTAAAAAACTGGAAAGTAAAATGCTGAAATATGAGTAAAATGTTCATAAAACAAAGACAATATTATATCTAATATAATATCTAACATGTTTTTTGTACAGTGTAATGGTTTGTTTTTGTTTTATTCTGCAGCAAATGTTAGGATCCTACGGTTTTTTTTTTTTTCTTTACAGAAATACTCCAATTCTTATGACATGTTCATGAGGGGAGAGGAGATCCTGTCTGGAGCTCAGAGAGTCCACGATCCTGAGCTGCTGACTGAAAGGGCTCTGCATCACCAGATTGGTAAATAAAATAAAATAAAATAAAGTTTTACTTTGGTTCTGGAAAAGAAAAGGTTCATTCAGAATGACTTGTCTCCCTCTAGAGGCAAAGAGTTGCAACTACAACAACTTCTTGTTTTCTCTTATGATATTCTAGATCTGGAGAAGATTAAGTCGTACATTGACTCCTTCCGATATGGAGCCCCCCCACACGGAGGTGGAGGCATTGGTGAGAAACATACCACTTTGTTTTGATGAAACGTTATAATAACTCCAGTTAGTGAAACAAATTCAAAACTATAGAATAACCATCGTCCTTCACAGGCCTGGAGAGAGTCTGCATGCTGTACCTCGGTCTCCACAACGTGCGTCAGACCTCCATGTTCCCACGCGACCCCAAACGCCTCACACCTTGAACTCAGCACTGTGTGGATGAACACAGTCCCCCCGCTGGACTAACAGGCACATGCCTTTGATGCAAACTACTAATCCACAGTCCAGAAAGGGAAGAAGTGTAGGGGATCGTGACACCTTCTGCTTCTAACACACCACAAAAAGCTAATCAAGAAGAATGAAGAAGTTATCATTGTGGGGGGGTCGGGACTTTATTGATTTGGGTTCATAGTTTTCTAACAGCTATTAAAAACAAGATGCAATAAGCATAATGGAAGTGGTCACTTATTTACTCATGAAACTAGGAGGCTGCACAGACTTGATGCATTTTCTTTAACACTTTAACACAGATCTGAATTTCTCTTCCTACCAGCATAGACCTTGGAGTAATGATTGTGTCCAGCTGTAGATCTGTAACTCCATGTGTTTTGTAAGTGATTAATAGGAATTAAACAAAGATAATAAAAACAATCAGCTGTTTTGTCTTTCTATACAGGGAGGGTGAACAATTACAATTTTACTAAGATGGATCACTCACTAATATATTAGGTTTGATTCCTATTTTCTAACATAAATATGAAATTGCAACTAACTAAACAATAAAAAGCTGGAATGTCTTCTGTCAAACTTGTAAAATTTAAATCCACATTATTTCAAACAGCATCAAAGTGTTGCTCACATGAATAAAACTATATACAGCAAGTTAGGAAATTTTACACTCTGGTTTTATAAACGTAACTTTACAGACGGAGAAATGCATGAAAATTGAATTTCTTTGTGTGACAAAATATTCTCCAAGCGTTTTGTTTATTCTGTTGCTGCTCCGCTGATTTGAAGGATGAAGAGGAAGATGTTCACGATGTCAACATAGAGGGAAAGGGCTCCATAAATGTACTCCTCTGGGCTGATGGCCAACTCCCGATTCCCGATGAGCAGCTGAGTGTTGTACACTAAAAACTAAAGGAAGACAGAAAAATATTCTCAAAAAAACATGAAAGTTTTTCAGCCTTGGGTGTAAATTTAAGCATGAGGGCCAAAAGCAAATGTATATAATCTTCAACCATGGGTGGTAAATCTTTAAAGAAATTCTTTGTTTTTTGATTTCCAACTTCTAATTCTGAGCTCCAAACATTGCAGGTTTTTGTGCCTTTGGTCCAAAGATGAATCATCCAAATACTGTGGCTCATCCAGATCTGTGACATTTAATATTGATTTTTCATGTCAGAGACCGTCTCGGTGGAATTTTTAACATTTACATTTCAATGAGTTAAACTTTGACACAATATTTTGCTCTCTGAGGAACTTGCAACACAACATTACTTTGAAGCCTGTGTTCTAAAAGGGTTGTATCGTGTTGGTAAGTTTTCTAGTAGTTTTTTTTTTTTTTTTTTTAAAGAACTCTGGCCGCTTTCTGTCTGCATAGATGATCCTCCGCCAAAATAGAATTTAAAATCTTACTTCTAACATACAAAGCTCTCAACAACCAAGCTCCATCATATATTAAAGATCTTCCATATTTTCCTAACAGACCTCTTGGCTCTCAGACTGCAGGTTTACTTGTGGTTCCTAGAATTACTAAAAGTAGAATGAGAGGCAGAGCTTTCAGTTATCAAGCTCCTCTCTTGTGGAACCAACTTCCAGTTTCTGTCCATGAGGCTGACATTGTCTACTTTTAAGTCTTTCCTTTTTGATAAATCCTATAGTTAGGCTTAGGTTATTCCTTAGTTCTGCTCCTATAGGCTTAGACTGCTGGAGGACAAGCTGACCATATTTCCTCACTCTGCTGTTCTTTTTATTCACTCTTCTGGTCCTGTCCTGAGCCTGGTTCTGCTGGAGGTTTCTTCCTGTTAAAAGGGAGTTTTTCCTCTCCACTGTCGCCTCTGTGCTGCTCAGGATGGGAGACTGTGATGAAGTGATTAAACACAGTCTGCTGGCTTCTTTAAATTGTATTTTGTGCCCGGAGACAATTGTTTGATTTGGCGCTATATAAAAAATTGAATTAAATTGAATAACCATAAACAATATGTACAGTGTGTTCTTATATTTATTAATGTGAATTTTTATCAAAATAGACTATAAACAGTATAAGTTGCAATAATAATAAAATATGTTCTTATATTTTTTTAAAGATGTTTCTGATTCAGATGGAAAAATTAAAAGAATAGGACGCACTGAAGCCTCTCCTCATTGCAATTAGAAAATTTGTTCATATCGTTTCATGGATTTCAGGTTATTTTAATTTCTACATTTTTTTTATTTTTAGTCAATCCTTGTAGTTGATTATTTTTAGAGAAATGCACTTGTTTAGTTGTGTAAACCACTAAACCTTTCAAATATTCAACACAGGTATGCACACAAACTCGAGGATTAACCATCGCCGTTTTCTGTTTTTCCCCAGGCCTTTCACTTTTTAGTTTCCTTCACACATGTTCACACTTTTTATGACTCGTGAAGCTGAGACACATGAAATGTCAAGTTCAGGTAGAAAAACTGGACTGAAAATGAGTGAAAGAAAAAAAAGGCCAGACCTTTGAAAAAATCTTCCGAATGCCTGATGAAATATTTCCAGATTCAAGAAAGTCTATCTCTTTTGAAGCAAAACATAAAGAAATGGGTTTCAAGACTTAGAGATAAGCCCAGTTTATATAGTCATACATTACAGTGCTGCATGATTGTATAAATTCCCTGATCATACTGATTGGACTGAAGGAGGCACTGAAGCCTCTCCTCATTGCAATTAGAAAATTTGTTCATATCGTTTCATGGATTTCAGGTTATTTTAATTTCTACATTTTTTTTATTTTTAGTCAATCCTTGTAGTTGATTATTTTTAGAGAAATGCACTTGTTTAGTTGTGTAAACCACTAAACCTTTCAAATATTCAACACAGGTATGCACACAAACTCGAGGATTAACCATCGCCGTTTTCTGTTTTTCCCCAGGCCTTTCACTTTTTAGTTTCCTTCACACATGTTCACACTTTTTATGACTCGTGAAGCTGAGACACATGAAATGTCAAGTTCAGGTAGAAAAACTGGACTGAAAATGAGTGAAAGAAAAAAAAGGCCAGACCTTTGAAAAAATCTTCCGAATGCCTGATGAAATATTTCCAGATTCAAGAAAGTCTATCTCTTTTGAAGCAAAACATAAAGAAATGGGTTTCAAGACTTAGAGATAAGCCCAGTTTATATAGTCATACATTACAGTGCTGCATGATTGTATAAATTCCCTGATCATACTGATTGGACTGACCCAACATGAAAAGAATCCCACAAATCTAAGGCTTTAGAAATAGCAAGTTGTCAACATGTTATTTAGATCCTGCAATATAGACTTTAATCTCTTTTTGTTACTCAACAAAACCCTTGTAACAGCAAAATATAACTCCCTCCTTGAAGTCATGTCAAACTCACCAGAGTGTAAACGATGGCTCCTATTGCAGCGTAGAGCATGTGAAGCCAGGGGACCTGTTGAGTGACACAAGAAAGGCCTCTGAATGTGAAATTGGTCACACAGATAGACCCTTCAGAGCTGCTGCTGCTGCTGTTTGCACCAAGCAGCACGAACAGAGAGAACAGATCAAAGGATTTGACCAAGCGGTCCTCACATATTGGAAGGAGAGCACGATGGCCGTAACAATCCCAATGATCATGAGCAAAACAGCCGCGATGCAGAGAAACCCACCGCAGGAGGTGAAGTCCACCTGTGATGAGAAACAAGTCATTAGGAGGATGAAAGGGAAGCTAATGTGCTTCGAGCCACATGGAGGAGCAGTGAGAATAATTTGAAAGAGGATCAGAGGTTCTCATTTAAATAAAAAGCAGTGTGTTGGATGTAACAGCCAAGAATGTACTGAACGTATCTTGAGTTGCATCAGACAGAAAAGTTGGATTCACATCTTATCCCAAAATGTTCTAAATATTTAAAGGATGTCAGTGCCCCATTGTAATGTGAGACAAAGGAGTTCTTTTACAGGGACAACAAAGACATCCTCTGACAAGCTACAGGCTGGGGTGCAACAGTTTACATGTGCTGTACCTTGGTTTGGAAGCAGAAGACTGTCACTGCTATGCACACTGCGGCTGTTATTCCCATGGCAAGAAACACAGCTTTCGTTTCATAATAACTGCGAAAGAGACACATGTAAGGAAAACAGAAGAAAGGCTCATGGACCGTGACATGTCTGAGTGAAGACCTGAACAAACCTTGAAATTGTTCCAGCCATGTAAGAGAAAGCAACAGTCTGTAAGAAAAATAATTAATAAGAAAGCAACAGTCAAAATTTGTTAGTAACCCTTTTTTTAGTATAACACCTTTTAGTTACACCAAAAAAAAAAAAATGGTGGTATTATGTATTTTTTAGACACATAGTTCAATTCTACACCACAATCGAGTAACTATGTTACCTTCAATTGTTATGAAAATGCCTTGAAATCGACCTCTGTCTTTTTAGGAACATCCTACCATTTCTGACACTCCCACTTCAGCACTTCTTCACAACAATGCCTCAGGGGGAGGGGTGCTCTGTGGGAGCTCAGCTGCAGACTGAACTACAGGGAGGAGCTTTGGGTAAATAGGCGGTGCTTTGTACCAGCAAGAGTTTAAGGCCTCCACATACTCCAAACAAAGCCGAACAGTCGATGCACGTCACACGAGTGTTCAGCGTTCCTTTTCGCACACGCCTTTCGTCGTTCCTGAGACACACCGTGCCGAGCTCCCGCGTCACTGCACGAGGTTCCTTCTTGCTGGAGTCAACAAATAACTCTGATCCACCGTTATTGCTTTCATAAATCAGTCCTGGTTAGATCCACCATTATTTGTCCACAAATCTGCGCCGGTTAACGCTACCTGGTACAAAACATCTTTTTTTATCTCCACTCATGAGTTTTTGGCCATTTGACAATCTTATTAAATGTCTTATTCTGGTTACAACAGTCGCATTCAGGAAGTAAGGAGTTGGAGCAAAATGCAATGTCCAAGCGCTTTCAGCACAAACAAACGCCCACAAACTTCAAACCAATCACACATAAACTTCTTAGTTGGAGGGGGGTAAAAAGTTCTGTCGGCAGGGTGTGACAAAAAAGGGCGGCAAAGTCAACGCTGAGAGCACGGTGACGTAATTTTCGTCATGAAACTGTGACAATTCGAGCCAACGTCAGCTGGTCGGAGGGAGTTTAAAGAGGCCTTTACGCAGCTACACTTGGCCACAGGGGATTCAAGGATTTCTCAAACATAAATGAGTCAAAGCAACATATGTGATGAGGGGATGACATTATGACATGCGATTTTGCCTAATACCCCTCCCCCTTTAAAATGATGTAAAGAAAACTAAAACAAAAGTGTTAAATACAAAAACATTTTTAAAAAATGTGAGATTTTAGCTGTAAATTAAGGCAGTCTACTGCATCCATATTGTTTAATTCTTTATAGATCAGAATGACAAGTTTAAATTAAATCCTGAATTTTACAGAAAGCCATTGTTAAAAAAAACATGCAAAATGTTGAAATGAGAGCAAAACAAGATCCTGATAAGAAGTTCTTTGGCTCCGTTTTGGGCTAAATGTAGGACAAAAGGGGTCTTGCAATATAGATGTGACAACAAAATGCATGAACTATAGTTTCTAGTCGTCAAAGCTTGACTGTTCTCATGTGCAAGTAACAGACTTATCTTTGTCAGATTTGAGTTGTTGCCGATTCATATTCCAACAAACAATACTTACAAATATTCCCAGCAGCACCAGATTCAATGGAAAACGCCTCCTATCAATAAAAATGCAAAGAAATAATTTGTCAAATGTGTTAAAAAACAAAAACATTGACGAGTATGAGCATGCTATATGTCTTGCTCACCTTGGCTCTTTACAGCAGATGAGAATGCAGTAAACCAAAAGAAACACCACACTATGAAAAGATAAGACACTATGAATGGTATTACTAACAGCAGTACAATTAAACTTAGCTAGTGTCACTAAAAGTTTAGTTGTTCATGGAAAGTAACTCACTAAGATGTCCAGTAGATGACAGGGTAGCTGATGACAAACATCTTCACTGAATCACTGTGAAACCAAAAATATGATTCTTATTGGAGAGCATGTGGCTTCCTGCCTTCCATTAAGCAAGAAGAGCTGCTTTATCAAGATGAATGATGAGACTTACACAAATGTGAAGACAGAAATGACTGAAAAGGTGACGGCAAGCTGAATGGTTAAAATGAAGTAAACCTGGACAGAAAAATGTTAGATCAACTGATTTTGCCACTAATAGTTTAGACATTATTGTGTTTGAATGTGTGGTGAAATGGAAGAAAACCTTACTTTTCTGATGAAGGCATGTCGAATGGATGTGCTGTCCCACTGGCTGCTGATCAAATCCTCCATGTCTCCTGCAGAATGAAGAGCAGCAGAGTTTAGAAATACTGGAAAAGGTGGGTGATAAAAGTATATCTGATGTCCTCAGAACCTGAGTTGGATGCAGGCAGTCCTGCTGACAGAGTGGCAATGGGGATTCCAGATGGAGAGAAACCAGGGCCTGGATACATGCTGGACTGTGGGTAGACACCCCCATGGCCCCAGTAACCAGGCTGGCTGGGGAACATGCCAGAACTGGGACTGTAAGATGGGGGCGAGGGAAGAGGAGCGCCATATGGTGGCTGGCCAGGAGAATGATCAAACTTAGGGTGATGCAGTGCCTCCTCATAGGATGGAGGAGTATCGCTTTTAGAGGTCATTTATCTGAAGCACCTTTAGGAAAAGAACAGGTTGCATAAAAACTACAATGTTTAGTACAACTAGCCTATTACAATAAAAACATTTTACTCATCTGTTTAGCTGTCAAAATTAAACAAATAATCGTATGTGCTATAAAACTACAATGCAACCACAATGTTCAAACAAAACTAATATTTCATTTTATAAGAATAAAATTAACACAAAAATTATATGAGAAAAAAAATCTAAAAACACAAATGTAATTTTTTTTTTAAATATCTCTTTTTTTCTAATCAGAATTTTTTAAAACTTGAACAAATTGAACTTAAAAATGTAAGATATTTACCTTTCAGCAGTTGTCTGTGATGGAAACAGTGAGCACTTCAGTTCTCTCTGCTCAGAGATCTGACTTGCACCACAAGAAGAAACGTCATCTTTGTAACTGGATATGTTCACTGAAACTCACACTGCTGGTTCTCAGAGAGCACGTAGGCTGGTTGTCCAGGCTCCTTTTCAAGAAAAAGAAGAAAAAAAAAATGTTCAAGTTGAGTGATTTTATAAGACAGTAGATTTTTTTTTCTTTTTTTTTATGCTGCAAAAATAATGTAGCTATTAAAAACTTGGGAATTTTCCAACCTCAATATATATTTATATACTGCATATATATATATATATATATATATATATATGGGAAACAAAAGATGAGATAAAGATAAAAACAATGACACAGTTGTATACAGTTATATTATATATGGAATAAAAAGATGAGATAAAGATAAAAAATAATGACATAGTTGAAAGCATTTTTGTTTACTTGACAAGAATACTATTTTAACCTACTTTGTGTTTATCAGAGAACTTCTCATACTTGTTCAGTTTACTAACTTTAGGTTTTCTTTACAATGTTTTATTTTTACTTAATTGGTGGAATTAGTGCTATCATTGCTGAGTACTTCGTTACATTTCCCCAGATTTTCCGAGGTGTCCTCAAACGCTGCTAATTGTTGTGTTCTTTCAGCCGATCCAATGTAACATCAACCATAAGCCACCGTGTGAAGCGATCCAATCTAACGCTCAGCTGCCATTGGCGGATGTGTGAATCGTCATCACGTTTGTTCACGTTGGCCATGGCGTTTCCTGACTGGACGTTATCATTGGTGGCCACTGCATCTTTTTTCTGCTTCTTAGGCTTGTGTATTAGATACAGACGGACTACACAAGTGTTCTGGAGCAAATTGTTGAGGAAGATAATGGCCCGAACGGAGAAACCGTTGTTCCGTATCGCGTGAGTGCCCAAACAAGCCTCTCATTTTACGTTTACCATCGATTCTGTAGCATAAGTTTAGCTAATAGTGTTTATGTTTAAGTCTATCTTGGCATCCTGGTGGTTATAATGTTTTTTAAATTCTGCTACAAGGCATTTTCCCAAACTGATAATAGTTACTAAATTTATTTGCTTATGTGTTACAAATTTGTTTTCATGTAGTTTAATTTGCAATCTGTGTGTACAGATAGTCTACTTATCATCAAAACATCATTGCTAACTATTTTTATACTATTATTATTATTATTATTATACTATTGCTATGCTAGCAGCGTGTTGCTGTTGTCTTTGATTAATCTTATTGAGGATTAATAATTAAGCCTCATGTTTTGTTTCCCCTCCTAGATACACCCTTTACACACGAACCAGGCTTGGATATATGTACTACAAGAGACAAATGAGAAAAGCCAGAGAAACTCATCCAGCTGGACATTCCACATGTTATCCCATGGAGTTCAATGGTATGCAACGTCTAGGTTTAAATATTACAATTTAGCAGATAGACAAAAACATTGCGTGTATTCGTTTTATCTCTTTTTGCTCACAGGTATTAAGATAATCCCCATTTCCGTGCTGTCTGACAACTACAGCTATCTTATAATTGACACATCTTCCAGTGTTGCAGTGGTTGTAGACCCTGCCGACCCTCAAAAAGTTCAGGTGAGTCCCTGTGTTGACAGCATCTCATGCAAGTTTGTCATAGATTTAGATTTACGTGTCTAAAGCCGTTTCCCCACAATCAGGCATGCAAAACAGTCTACATCACTTAACGTTGGCACTATTAAGAGTTAATTCAGCTTTTTTTATTTTAAATTCCACAAGAATTTTCTTTAGAAGATCCGACAAACGGGATTGTTTACTGCTTTTTCCTTTTTGCTGCAGACCTGTATTCAGTTTCCCACTTGTTCATCAATACTGCTGCAAATACATGTCAAGGACAAGTTTGTTCATATCGATGCAGAGACAATGAATGTGGATAACTTGGCAACCCAGTTCACTTATTCACAACAAACTGCCTCTGTTGACTTCTGGTCGCTGAAGCTCTACTGCAGCTGTGCGTTTGCTAATTAGCACATCCTGTCAGTTATTTCTCAACAGTGTTCATTGTTACCAAAAAAAATAGAATTGCTGTCTATTCAGAGGTGTTTTGCTGCTCTGTATGTGTTTGTTTACAGTATTTCTGAGGTGCTGATTTTGTATAGCGATTGAAAGGTAACGGCATTCTTTGCTACTTTTCAGGCAGTCCTTGAAGAAGAGGGAGTCATTTTAGAGGCTGTCTTATGTACACACAAACATTGGTGAGTTCAACTGTGTTATTATGATTGTTGTTTTGTGCGCTTTGTGTTAAAAGTTTAAAGTGGACATAATAGGGTCATGGTGGAGTGTATAAAACGTTGCTGTGGTTTATGAATTAGTTTCTTGTTTTTGTACAAAAGGTATTTTTAAATATTCTAAAAGCTCAGTCTTGTAATCTGAATGAAACTGTCAGATGTGTTGATAAAAACATGGATATTATCTAAATCAATCCTCTGCTCTCTCTTCTACAAACAGGGACCACAGTGGTGGCAACAAAGGGCTGAAAAAGATCCACAGCTCATGTCGAGTGTATGGAAACGCAGCTGATAACATTCCTGGTCTCACACAGTAAGCTCCAGTTTACAAAAAGGCAGGACAGACTGACTTTTTTTTTCCACTGTAATGAGTCTTGTCTTGTTCCCGCTGTCAGCACTTGTAGCAGCTGACTTCACATTAAATGATTAACATTTCTGGTTTGTCTTGGAGTGGCATGGCCTCAACTCAGTGTTGTTTTTCCAGTTTTGTTTTTTATTTATTTTATATTTAGGTCTCAATATAAGCTAGACATATTTATTTTTAGAACACACCTGACATATCGAAATGTTCTGTTAATCCGTGCTGGGATCAGTCTGACATGATTTCAATTTGTTTCCTTCCCAGCCCTCTCTCAGACAAAGACTCTGTGATAGTTGGTCGACTGCACTTTAAGGCCCTTTTCACTCCTGGACACACAGTGGGTCACACGATCTACCTCCTGGATGGCCAAGCGGTCGGCGCTCCCTCCAGCCTGTTCTCTGGTGACCTGGTGTTCCTCTCAGGATGTGGTGGGTTATACAGCAATTTTGTGATGTATTTGTTTATTTGTGTGTAAATAAGTTTTGATTTGCACAACCCAAAAACTAGGAGTGCACAAAATCCTAAATAATTGCTTTTTTATTCTGAATATTCCATAACGACTCCAGGTTCTTGCATCTGCTGTAAAAAATGACTAATGATATTAAACTTAATCTTAAGAAAAAAAAATTTAAAGCTACATACCTCGTGTCCAGTTTATTTAAATAAGAAGTATTATTTTCATTACTTAAAGGCTTCAAGGCCTACAGTTTTCTAGAATCTGTATGTATCATGAGAAAACTTGGCTTCCTTTAGTTTTAGTTTAGTTTTTGGTTTTCAGTTGATGCTCTTTATCATGATTGCTTCAACTGAAATTCAACAAGTCGGTACAAGAAGCGATGAAAAACCGGCTCGATTGTGAAGTGTTTAATTCACACAAAATAAAACCCATTTTAAAGTCATTTGGGTAAACTGTTAACAGGTTAATATCATCATTAAATATAGTAAACATCCCAGAAAGACTGAGGAATAAAGATGTGTTCATGTTTTGCTGGTCTTTTCTAACTAGATCAGCAAACTTGTTATTAATTTTTTTTTGTTCGTAGATGTCGTGTTTTGTGCTCGTAACAGCTCAATAATCTGATCTTATTGTCTGCAGGAAGGATGTTTGAGGGGAGTGCCACAACAATGCTTTCGTCCCTGGATACAGTCGGCTCTTTAGGCGACGATACTCTGTTATGGCCTGGTAGGTAGCGCTTTTCAGCTGTCAGAGATAAAAAGCTCTTTACATGCACAGGAGACAGGACATTAATGGTAGGGCTGCAACAACTAATCGATAAAATCAATAAAAATCAATTATTAAAAGTGTTGGCAACAAATTTCATTATTTATTTGTTGTGTCAGGTCATTTATGATGGTATTAATGATTAAGCTTTAAGTTTTAATTTGCTGACAATGTCTGAGTGAAAACACTGACTTACTTGCCTTAACCTAATGCTGCAAATAAAACAAAGCATTTATTGAAATATTGTAATAAGCAGCTGTCTTGACTGAAAGTATTTTTAACATGATGGTCACTGACATGTCACTGTCTATGGCCAAAGATAAAGACTTCATTATAATAGTTCACACTTTTATTTTAGGTTACACTCTTCCCTCAAGGACACATTTTACAAAACTCATGGAGAGAAAAGATGAAGAGACTTTCAAGCATGTAACACATTTGTGTATATTTTTGTGTACATTCATTTTTACTGAAGCTATTTAACAAATATTGTATTTACTTATTTATGCATTACAGTTTAATATTATAGTAACATAATTCTCTGACAGCAACCTGTTTTTTTGTGCAATTTGCAATGTCAGAGGTCAAAATTAAAAATATTTTTGTTTTGTTTTCTGATTAATCGATTATTATAATAATGATTAGTTGCAGTCCTAATTAATGGCTTTATCAATATTCTTAAACAACAGATTCATTAAGATGCCGAAGCTTTAGGTTTATTTATTATTATTAGCGTGTTGAGCAGGTAGCAGTTGTGTTAAACATAGTGGTGGATGTTGGAATCAGCTGAAAATCATATTTTTATAACTTTTAAACTTAATGATCCATTCTAAGTGTTGTTTTTTTCCTGTCTGCTGTTAAAATCTCTCAGGTCATGAGTATGCAGAGGACAACCTGCTTTTTGCTGCTGAGGTTGAGCCACACAACGCCGTCAGGGAAAACAAATATCAGTGGGTGCTGCAGCAGCGAGGCCAGAAGCTCTGCACGGTGAGTCGATACATCGTCATTGTTATGCCTCTCAAGTAGACCTCGCCAGGAAGAAGTCGTGTCTCCCTGTACCTGGGAAACAAAGCTTATCACCTGCGTACAGTTATATGTGCTGTCAGATACTTTTGTTCACCTCCTGCTCTTTCAAGCTTACTGTAAAGTTTCATCTGTGATGCAGTCTGTCGCAAAGCAAAGGTTTGTTCAGGACTTTCCTAGAATTTAGATAGCTTTTTTTGTCTGTTAGGAATACAGCATAGCAGTTTCACAAGTTTATGCCACCCTGCATTTTCTGTGATTGACTCTTGTTTTCTCTGCAGTGTTTTAACTAAAAATATGAATATAAAAGGTTTTTTAGTAAGAGCTAATTTTGTTGAGAGTCAAGTGACCCATTATTCCCCCACATTTAGGAAAATAAATCCATAAAATTACATCTGGTTCCTTCTGTCAGCCCAGTTTTTAATCCCACAACGGGGTAACTTTAAAAGAACATTTTTCTCTCCAAGTGGTACTGGCTTATGTTTTTTGAATGTTTTTGGAAAGCACATCTGACTTCAGTCAGATGTTCTTTCAGCTTGGCAAAACAGCAGAAGCACAGGTGTTACTAATAGGATTAACTTGGAGTATCCAAGTATCTCACTAAGCCATGACAGTATGTTGGCAAAACGACATGCATAGAGCCAGGACACTGAAACTAAAGCAGCCAAATGGGATTCATTCATAATTTCTGCTTATGCCTGTGATTTTTCTGTAGTAGCATTGTTTTATTTGATGTTTTTGTTGTTGCACAAATAAATCATGGAATCAAAGTGCGGGTATTTCCCATTAGATTGCACCAAATTAGGTCAAACATCCTAAAATTGCAAAGGTGCACTAATTTGCACCAGCAGGAAGCCCTCACCTTTCTGTCAAGGACTAAATGAGAAATGATTGAAGCCTTTTGAGAGATAATTTGCAGATCTGAGCAAGGATTTATTTTGCCCTTTACTTTCAGGGTCCCTCTACGATTGGTGAGGAGAAGCAGTACAACCCATTCCTGCGCAGCCACTCTGCGGAGCTCCATCAGGCCCTGGGGGTCCAGCAGTTCCACGACGAGGACTGGACCCAGTTCAGGGCGCGGGTTCTCGAGGAGCTACGGAAACGCAAAGATCTGTACAACAGGAAGTAGTTGCACAGAGGGCTGCAATAAACTGCAGAGATCAGAAATAAGATTTCACCGTTATTGATCTTCAGCTGAACATCAAGCTCATTTCATTAGAAAAAGTTAATATAGTTTATTAATCTAAGTAGGCATGAGAATAAGTTGGGCTCCATCATCATTTTAAATCTGTAAGCACAAGAATAAAAAGTACATTTCATTATTACACATTATTAGTGATCACATTAACTCTCCAAGTTCTGTAGTTTATTGTGATAAGGGATTTCAGGACCATGAAGTGAACATTTATTACAGCGTGACAAATACTAAGTAACACAAAATGTAGACTTGTAGGTTTGCCTAATTTACTAAAAGGTACAACATGATTTCCATTTCTAGTTCATGAAACATGGGAATAAAGAGGAAATAGACCACTTTGTGTTTTATCCTTTTATCCCTTGGTATAAAATAATTTATGCTTTTGTTGATCTTTTTAGGAAAACTAATAGTTTGTAAAAGCTGAGGCAGTGTTTCTTACCCAGGCTTCATTTTCAGACCTGGTTTGACATTTTGTGCTGCTGATCAATAGTTCATTTATCCCTGAAAGTTGATTATTTTGGGAATTTAGTGTCAGATTTTGATTTTGTTATGTTGTAAATTAACATGATACCTGTTTAATAAGTTAATTATAACAAATCTGTTGTTTCCGTGGTACTTTTTGTTAGTGTGTTAAACCTTTTGACAGAGACTGTTGTAATTGAGTTTTTTTTTAATAGTTGTTATGATTTATGACAAACAAACCTAAAATTGAGACAAAGTTGAAACATATATTTAATTTTTTTCAATCTGTTTGCTTAAAAGTTGTTTTGATATTTGAAGAGATATTCCTTTATGTGGTTGATTGAAGTAGTTTTCAAGATTAATTGACTTGATTTTGTCAAACTTCCCACAACCACATTTAAAAGAAATTTAAATAATACTTTAAATCGTATGTGGGAAATACTGTTTACTTTGATAAATGTGAATTGTAAAATATGTGAATGAAGGGTTTGACTGTTTATGTGCTGTAAATTAAACTGAAGGGAACATTTTCTATGGTGGACCATAGAATTCTGGCTGATTCTTCATTATTATGAAGATAAAACGCACACAGAGGGACTGAATCAAATGATCTGTAGAAACAAACTCTGCAGCAATAAATTTTAATTTATTTTTAAATGTGACTGATTCAATTTTATTTTGCCTGATGCTCGTTTTATTACAAGAAATGTACAAACTGTGGAAGCAAAAACTGTATGTTCTTGATTATCATCAAAACTGTTATGTTCTAATAAATCTTGACATTTAAAATTATTTTCTGGATTACTTCTTGGTTAGCACAAAATTCTGATAAAGCTCTGACCTTTATGAATCTTTTTTTAATTTTATAAAATCTCTTCACGTTTTGCTACCAAAAGGCTTGATTCTTTATCTGAATTGTCAAAAATAGGGTCAATTGCTACATTTTCATTTTGTTAAAAAACTGGATTATTATTTAAAGAAGTTTTAATAGTTGAGTCTTGTAGATAAAAATAACTAGTATGTAGATAAACTTTGTAGTTTATTGGTGTAGAAATCTCGCAATTAAAGAAATTAAAATCAGTGAACAAGGTTGAGTCCAGATTTAGTTAAATGTAACAAAACAGTAAAGCAAGCTGCAACATCACAGCAAAACAAAACATAATTCTCTAATGTTTAGGTGTTTATGGACCAAAATAAAAAATATAAAAAATTAAAGTCTTTAAACTTCAGAAAAGTTTTAAAAGTGCTTCACATTCCTCTGTTGTTCCTGCAAAGGTGCTACCTTCTCCCCTGCTGATTGTTGACTAAAATGTTTTTTTGTATTTGTTTGATGCAGATTTGCACCTGATTTGCATATGTTTGAGTTCTGAATATCACCATGCAGGAGACTGTTTTACTTCAGGTTATGTTTTAATGAGGAAGTATGAAAACAGATACTTCTGCTAGAGCCGTGTGTGTGTGTGTGTGTGAGTCATTTGTCGTCTTTATGACTTAAAAACTGACTGAGTTTTTTCCCCTCCTGCTGCTGTAACTTTTAAATAAGTGCTTAACCTACTTCTTGCAGATGTTTTGTGAAGCAAAAGGATGATTTGAAGGTTTTAGCTGACAAAACAAGACAATAAAATGTTATGTAAGGACTAAATTTCATATCTTAAATGATTTTATACATTTAATAGTTATGATTAAAACTTAAAAAATACAAATTCCAAAGCAAACCAGTGCAATACACATTTTTACTTCAGATGGAAATCACTCTTTTTTTTTTTTAAAGGAGGGAAATAGCAAGTGCATTATGTTGGGTTTTCTACTGCAGGAGTGTTATTGATCAACATAATTATCCAAAGAAATTTCCACCTCAAATTCTTCATCTTCCAGTGTTTCATTTGCTGACTCCTTCATTATGCATTGACCAATTACAGCATTGGATTAACCCTCTGAAAATACAATATTTATATCACAATGCCTCCCTACTTTGCCCAGAACCTTGCATTGTACTATGACAAAATTATTAGGCCTACTTTTTTTTTTACCTTTGATGTAAAATGAGATGAAATGTCACCCTCATGTCCAAAAGACTTTAATATGATAATAAATATTTTACTTCACTGAAAAACTTCCTCTTTAATGAACATGGAATTTAAAGTGAACTTTTGAATGTATTGCTTGGGGGCTATATTAAAAATGTCTCAAATTCTAATGGTTTTGCACAATTTGCACCCCTAAGCTTAAAAATAAAAAAAAAATCCTAATAGCATATTTTCACTGTAAATTATATAAGTTAAAAACAGTTAAACTAGATATAGGTAGAATAATAGGCTTAAAATTTAAAAAAAAAACTTTCACGTTTTTGTTATAATTTAGAAAGGACGTCGACATCCT
>JARVJO010000061.1:8232653-8252283 GCA_031762555.1 Cynodonichthys magdalenae
ATGATATATTCAAGTAAGCTAAGGGTTCGTCGATTAAGTCTAAACTGACCCACCTATCACTAAATTAGTGCCTTGTAATACTTATTAGGCTGGTGGTTTTAAAAAGAAAACGCTCTGAAGTTGTATTTTTCTGGGTTTCCTGACTTTTTATCCCCTGTTCAGCTCAGCTTCTTTACAGTCCACTCCTGTAAATACGCTCTGCTCCGTGTTTTCTCTGTGGTTCCCTGAACGTCACCAGCTGCAGGCGGAAGTAGCAGCAGCTGCAGGTGCTTCTGAATCTCAGGCAGTTCTTCTGTCATTACACACTCAGCTTCACTCTGACAACATGTTGAAGGCGGTTATTTTAATCGGGGGTCCCCAAAAAGGTGAGAATGAATCTCGTGTTCGTCGCTTTGTTGTCTTTCACCGTTTTTGTTGTTTTGTTGTGTGATTTTGGAGAGAAGCTAGGCTGCTAATGCTAACAGGCTGAGCTTGTTTATATGACTGACGTGGCTTAACATGAAACCCCACAAAGTAAACAACACAATTTAGCAACATAACTTTGTTTTTTATGAAAACATATCTAAGTGTAAACTAAGAATTACAACAAAAATAATCTGTATACAAAATAAAAGCACTAATATTGGTAATATGAAAACTTGGATAGACTTGTTAAAATAACATTTTCTCTGTCTTATTGTTTTAAAGACCCAGATGTCCCAGTATCTGTGCACCTTATCGTCTAATGCTTTTCTCTCACTAAAGCTTTTTTGACAAACTTTTCACATATTAAAATATAGGCATCACATAAAAATAAGTTAAGGGTTTTATGTTGCTAGAAACATTAATGATTTAACCTAAAATCTAATTAGTAACTTATCTTATTTATTGCTTTCCAGGCACACGATTCAGGCCGTTGTCATTTGAAGTGCCCAAACCCTTGTTTCCAGTTGCCGGTGTTCCTATGCTTCAGCATCACATTGAAGCATGTGTGAAGGTGAGTTATTTTCATGATTTACAAAATAATACCATACAGAAGCATATTCAGAAAGCACGGCCCACATCTGTCAGTCCAGATGCTTCGTGTCACATCATTTAAAAAAAAACAATCCAGATCTTCACTGATGTCTATTGGGTTCCTTTTCTGATGTGTCATTCACCATGATAGTTTTGCATCATGAAAGCAAACGCACTTTTTTTCAGACGAGATGCTTTCTTTTTAAAATGTTACAGTCCTTTAAAAAATATTTCAATACAAAGTGAATGGCTCAAAGGTTACACAGTATTTACATAAAGAATCCTTTTGGCTCGAGTTTTTACTTGACCTTGATTTACATGAGTTTGAATGTTAAAATGGTAAATAGGTGCTGATTAGTCTGTGAGAATAAAAACTGTCCACTTTTTACAGGTACCAAACCTGAAGGAGATTTTGCTCATTGGTTTTTATCAGCCAAATGAAGAACTGAACAGATTTCTGTTTAATGCACAGCAGGAGTTCAAAATCTCCATCAGGTAAACAACACTGCCGTGGTCTCTTCTCTCATGAAACATACAAATGACTTTTTCTTAAGCATCTAGATCCCTCCTGGGGGAGTTGTATTAATATAAAGCTAAGGTGCAATTTACTATGTTGAAGTAAATTGTTTTTTCTGTCCTTTCAAGTACATTTCGCCCTGTAATGCACCAAGATTACTTAATGACTCCAGGTATATTTTCTCTGTTTTTGACTCTGCACTGCAGGTATTTACAGGAGTATGCCGCCCTGAGCACCGGAGGGGGCATCTATCACTTCAGAGATCAGATTCTCTCTGGGAGTCCTGAAGCTTTCTTTGTAATGAATGCTGATGTTTGTGCAGCGTTTCCTCTCACAGAGATGCTCGGCTTTCAGAAAGAACACGGAGAACCAAACAGCTTTGTTATCCTCGGGACAACGGTGAGGTTTTAGAACTGGCAGCTGCTCTGTAGAACTTTTAAAATTGTAGGAAATAAAATAAAATACTTGTGTTTGTATCTGACAGTTAGCGTGGCTATGCTAGGGTTTTGATTTGAAAACATTATAGTGACAATCTTCTCTTCCCAGGCGAACAGGAAGCAGTCCTTGAATTATGGCTGTATTGTGGAAAATGAGAACACAAATGAGGTGCTCAGCTAATCATTTCCTGTCTCTCCTGATAGATTCCTATTACTCCAGGAGATTAGAATAATTAAACCCCCCCCCCCCCCCCCCTTTTTTTTTTTTTTTTTTTTGTTGCGCAGGTCTTGCACTACGTGGAAAAGCCGAGCACGTTTGTGAGTGATATCATTAACTGTGGTATATACCTCTTTAACCCGGAGATCTTCCAGCACATCGGGGCCGTCTTTCAGAAGAATCAGCAAGACATGTTGCTGTAAGTTTGATCACTTCCTCACCTGTAGCCAGGTTTGCATGCAATGATCATTTTCTCATTTCTTTGGTTTCTCTTTCCTTTTCTTTTCCATGCCATATTTTCTGTTTCCTCATTGACTCATCAGCTATCCATATGATGGGTAAGTTTAGGCTGCTTGGTGTGGCTGTAGATAAGTTAGTGTATGGAGTGAGTTGTAGGTATAAAATCCACAATGAAGGCAAGATGACACGACTTTTTGTATGAATGCTTCCTGTCATTTCTTTGTACTAATTTTCTCCAGATGCATGGTAGTTTTGAGATTATTGTGTTTGCAGATTTCTTATTCACTTGAAGAGAAGATACAACCTTGAGTCAGATGTTTTCAATTCTAGCTTAAAGATGGAAATTTAAACTACCGTGACTTTGTCCTAAGATGGAATGTCCTCAGAACTGATGTGCAAAAAAATGTAAATTAGAATTTTAGATGGATTAAAAACCCAAGAAATTATGTAATGTTCAGCCAGTTGCCATTTACTCCATATTTAATGTGCAGTAAGAGAGAATTATTCTGCTAATGTTTGAACCAGTGAGAATTATGCTACCTTTCCACACACTGAAACTAGTGCTTGCCCAGTTTTCAGTCCCCTGATTAAAGCTAAGCTGCCAGCTGTCTGTCCTGTTTGCTGTCATCAAACTCTTTGCTGTAAAGCAATCCTTGTTTTTTTTTTTTTTTTTCAAAAGGTCAGACTTTGGTTCAGGAAAAAAGCCAAAATGCAGTTGATATTTTTACCCATGTAAATATTAAGCAGCTTAGAAACACTAGGTTGAGCAGAGTTTTGCTCGTTTGTTGTGAACACTGTTTTTGTACGTCACAAGTGCTTGCTTTGCATCGTGCTACATTTAAGTGTTTCCTTCTGATTTGAATATTATTCACATTAATCTACCCGCAGCTTGTCACAGAAGCCAAATGCACCACAAGAGATCAATGTATGGATTTTTTTTTGACATTTTCTGTGTTCTTACATTCTTTGTAAAGTCACTGCCCTAACAATTAGCACACCAAGGACACTTTAAATACATTAAAGAAAGATAAACCGTGGTATGCATAATTCACCTGCTAACATCAATAGCACTTAATTCAGACTGGATGCTGACTCAGCAGAACTGTGGAGCACATCAGAGATTCTTGAGAGAAATAGGAAAGCTTTCGCCGCAGTCTCTCAGGGACCGCTCAGCCTCTTCTCACATCCACTCCTTCTTGGTTAAACTTTGATTATGGGTGTGATTCTTTTTTAAAATATTCTTTTTCATCAATATTTAACACTCTGTTTCATCTCGAGGGATTTCTACAATACACTACACTACCGACTCTGATTAAAATGGAGCTTGCAAACTCATCTACTTTAAGTTTTAGATTACTACAAAGTAATTGGTTTGGTTTCACCTGAACACTGAAATTATCAAAGCAAGTATCAGAGATGGCTTGTATGTGTCTTATTTTGAACTCAAGGCAATATCCCAGGGCTCTAAATTACAGATTTTGTAAGAGACTTTGGAGATACTTGAGTTCTTGTTTGGTACACAAATGATTTTTTCTAAAAGGCGTAAGATGAGGAAAGTCAAATTCTGCAGAACTCTGTTAATATCCCACATTCTGGGTTTGCTAAAGTAAAGATGCATCTAAAACATGCAGGATAGTGGCCTTTAAGGACCAAGATTGAACATCCATTTTATAGAAGAAGAGAAGAAGATCACACTAATTTAAAAGTCAAACAGCATGATTGAAAATGTGAAGAATACTAAATGAGAAACACTACAAAAATGTCTGAGTTGTAGAAACATAAAGCCTCTAAGCTACTTACATCTTTGACAATATAAGAAGAGATGTTTATTTGGGAACTCTTGCTGTAAAATTAACATCTTAAGCTTTCACTTTAAGCATTATGACGATCTGTGTCGTGCAGAGAGGAGCCGACTAACGGCTGGCACCGAGCGGAAGTCATCAGGCTGGAGCAGGACATCTTCACCGCCCTGGCAGGACAGGGCAAAATTTATGTGTACAAAACCCCAGGCTTCTGGAGTCAGATTAAATCTGCGGGGTGAGCAAAATGTCATTTTCAACATCATGGACGACCTCGTCCGTCAAATGTCAGCTGCTGGGAGACTATTTTTTTTGACTGGCATTTGCATTGGCCCCGCATCTAATGACTACAATCAGCTGCATCCAAAATATTTGAAAATAATACCCTTTTATTGTTTTGTTTATTCTTTTATTGCTCTTTGTTTTGTTGTACTAGGTCTGCAATATATGCCAGTCGATTGTACCTCAATCAATACCACACAACTCATCCCGAAAGACTGGCCTCAAATAAAGAGGGTGGACCCAAAATAAGTGGTACAGTTTCCTAACCTTGTGTAGCTGTGATTCTTTCTCCTGCTGTCACAAAAAAAGTCTATTTATATTCATTTTCTTTTTGTCCAGGTAACGTCTATATTCACCCCACGGCTAATATTGACCCGACTGCTATGGTAAGAACTCATCCATATTGAATGAACACTATAAATAAAAACAGAGCGACGCTGCGTAAATAATGTAATGCATGTGTAACCTAGAAGAAATGGAATACAAATGTAATTTTCCCACAGTTTTATTGCAGTCCGAAGGTTGTCCTCTCGCGTGAATGGAGAGCTGAAGTTATTTTTGTGCAAGCAGTTCATGCTGTGTGGTTATTTTAAGTGTTAGTCCTTTTTTTTTTTTTTTTTCTCTGTGCAGCTGGGCCCAAACGTCTCAATTGGTACTGGTGTGACTATCGGAGCTGGGGTCAGAGTTCGAGAATCCATCATTCTCCATGGTGCAAACCTACAGGTGAGATAAGCCTTACTTTAAAGACATCTTGATGCCACTCTGCCCTTTGGGAGCACTTGTGTTTTGCCTTTTTGTAAGGTCTCACTCATAAACACAAATCCTGAACCTCACATTTATTGAGTTGAAGGTGAATTTGTCACCAGTGTGACAATTTAGCATCTTAGTAACATGATTTCAAGTCTGACTCTAGATTCTTGATTATTCCGAATGGTAAACTCATGATTTTTGTTGTCATGTTGTTTATTTAAGGACCATTGCTGCGTTTTGAACAGCATTGTGGGATGGGAGAGCACCATTGGCAAGTGGGCCAGAGTGGAAGGAACTCCCAGTGACCCAAATCCAAATGATCCCTTCGCAAAGATTGACAGCGAAACGCTTTTTAGAGATGGAAAACTCACACCTTCTATCACTATTCTTGGTAAGCTTCATTGAATGTGGAGTGATGTGTCTCTTTTTAACTTCATAAGAATATTATTAAAGCTGGAAGCATAATTTTAAGTTGCAAAAATATTGCGTCATTAGAATTTAAAAAACATAACCACAAGAAGTCTGATTTCTTTTTCTGCGAATCAAGTCGGGATTCTTAATCAAAGTTGTTTCATTTTATGTGAGTTTTAACAGAAAGTACACAATAAATGCTATTTTTTTCTTTATTCTAAATCTATTAAAGCATAAAATAACTCTAGAAGACATTTCTGTGTTAGAGTACATCAAATACAACATTCCAGGAGTGTTAAATGTATGTTTGCAAACAAACACCCACCCAGCGTAACCTTGTTCATTGTTGTTGTCCATGGGTGGCATATTTCACCCTGCAGATGATGATTTAGTGGAATGTGTCCTCCCTGTGAAAACTAATCAGCCTCTGAGTCGGTTACATCATCTGTGAGGTCACTATAGGCGTCTGTAAAATGGAACAGCTGCTCCATTTCTAAACAGTGGGGGTGCAAACTGACAGAACATTTTCTCTCTCCCATTTTTTTGACATTATCACCTTTAAAATCAACAAACACAACATGCTTGTGTCTTGTTGCTAAGTTGACTTTCTTAGATGCAAACTAAAAAGTTACAAATAAAAATGATCGCCCCCTCCCTCAGTTAAGAGTTGGTTCAGTCCAAATAATTTGTGCCAGTAGGAAAAGATGAAACAAAAAACCACATTAAAGTGTTTAAACTGTGCTATAACTGTCTGTTCTGACAAGCTTTGAGCGATATCACCCTATTTAGGTGAACAAGATATCCATGAGTTCCTAAAAAGTGATAATTGGCTGTAATGTCTGTAAGATGCTGCCCTCATCTCGGATGTTGCTTAGTAACAAGGACTCCACCCACAAGCAGCCAGATGCCCTTTGCTTAAACCACAAAGACAGAGTAAAAAAATAATAGCTGTCCCCAAAAAAACAGTTTGTACCTCATGTGAACTTACCTGAATCAACCCTGAACTCACTTGGGTCCTCAGAGCAGCTGGCAGGTTTCACGATTGGATGGATGCTGCTAAAAAAAGCAGACAGCCACTTCAAGAAGCAAAGTGTTGTTGATTTATTTACAAATGTTCTTAGATATGACAAACTAAAGGATATTTGAGAGACATGCTTTTATTTTTGGTTGCTCAGATAAGCTCGTCTCCAGAGGAACGCTGGAATCGGTCTTCAGCTTGTATGACTGTAGCATAATAATTTAACACGGGCTCATCGGCCATCTGTCAGGCTCTTTGCTGTGGTTCTAATCCTGCCATGATCGGTCGCTCAGAATTCTTCTCCATTTCTATTATCTTTGTGTTACCATCCTTAAATTTTCTCTTCTTGAAGAAAAAAACAACCCTACAAATTAAGCAACCTAAACACATTTTATATTTATAAATGATTTATTATTGTGCTCTTTGTCTTTATGCTTTTTTTTTCTTTTTTATTTTGCTGACAAATGCTACTGAAGCTTCATTTTATACAGCTTTACATTCTTATAGTTTTCTGTCCAATGCAATAGGTTTATTGTTTTGATGTTTTTGCATTATAAATGCTGAATCCCAGTCTTTTGCTGATTTCATTCTCATTATTTTGCTACAAAAACATCTGAAGAATTATTTTGTCTTTTGTGTCTCTACACCAACTTAATGTCACTTTTTTCTGCCTGCAGGTTGTAATGTCACCATTCCCTCTGAGGTGATCATACTGAACTCTATTGTGCTTCCACACAAAGACCTGAACCGCGGCTTTAAAAACCAGATTATTCTTTAGCTCATTGGATTTCAGCCTCTTTGATGCCAACGATGAAGGACGCTGCTGGTTCTGTTTGAAAGTTACTGTAAATAAGAGGTCCAAAAATGATATATATAAAGCCTTGATTAAATTGTTTTGAAAGATAAATTTTATATATTTGTCCTCAAGCCTTAATGGAACACTGGGCTTGGACAACATTAGAAGGAGGCCGATCATGCATGATGATTCACCTTGAGAAGTGCTGTCATGCCAGAGGTTTTTATTGGATTTTTTATCAACTTAACCCAACTGTAAAATGACTTGAGACACGAGTGTTTACAGACATCTGTGTTCTGCTTCTGAAGGTCATCTCCACTTGTTAAACATGAGAAGAGTAATTATTAAAAAAATAAAATAAAAACGAAAACATGACTCAGACGTGATTATTTCCGCCCGGCTTTGAGTGAAAGCTTTTCTGCCGCTTCATTGTTAGTCTCATAAAACTGAATACCATCAAAATAAATCAGCAGGTTTAGATTTAGCCTGCAATCAAGTAATGTTGCCTTTTTAAAATGTGAACTTACTCAGCCCCCCACCTCCCAAGGACCTGCATACCTAAATTGTGCATTTGCAATCACTGGAGAAGTCGTTTCGATTTATTTATACAGCTTCCTAACGTTTACTTATTAAACCCTCGAGCACTCCTGATCACTTCAGTACTTTTGTTTAAATTAGTGCAACAAGACCGCCTATTAAGGAGGGATGTTAATTGTAATACTGGAACAGCTGCATGGCATGTTTTATTCATGTCTCTCCTCGATATGTTAATGTACATTTTTGTTTGAGTTTATTTGGGATTTATAAATGTAACTTTGTGGATTCAGTGCCTGATCTCAGTTTGCGGCCCTCGTTACTGCATTTTCATCTATTTTTTATTTTTTTTATATATTTCCACAAGAACAGGGCGAAAACTTAAATGCTCTTAAAATTAAAAGGCAATTGTAAATGTAATGAGATCAAATGGGCTTCCCACCATTGATGTGCAAAAAGATCTGCTTATAGTGGAAGTAGTTCCAAATGTATTTCACAGATCTTTTATCGTGTTGCTAAAAAAAATAAACTTGTGGAGAATGACTTTTTTGTTTTTCTTGGGGAAAGTTTGTGTTCACCTCTGAGCAGAAAGTTCACAAACGTACTGAGAATGAAATTATTAGAAAATGTGAGCTTTGGGAGGGTAGAGGGAGGAATTATAATAATTTATGTCCCACTGCATTTTCAGCCACCAACCTGCTGTCTCATGTCATATTAAAGCTACGCACACATAGAGAACTGTTTAAATTCATACTTTTATTTTGAAGTGAAGAAGCTTTCCTATTCTCTGTCTGTCCTGGACCCAAAATGCTTCAGTTCTCCAATAAATAGTTTAAAACTACTAATATATTGCATGCTTTCTAGTCAAAGCCCTACCATAAACATAAGTAAATGACCAAAAAGCAACATAACTTGCAATCCACAACAATCTTTTTTTAACACCAAGAGCCAAAAGTCTGTTTCAATAAATCGCCTCCCCAAACTGCGAAGACATGCCATTCTGAAAAAAAACAATTTGTCATGCCTTTGGTAGGCAGTATTGCGCAAGAATGGCTCATGTTATCACCAGAATATATATTCATGAACTCTGTGACAAAATTGCGCTGCAGACCTAAGTAATTTGCACTTTAGAATATGTGCAACTAACTTCAATAAAGTCATTTTATGCCTTATTTTTAGAATTGTATAATTTACAGCAACCTCTAAATACTGACGCCTCCATAAAACTGCTGCAAAAGTAGAACTTGATTAGATATTCTCTTAGTTTCATTAAAACAACACTTTGTGTTTATAGGAAGTACAAATGTACGCCACTGAGCAAAACAAAGTACCTCCTTCCCCAGATGCTCTCCTAGGTGTCTTCTGTGAAGTCTTTCCTCAGACATCATGGAAAGAAGATCAAACGCTGTACGCCGCCTCGGCTGCAATGCTTCAGTAAGAAAGTGGATCAAGGATTTGATTGAATGTTTTTCATGCTAAATTCATATAATGTAAATTTTTTTTCTTTGTAGGTTTCCTTAAAGTTGGTTAAATCTTTAATTAGGCTTCAACAATACAAGTTTGTAAAATACAAATATACAATAGAACTTTGATAGTATTTTGTTTAATTAAATAAATCAGTTAGCTTTACATACATATGATTGGGAGCAAATAAAATGGTTCTGGTGCTTTTATTTTAATTTATTTAAAAAGCCTGAACAATTGCTCAAACTTCCTCTTGACAAAAGTATTGGCATTGCAATGTCATATTTGACAATCTTTGATATTTGAACAGAACAAATTAAAGACAAGGATAAATTTCCACATTGCATATGTTTAAGTGACCATAATTATCACGCTGTTTGGTTTAGAACAGTCAAAAAACTGAGATGGTTGTTTTTTCGTGGATAACAAAAAAATGTCTGCAGCTGATAAAAACTGAAACCAAACCCTGGTTTTTATTTGTTTCCAGCCATGTGTCTGCAGATTGACTTTTCCACTTGAGAAGTTTGCATGTCTGGACTCTGAATAGATGATAAGAATGACTAACAAAAGCTTTAAAAAGTGACAAATGAGCTGTCAGGTAGAAACTGACATCTCCCACTGCTCAAATTCAGAAGGTACAGAGAAAGGAAAAAAAAAGTTACTGTCATGCATCACCAGTAAAAGCTAATCTTTTGCTAAACTGCACTTTAAAACTACCAAACGTGCCAGTCCTCCTCAAAGCAGGTGTTTCTGATATCCAGATGTGATAACTTTAAAGTTGCTGCTTTTTATGAATTTTATTTCAACTCAAAGTTATTTTCACAGTTAATAAAGTTACATAGAATGTAACACTATGAACATAATGCCATGATTATTTTATTGCCTTTGAAATAAAATACCTAACATCACATATTTCCAATATTTTACTGGACTATGAAAGTAGCTAATTACAATTTTGGAAGAAAAAAATCCCCAGTAGGATTTAAAAAATTATGTTTTTTTACGCCACCTGTGTTTTCCTTTGTAAACCTTGGCAAATTCATGACAGAGAGCCTTTAGTTTAGTCCGAATCCTTGGTCTGAAAACTGTATTAGTTCCACTTCTCAGCAGACTGAACCTGCCTGAACTCCTCTTCTCTCTCTGGAAACAAACCTCTTTAGAACGAGATTAAACACATTGTCTGAAATGAAGAGGAACTCAGTAAAAGTGTCACCCCCCAGTAACTTCAACAAAAAAATGTAGTTTTATTATTATCAGTTCCTCCTTGCATCACAAAAGGAGCAATAAATGTCTCAGCACTGAAACTGTGCTGCATTTTATCCAGTTGACATCAACAAGAACTTATTTATATTACAGAGTAAAAACCAGAAAGCTAAACACAGAAAAAAAAATGGATCATGACACTGCATCATTTCTACAGTATTTTGGTGTGCCATCACTTGCTGCCCTAATTAACCGATGGAGACTTCTAAAATATAATTGGGGAAATAACTGGAGCAACAGACCAGAAATTAGATGCAGCTGCTGGGAAGCCAGTGGAGCACCAGTATCTGGGTCTGTCCTCAGGTCAAGAAACGCTCAGAAAGTCCACTTTTCTTTGTAGTCTGCAGCTTTGAAATCTAAAACATGAAAACACGGACAAAGAACAAAAAAAAAAAAAACACAATACATCAGAAGACGTCATTTAACTTCTGGTCTCCTGTCATTGCTGCTGAACTCCTTTCATGTTGCTTTGCTTTTATTAGAGAAAATATTTACAGAAATTTGGTTGCACTTAAAAAATACCTTTATATTTGTTGCAGACATTAGATGTATGAGCAATGTGATCATGTGATTTAAATTTGAGTACAAACGTTAATACAGACTGGACCAGTACACACTGAGTACTTACATACTTATCTACTAGGACATGGTTGCATTATGAAAAGAATTGTTACCCTTTACTTACAAGGTACTTGTAATGTACCATGTAAGTATTAGGTGTATACCTGGTAAGTACTTGGAATTTTACCAAGTACTTAGAAGTACCATGGTGACGAGGGACTTCATAAGAGTGCCCGGTCCTCCTAGTTACAAGTTGTAAAACCATATAAGTACCAGTCACATACTTTGTTCGTACCAGATACATATTAGTATGTAACAGGTATATACAGATATGTAACAGGCTGCTTTATGTATTGCTACTATCTTTGCTTATTCAACAACACATTGGACTGTACATATTTTGATGCTAAGAATCAATCTTTAGAATAATACAAAAAAACATACATATATATCTAGGTAACCACAGAGACTTTTTAGAGAGAAGAAGGGCAACGCAGCCAAGCAGCCAAGCAAAGCCTGAATAAAACGGGGCTGGAAACCTCCTTGATTTATGCAGTTAGGTAGATGGACCAAATGTATCCTCCTGCACTATTTATTAGACATGCGGACCATCACTCTACTTTCTGAATGCAAAAGTGGAGGGTGGACAGAACACTTCGCATAACATTGCATAATTCAAGGCTGTGACATACTAATGGAGGATGGCAGTGTGATTATTTGCATCATTTCCATAAGATCATAATGTTGCACATTCTCTGCATTTGAGATTAAAGCAGCGGCGCAGCGGCCTGTCCTGCAGGGGCTTTGGGGTGTTTGCCTCTGCTGTGCTGGCAGCAGCTGTCAGACGGCTCCAGCATTAAAATAGTCTTATGTTTATTGATGTCTTGACAAAGTAAAGCTATGTTCACTTAAATATCAGCATTCCTCCAGCTAAATTAAAGGTCTAGCATTCCCTCAAGGAATGCATGTCGCCTGCCACCTTTCTTGTCAGAGTTTTAGATTATTTTATGCTGAGAAAAGATGCTGTCAAACATTCAATGTCATGCTATGAAGCTATGAGATGACATGAGATGTCATGCTCACAGTACATGTCAAAAATAACTCTCAGCTACTACCACACTAAATTCTATCTCCACATCTGTACAACTGACTTAGTTATAGTCTTTTTTGTGTTTGCTAATGTTGATTAACTGAGGCGGCTTTCTTGGATTGGATTGACTTTAAAAATGAATCAGTTGTAGATGTACGTCCAGTGATTATTTCTGCAAATATTCATTAAAATCCATGATATGGTTCAGGAGATATTTTGCTAACAGACAAACTGACACAAACACGCACACAAACATGGGCTAAAAAAAGATTGCCCCATTGCTTTTGTTGTCAGGAAATAAACTGAATGCACACTGCTTAAACTAAGATAATAGAAACTTAAAAAAGCTGCATTTATATTAAGGGAATGAAATTTAGAGCTTATAAGAGTGAGTTTAGTCTGTTTCTGAAGTAACTTAAAATGCCTAACATCAGTTCAATTAGTGTGGCAGAGGCAAAGGTCAGATGAGTTACATGAATGAACAAAAATCTCTTTTTGTTTGATGTTATTGCCATTCCAGATTGAACAGTAAATGTGCATTTCTGTTTCTTTCCAGTAGAGGGCACTGTGGGTATTTACCGAGGCCCACCACTGTGTGTCTGTGAATACGACCACCGCAGAGATTACAGTGTTTGAGCAAAGCTGCGCACTGTTTGTTTGACTTTGTGGCACTCAGTAAATAATCTGCAGGGGAACATTTCAGGCTATTTTCTATTTCAAATATCTCCTTTTACATCCAAGAGGCTGACAAAAGACACAAAACTGTTTACAGCTCACTTTTATTGATCAAATTAATCTTTACATGGTTCAAAAAAATAAAAAACCAACAACTGCAATTCACAAATCTAAAAGCCTTAGTTTGAAATACATTTGTGGAAAACAAAAAGTGTCAAAAACAGATGTTGGTGTTGTTACAGTCCAAATATATGGAAATCACTCTGAAGTTTTCTTCATAAAACTTTGAATAGACACTGTAACCCTGCCAACTGTGATGCAAATGAGAACAGATACATCAGAGGAAAAGAGTGATTTGAAATCTTGCAGGTGAATTCCCTCCAACCAATTTCCACATCCAGCCTCTATAATCTTTTCCAACGAGAAATGGGCAGAGTTTTATTAGTGGCTGCTGAAGATCGTTTTTGTGGAGTAAAATGTAATATTTCTTTCTTACCATTTATCTTTCTGACCAACCACAAAAACATGCAAACTCGCTGGCATTTAATTTATTTATCAACCTCCAACAAAGGTGAAAGGGGAATTAAGTTTTTGTTCGTGTCTGTTAGCGAAATATTTCATGAACGACTGGACAGATTTGAATGAAACGCTCAGAAAGTAAAGCAAACACAAAAATATTTTGAAATAAATCGATTTCACAGGTATTGAGCTAAAATTTAGTGTGGTAGCAGCTGAGAGTCATCCTCAACACATTCTCTGAGCACTAACTTACTCTCACTGTGACACTTATTTTCCAGGCTTGACATGGTTTTAACCCTCATCAAGGCGGGTGATATGCATTCATTTGAGGAAGTGTAGGGTTTAAATTATTAACATTATTGGTATCTTCCTGAGTCTTTTTTCCCCACTAACATTCTCCTGCTGTGATAAAAAAAATTAAAGTTTACACGGTTTTTACCTCACGCTTGTCGATAAGAAAAAGTGTTGTGCTTCGAAGCTCGGCCATTCTGTTACTTTTCCTGCATTGAAAACAAACAAACAAAACTTTCTTTGTAAAACCCTATCAGAGGGCAGTAATAAGACAATGATTTTTTTTTTTGGCACATTCATTTAAATGAATAGAAGTTTATCTGCGTAAAACATAATTTGTGACAAAACTGACAGTGCTGGTAATTGTCCTCTTCACTGGAATTACAGCAGCTCTTGAGAGGAAAAAAAAATATTTGCTTTCACAAGTTTGATTATGCTGCATGTTACAAGCCGGGGGAGGGGGGAGGGTGGCTGGAAAAGCCAAAACTTAAAAAGTGGATCTCAGATAATTGGCAAGAAAAATGCACATCATCTTGGCAGTAATAATTTTGCATAATATTACCAAGAGAAAATCCTTAAGTTGTTTTTTTTTTCTTCAACAGACTAAAATTGGTTGCAGTACAACTTATTTACTGTATATATAATTACAAATATGGAGCAAAGTGTTTGCATGAGGATTTACTGAGCTGAGAGAATTACATTAAACTGACTTTTTCCTCTCTAAATGACTATATGCAAATGTTTCCCTTCTGTAAAAAAAAACACCATAAAGAACAGAGTTTAAAAGCTTCAAACTACTGTGGATGGATTACTTATTTCATTTTAAAAAACTAAATTACCAAATGATAAAGACTAAATCATAGTTTATACATCAAAGTGTCCAATATTGACATATCTGGGACAAATTCTCTCACTTTTTACGTTTGTAAGGGTTTGTCTACCTTGCACACTGATGATGATTTTACAAAAAGAAACTGGAAAGTTATATTATACACTTAGTTTACAGATAGTTTTTTTATTTCTTGGCCTTGTCTGCTTGTGGTCATGAAATCACCTCTTTTTTAATCTTACAATTGCATTTTTCCACAACTCAGTACTAAAGCTACCACTCTGTGCAAACTAAATTACACATTCTTAATAAAAAGCTCCCTTCTGAGCAGCAGTTTTCCCCCCCAAGATCCTTTGGACAAAAGTCTGCACAGATTTTTCACAACTTGTCTTGTTACTATGGAGTCGGCTGATTCTTTCATATTCGTGGCCTTTTGGACCTCCCAGTCAGAGTTTCTGGAACCAGGCAGCTCAGTTCTTTTGTTCTCTTCTGCAAACATATTAAACCACACTCTCTTGTAACAACGAGAACTTACAGAGTCTTGAAAAAGTATTCACAACTCTTGAACTTTGTCCACATTTTGTCAGCTTGGTTGCAAACTTTGTGATAGAACAGCAGAAAATACAAACACAACTGTGAAGTGGTAAGCACTACAACAGAATGCTGCCTGCATTTGTGTTCACCTTTTACTCTGAAAACCTGAAAACAAAATCCAGAGCAACCACCTGTCTTTAGAAGGTAACTAATTAGCAAAGAGTGTAATTTAATCCCAGAATAAATACAGAGGTCCTGTGAAAGCATCAGAGATTTGTCACTGAACATTAGTGATCAAACAGCATCATGAAGACCAAGGAACACATCATTCAGGTCGCAATTTTAAAACAGGGTTAGCTTATAAAAAAGAACATCCTAAACTTTAAACATTGCAGAGATTACTTTAGTCCATCATACAAAAACGGAAAAAGCGGCACAAATAAAAACTTACCAAGATGTGGCCGTCCATTTAAACTGATAGGTGCAACAAGAAAAGAACATTAAACTGTGAAGCAGCCAAGAAGCTCATAGTAACTCTAGACGAGCTCAGGTAGGAAAATCTGTCCACTGACAACTATTAGTCAGACACCCCGCAAATCTGACCTTTACCACCAAATGGCAAAAAGAAAGCTGTCGTTGAAAAAAAGCCATAAGGACTGTTTGTTGTTTGTCACCTTGGAGAGAACAAATCACGGAAGAAGGTAAAAGTGCGTACCATGCTGGACAAACCATCCCAACCACGAAACATGGTGGTGGCAGCAGCATGTTGTGGGTATACTTTTCTTCAGAGTTTATGGGAACATGAACATGAATGGAGCTAAATGGTTCAGTTCTGAAAAAAAAACTCTGAGGAATGTTTCCAGTACCTTGTTGAATCTATGCCACGAAGGATGAAGGGGGTCCAACCCGGTATTAGCAAGGTGAGTGTACATTATCACGTGTTAGAATGACCTCAACCCAACTGAGAATCTATGGCAAGGCTCGAACATTTCAACCCACATTTACTCTCCAACCAATCTGACTGAGTTTGATCTATGTGACAAAGAAGAATTAGCAACAATTAAAACTTGCAGCTGTAATCAAAGTCAGAAGTGGTTACAGAGTCAATGACATCTAGAGGTCAAACTGGAGCAAACCAATGTAAAAAATATATCCATTAAATAGTTTGAGTTTGGGCCTCTAAAGTTTTTAAAACTAACCCTTACTCCAGGACACCTGATGACTGGCTGTTATTTTTTCTCTCTTTCTGATGCAAACCTGAACTTAATTGATTTAAACCCTGTATTTAGTATATTTAGTCTAAATACACCATGAAGGCCAGTGATTTCAAAGATTTCCATCTGGTCAAAGCTAAACCGATGTTTATTCATGTTTTACGTCTTTTTCTGGCTTCAGCAAACCTTTTCATGTTTTAGTTTTTTTAATCAACTCATTTCATGCACCATTCTGCCTTAGACTTGGATAATCTATTTTTCAATACTTGCAAATTTCTCTCAACGACTGATTCATTCATTGTTTTCACTCTTTAAACTATACTCCTTCATGTTGCTTTTATCAACATAAAACGTCTGTTCTCTCGTTTAGAAGCATCTGGTAAATATGCTGTATCTAAAAAATACAATTTAGTGATTAGTATTTGAAGTTACAACATTAATATATTTTCACCTCATATAATTTGGTTGTTGTTAAACATTGTTACATTAAGAGTTGAAGTAATGGAAATAATTGTCCTTATTTAATTAAAATGTTCTTTATTTAATGATTCAGATAATGTCTGCCCCATTTAATGCTTGGATGTCCATAAATAAACCAACAATCCACTCAAATATGGAGCACAGGTAATGAGTTATGCTCAGAAACAAACAGCAGAAAAAAAGTGCACATTATAAAGAGGGAGATCAATCAGCTGTTTGAGGGGCTCAATGTGGGATTTCACGTTTGGGTTTGTTTTTATTTGGGTTTAGACAGGGATTCTGCAGCCCAAATGTAACATCTAGTGGATTTGGCATTTTATAATAAAGCATTGTGCTTTTTAAAAAAAAAAAAACACTTTAAATGAGAGGATTTACTTTTCGGCCTTTGACTGCGGATTGTTTCCTTTTTCTCTGATTATGACTTAGATTCTGAAATTCCTGGAAAAAGAGTTATAAAAACAGCAATAAACAGCACTGCATGAGTGATACTTTTTTGTTTTTTTATGTACAGAATCTCTTCAAACTCGCCACCATCTGAGAGCTACTTAAATGAAGGCTGATGACAAACATAAAGTCCTCCTCTCACTGTCCAGTTCAGACAGAACAGCTAATCCGTTCATGGTTCTGTCTGAAAGTTACTTTAAAAGAATGGAAATGCATCATTGCTTTTCACTCCTATGCAGACCTCACTCAGATGGCACCATCATTCTTTTTACACCAAAACAGCTGTTTGACTGCCTCAGAGGTAAAAGCTTGGGTGGCTTCAAACTTTCTAAATGTCATTGAGAATAAAACTGAAGTTATTAGTTTTGGTCTGAGGAGAAGCAAGCCTCACTTGAACTGTTTGTAAAATCTCACATAAAATAATATGGTGGTGATATTTAATATCATAGACTAGTTCTGTAGTAAATACATCATTTTTATCAAATTTTATCCAAAGTGAAGTTGTTGTTATAGTTTAATGACTAAACAGGAATCATCACATTGCTCCTCCCATAGCTGAGCTAACAAACAAAAACTGAGCTCTACTTGGTATTTCCTGCATAGAAACATCATTTTTGAACATCCTATTATAAACACTGAACATTTCTACATATATGACTGACATGTATAAAAAAAATACAGAAATAGTATTAAAAGTAAAAGTGAGAGAGTTCTACTCACTGTTGAGTTGTGATGAGTATCTGCCATCTTGAATTCTGAACTCTCCTTCTTTTCAACAGGGAATTCCCATGAATGATCCGCATGCATTATGGGAGATGTAGTTTATAGTCAATGGCTTTTAAACAGCTTATTTTAGGTCCAGGCTGGTCCAGAGAAGTGATCTGGTCTTTAGTTGTCCTGAGGTGCAGGTTGGTCCACAGAGGTGATCCGGTCTTTAGTTGTCCTGAGGTCCAAGTTGGTCCACAGAGGTGATCCGGTTTTTAGTTGTCCTGAGGTCCAGGCTGGTCCACAGAGGTGATCTGGTCTCACTTCCTATATTCTGCCTAAAATGTTCCTTTTCTGAGTAACGTTTAGCTTTGTCCCAAAAATAATTATTCAATCTCTAAACTGAGGCCATACTGAGTGTCAACTTTTGTTAGAAGGACATTTTTTTATTCTTTGTTTTTAAGAGAAGTTGCCAGTAGAAGCTATAAGCTTCTGTAGCTCCATTGTTGACGGCAGCATTTCAGCAGAAAGGGGTAAAAACTGACATGAGCCCTGGCGTCTCATGCTTTTATAACTGTTGGTGCCAATAAATACCTGTTGGAATCATTTAGCCCAGACATGACTGCCAATTGTAGCTTTCCCACTGAGCACAAAAGCGAGATAGTGGGTGTGTGTGAGTTTTTGTCCAGTGTGACAAGGCCTTTAGTGGCCCTGAGGTGCAGATTACAACTGCAGCATAGTAGATTGTGATAAAATGCTTTTCAGCCTGCTAGCCCATCAGCCATTGGGTGACTCATTCTTTTATCTGAAAACATTTTCAATAAATTCCCGTCCAACACATCGCTGCGGGTGACAGCCTACACTTGTTGAGTTTGACACACAATGCAACAAAAAGAGAAGTTTATTTTCTAGTCTGTCTCTCTTTTCAACAAGCATTGTGACATGGTGATTTAGGTTTGATTTTCTGTGTCAATAATTAATCTGATCCAGGATTTATTTTTATCTTATTTATCTTTGCAGAACTGGAAACAACAGATTTGCAAACCACGACACTGTGACAGCAGGAAGGTAATTATTAAAAAAATAAAACATTTCTGCAGAAAGTCAGTCGACACAAATGACCAAAAAAAAAAAAAAGCTCAATAAATCAGTTTTTCCAACTGTTTTGAGATTTGGATTTTTAGCTTTGGATGCTTGTTTTTGAGTACCTCAACAAAAAACAATGCTTGTTTTGAATATTTAGTTGTTAACTATGTACAATACTTAATGTAAAATAAAATCTGGACAAAGTTGAAAGCAACATCAACATAAATCTGATGACTGAATCCTGCTGTTCAAACTGCAGTTAGATGTGACTTCTAGGAAAAGAGAAAGAATTATTGATGTTTTAGAAAGAACAGCTACAAGTAGCTGCACCCTCAAATTACTACTACTTATTTTTTTCTTTCTGGTAAGCATTATGCTGATGGTTCTGTTGAACTGTTGTTGCCTCTGACTTACATCTGTAATTTGTCATTTCAATCGGGTAAATTTCCTGAAAAGATGAAAGTTGCCAAAGTTATTC
>JARVJO010000061.1:8273492-8305924 GCA_031762555.1 Cynodonichthys magdalenae
GCATTGACTGTTTATGGTTGAGAGTGGGTGTGTAGAGGGCAGAACCTGAGGCGGGACCTTGTGCGCAAAGTCTGACGATCAGCTGTGATGAATAAAGGAAAAGTGCTTGAAAGTGTGCGTACGCACAGTTTTATAAATCAGAATTTTTTTTGGCGTACGCCATTTTCTCCTTTTGGCCGTACGTTCACTTTTAGTATGGTTTCCACGCAATCCTTTATAAATGAGGCCCCAGGTGTTAACACACCCTGAAACTGTCATGAAAGGCAACAAACTACACTTTGGTAGATTATCTCTGAGTTGTAACGTTGCTTCTTGGTATTAAATCAGACACCTGACTGGCAGCACCTGGTGCTAACAGAAGTTCAAAACAAGCATCAATAGCAACAGCAAAATAAACTGTTTGGCAGAGAAGATTTGGGAGTTTTTTCATGTATGCAACCCACATACTCAGCTCTACTGTTCATCCTACAAATGCATGTTCCTTACAAATGTGGCACCGTTTAAAAGAACAGGTTTTCCATCTGTATAAGATTTATTGCCAATAAGTATTGTTACAACATAGAAATAATCTACCAAACATAAATATCCTTATTATGGGTGCTAAATTGTGCATTCCTTTAAGGAATCCTTTAATTTTAGTTTTCATTTTTGGTTTTCTTTCCTAAGTGTAGATGGGACACAGGTCGGCTCAGTATATCAAGGAGATGGACGTTAATTTACTCTGAAACACAGCAGCTATGATTTGTTTCTCTTATCTATATGGATGGCTGTCTGCGTGGTGTGCACTATAACCGGCGCTGCTGCCATCATTACCGCTGCTATGGAGACAAGAGGGCGGACAAGGTCTCATCCAAATCCATCAGCAAGTCTGAGTTATTCAGCCCTGCCCTGCTCTGGACAGGCTCAAGCATAGAGTTCATACCTAGGGGAGGGGCTCAAGGGGGTCTGCTAAATCATTCTACATCAAATGGCGGCTTTAGAAAATCAATGCGTCTTCGCATTATTTATTTCTTTCCGTATCAGAGTTGCCATGAGGTTGAGGGAGGGAGGGTGCGGAGTGAAGGAGGGATGGCGTCTGGTTGTGAAAAGGTGGATATCCTCTTCATGTTAATGAGGCTGAAGGGGTCACGAAGACAGAAGTGGCGAGCAGGAGCCAATTACAGGCGGTCGAGGCAGCATTAGCTGGGGAAACAACGAGGAAATGGTGTACGCAATGATCACACAGGGCAGACATCACATGGAGCCACGTGCTTCATGAAGCAAAGCAGGCACAGTCACCGCTACATGAGTGGGGTCACACTGAGCCGAGGCTGAACCTTGACCCTGGAGCCAGAGGGAAAAGCAAAACAGGCCGTTTCCAGGGCTTAAAACTTAGTCTTCCTACTGATCAGCTAAAACTATGGGGGAAAAAAAAATACATTTCATATCAAAACTAATTTAAAAATATTTATTTTTCGTCTCCAGTTTTTATAGTTTTTATCCTTTATATTTTATCCTAAAAAGCTATAGCTTTCTTAAATTTCCAATAATAATATTAAAATAAACCAATATTAGAGCAACAATAACCTACTCATTGGTAAAAAAGTAAGAATATAAAATAAATGGAGAGACAGCTCACAAATCAAGCTTTGGGAGCAAATCTCTGTTGGTTTCTTCTTTTTTTTATTATTTCAAAGTGCGTAAGAAGAACTTAAAAAGAACTTACTTTATTGGAACAAAGAAACCATAAAACATTTGTCAGCTGTCAGGGAGAGAGGAGCCATGGGACGTGTCGGGCACTTCCAAAACAACTGAAATGGATGAGTGCTTTAGATTTTGTAATTGGAGAGAGTAGACTTTAGGTTTAGCTGTCTGGAGTGTCACAGGACAGCCAACTGGTACAAAAGAAGCACTTTGTATGATTTCTAAAACGACGCTTAATTATTATACCTAACCTTAAAAATCTGTTGGATATTTTATGACTGATAACCTGAATTTTAGATACAGCTTTATATTTTATACTCTGTGATCAGTTTTAGTCATTTCCTTGAAACAGCGATAGAATCAACAAGCCTCTATCTTAATACGCTCCAACAGTATAAACACAATGTTTTTATTTCAGAAATATAGAACTGTTTTATGGGTATGACATCATATCCAGGGTGTGACAAGGGTTTCAATGAGTATCATGAGATCATGTGATTCAGGGCCGTTTTTGTCTGCTCGGGGATAGACCACAGTGCTTTAATTATCTTTATATATGTGTAAATAAACATTTAAAATGGAGTACTGGACCAGTTTCCTGCGCCTGATTCAGGTCCTTTTGCAGACCTTTTCTGCTTCTGCAATGCTTCTGGGAAGCGGGATGAAATATTCTAGAAAACAAATGAGAAATAAGTACTGGATTTATTGAAGGAATGCATATCAGAGTTTTAAACTAAAACCTTTATGTGGAGAAGGGATGTAGTTTTTGCCGATTTGTCAAACTTTGAAAAACAGAGTTGTGCATAATTTGATTTGAGATGTGTTAGTTCTTAGAGTATGTGTTTTGAATCTCAGATATTATGACACAAAATTTTAGCTCAGTATCTGTAAAACTAAGAAGTCATTTTTGATTACTTTCTGGAAGGCAATTTATGCTTTATTTTTGAAAGTATTTAAGGATTTTTTTATAAAGATAAGCACAATTTAGTCACAGTTCAGTGTTTTATGTCATCATAATGTAGTGAAGATCAGACAGCAGCAAAACAGCTGCAGTATTTATACAAAATGAGTCACTTAAAATGTAAAAATGTCCAAAAATCAACATTAAAAAAAGCACTGATGTTGCCATTTCAGAATCTTCCACTTGTTCCAGTGTTAAGAGCGGACGTTTTCCAACCAGTGCAATTTCGTGTTGAGTTAATATCTTTCAAAAACAGCAGATAAGACAGATGAAGCCCAACAACCTTTCTAACACGACCTGCTCTCTCTGTCTTTTGTGTTATTAGTATCACTTGGCTCACCTCGTCTGCCGCAGCTCACAAGTAGATTTATATCTTTGATTTGGTGTTCGGGACCCTTTCAGGTGAGTGAAGGTGGAGACCGTGGTGTTGCTAGTCGAGGCAGTAAGCAAGAAAGATAATGGACTGGAAATGGTTTGCTGCGTCAGATCATGACTGATGGTACACGTACAGTGAGGAGACAGGCCTCTGCGGTGGCGTTCATACCGTCTGCTTTTTACCTTCGGCTCCAAATCTTACAAAAGTTGGACACTAAAACAGAGCAATCAGAATTGTTTGTGGTGCGCTGCAGGAGTGCATATCGATGAATCAGCTACATTTTTGTAAAACGCATCAGCAAGTTAAATCTGAAATGTCCAACTCTCTGTAACAGGTACCTCCTGATCTGAAACAGAACTTTGAAAAAGTTTGACTAAATGAGGATTTTTGCACATATTTTATTTTCCTTTTGTACATTTGTAGCTTTTACATTCAAACGCTGCCGAAATGCAAATAATTTTCGAAGACAATACAATTCAAGATGACTGCTACAACATTAAAAAATAGTTATGACTCAGCAAATTTTACAGATATTGTGCTAATATATGAGATTTTTTAATTCAAATATAGACAGACATCAACAACAAAGCAGCAGATGATTGAAGCAAAAGCGACATTCAGTGATTAATTATGACTGAGTACTGCAAGTTAAGAGGCTGGACTTTTGTTTGTTGCAGTTTAATTAAAATATATGACTGTTTTAAACAACTGGGCTGCAGCAAAAGTAGCCAGCAAAAATGCGATAAGGGTTAGGGTATGCTATGGTGGGCCACATTTGGCCTGTGGGCCTTGAGTTTGACACATGTTGTATCATTCAAAATAGTTTACTCGTAATTGACTGAACCCATTGCTTTCTTTTCAAACAGACATGGTTCTTAGTTAAAGAAGAATAAAAATGAAGCTGTGATGAAGCTCACCCACAATTTGACCTAAATATGACTGCTGCTGAAGTCATTTTAATGATGCAGCAGGCCAGCAGAAAGTTGATAATGCAGCTGGAGCAGTTAGAAAAACATTTACTGATATATATATATTTTTTCTCTCCCAATAAAACTGGGTCAGCACCACCTCAAACACAGCCTCAGCCAGACAATTTAAGTAAAATCACTTTGATAAAGGCTGCATCTTATGAAAACCTGAGAAGAAGGTGATGCAAATTAATAATGCTGAAGGGGAAACGCATTAAGATAAGATTGTGGATCCTTGACCCAAACAGTGCAACTTATTAACATGAAAGCTGGTGGGTGATATGCATTTGTTAGAGGAATTCTAGGTCTTTCATTTCCAACAAGTTGGCCATGTGTTGGAAAATAATCCACGTCTGCACCTTTCTCTCTTTTCTTATGATTGCTGCTCACGTTAGCCACTGTGTTTTGTTCCATCCGGAGCTGCGGGGCTAATGGGGAATGTTGTGTTATGAGGACGTGATCAGATTCGCCCCCAAACCCTGACCTCTGTCACGTTGACACATGTTTACACAGAGCAAATGTGAGGGAGTAAAGTGGGCCGGGCAGCCAGCCGCCCGCCCGCCACCACTCGCCTCGCAGCCTTATTTACAGTCATCTCCTGCAGCATTGATTGATAGCAGCCATCTCATTAACACCACAGCCAGTTCAATGCCTTCAAAGACACATCCTCTCCTGCTCAGGGTGTTGTATTGTTATTAGAAGTCCTCCTGAAAAGCAGCTTTACCACAGAGGAAAAATAACAGAGCATGATGTTATTTACAAAAGCAAAGGAGAAAATATAAAAAACAGCAAGCGGAAGAATGGGACATGCAGAAGAAAGGTTAGAAATAAGGTGTTGGTATGATCAGAATGATTTATTAGTGTAGCAGGACACTTAATAATTACTTAACACACACACACACATAGATCACCTTTACAGTATTTCTGTCAGGAGACGGCGAGAGAATGGAAATGATGTGTGATTGATGCCAGGAAGCACAGGCACGGCCCAGGGGGAAAGCAGTGCAAGGTCTTACTTATAAAAACATCAATCAGGGAGCATAGTCTGTGAAACCGCGGGTTGTGAAACACCACAGGACCCCCACCCCCAGTCTTCACACTGAGAACCAGACTCGCCTCAAAGGAAAGATGGGGCTCCTTTTGCTCTCCTAATGAAGTCTTTGACGACTCTAAACGAACAAATCGCTTGACTGTTTACAGCATGCGCCTCTCCGTGAAACTGACCATGTAACAGCCGGAATTATTGTTTGCAGAGCTAAACCCATCTGTGCCGAAATGAGCCACCAAGACGCATTAAATTTTAAATGCAAAAGGGGTAAAAGTTTATGAGTCTTGCTTTAAACCTGAAAAGATTAAAGTAAACAAACCTCCAGTAATTTTAGTCTCCACCACACTGCAGATGAATCCCTTTATTCAGATTAAATGTGCAAATCTACAGGAACGGGTCTAAATCTCAACTAATTCTGAAAGTCCCCCCGCATAACTGGGAGAGGATTGTTAAAGCTGCAGATGCTGTCGTCTTTTTCCACAATAAAAAAGAAAAGAGAAATAAAAAATCTCACAGAGCTAGCTTTACTAGTGGAGAAAAGAGATTATGGTTCTGAAGCGTATCTTGGGACTGTGGGGGTTTTTAGGTTAGCTGCGAAACTTATTTTGTCCTGTGAATTTTGATAAGAAAAAAGAAACAGACAATAACTGGTTTAGATAGGCCACATGTGTACCTTTGCTGGCAAATCCATTCTGAACAAATGTGCTTTGCTTTTGCATCCGAAAAAAATAAAAATCTGCTCTCGATAGTAAAACTGAGGATTCCACTCTTAGAAGATTGTGACAAGCGGCAGATAAAACATCCCATTTCGCTGTGAAGCTGTTGGAATTTGTGTCTTGTGTTTTTTGAACAAACAACAGTCCAGGCTGCTGGAAGTGCGGCGAGCTTCCCACCCAGTTTGTCATTCAAGAGCAGAGCTAACATGAGCGCTGCCCGGAGTCATGGACGCTTTGTGTTTCTCTGCAGAATTATTTACAAGGTGCTATTCTGCTCATTATTTTTACCTTCAGAAAGGTCATTTGTCAAGCCTCTTTTAATTGGGTTATTTTTCATGAGACAAACACAAGCCTCTGGAGAGTATTTCATTTAAAATGTTGATAAGCACCTGATTGTTCCTGCGTCTGGCTCCTGCGTTGTGTTATAACACAGGGGCAGCCGAGAGTCTGGAAATATTAGAGCATAAAAATTAGCATTTTATGCTCTGATGCCTTTGAAATTGACATGTCTTTAGTGAAGGAAGAGAAACTCCTTTTGACGACCTCATTTTTTTTTCATGTTTTTACTTTATGAAGTCTTAATAACTGTATATATTTCCATCTGTGAATACATTCCAGGGTTTATTTTTAATGGAGTGTTTTTTTTCACTCTCTCTTTTTTTCAATTCCGACTGTTTCATCAGAGACTTCCTTGAACAAAATGTAAAAAGCACTTACGTTTTCCTCCTGCCACCTATTTGCATTACATTATGGTGCAGGTGCAGTGGCTAGGGTCTGGAACCTCACTAATGAACAACCTTGTTTTAATTAACTTCAAGTTAAAATGGCGTGAAATTGAAAATGATTATTGCCAAAGTAAACATCCCTAATTAGGATATGAGGAGTGTAAGTAAATTATTTGATAAGTATTGTTTATTTGGGGCTGTGCGTCTCCTGGCTTGGGTTAGGAGTTAATTTCCACGGCACAAACTAAATGCACCGTGGCAGACAATGTCATTTTCTGCAAGTTGAAGAAATGATTATTACGACTGTTCTTATAATTTATAGCTCTTTTAAAGTTGAGCACACACACAGATACTGTGCTCCTTGTAATTTCCACAGTTTACCCAACAAAAAGGATGGCTGCCCTGACTCTATCACACATGAATGAGATAAAATAATCAATTACGACAGAAAATTTAAATGTTTTTGCCCATGTCCGTGTGAGTGTTTATTTGTATGTTGCATTAGCAAAATATCTCATGAGCCACAGAATATTTGTTTTTAAGTGAAACTTTTACAAAGTGATTAATGGATACATACATACTGCAGATTAACATTTGGAGCCGATCACATTCAAAATGACTGCCACAGCTTGTTGAACTTATCAAACACAAAAATGGATTTCAACCAATTTGGACATTTACCATGTCTTGATCCTAAAAAATCCGTAATTTAAAAAAGTTATCTGTAGTACTCACACATTATACAATGAGGAGTGGATGGACAAACGGACTGTCGGGTGGAAAAAAACGTGAGGCAGAGGTAACAGTGTCTGTGGTGCAGAGGAGCAGGGAAAGGAGGACAAAGAGAGCTGGTAAATGTATTTCTAGCAGCAGAGCGGTTTGGAAGCTAGTTATTTAATTTTATGTATTGTTATTTTTTTAAACTTCTTACAGACTGATATGTAAAATAAATTTGAAGTTGAGCTTTTGGAATAAAATTCACAAGATTTCTCTGTCTGTATTCCTGCAAAGTGGGGTAATTTATGGACAATCTGTACAAGTTGACATGTATGCTTTAACTCAGTCATTTTTATGTATTTTGACCTGTAATTTGGTTTGGTAGTAGCTGAGACTGATCTCCAACACATACTCCAAGCTCTAATACACGAGTCAAATTTAAGGCCTGTGGGCCAAATGTGGCCCACCACAGCAGTCTGTGTGGCCTGTGAGAGCTTCAAAGATGTATTAAAGTCTTAAAATAAGCATATTTTGCTTTCTTTAAAGTCAGCATTGACCCTAAACTACATCTCATATAATACGTGTTCATTATATTATTCACAAAATTATAGCATCCCATAGGTTGAGGTGCACAGGGTTTTAAAAAAGCTTGGAAAATTGGTTGCATAAAATATTGATTTTGCTGCCTTTTTTTTTTTTTTTGCTGGCTACTTTTGCCATGGTCCAGACTGTGAAGGTAAACCAAATAACTAAGCACCTTTACCAAAATGCTGTTTCACTAATAAACAGCATTCATGTTTTTTCTCTGTTAGTGCAGCTCTGTAGAGCAGATCAAGAAGCCAGCAGTAACAGGAAGAAACCTGCCACTGGGTAGAAAAGTTAGCCTGTCAGATTAGAGACAATTTGATCATGTCTATTGACAAAGTTTGATTTCACTGATCACATCATGAGCAACAATACAAGTACAAACATCTATTCTCTCATTGCATCTTAGTCTGGGGGACCTCCTTCCCTCCAGTTCCTGACCTGTAATTTATATTAATATGAGTGTCTGATAGTTTTAACATGATAGGCCAAGGAAAACATGATTGAACTGTCACAAAAGAATCCATCAGTTCGTGTCTTTAGACAAAAACATCCTCTAGATGGATATATGTAGAAAGAGAAAGTTTTATTTATTTTTTTTTGCATTTTGCAAAAGTGTAGCAATGTTTCAGCTTAAACAGGCAAAAAATTCATGTTTGAAAGCTTTCTGCTATCATTCACTGTTTGATAAAAACTCATTAATCATCATTGGCAAAACTTAATAGACTTACCTTTAATTAGCTGTAATTTCTACTGCACTAATGATGTGTTTCTGAGTGGCTAGTCCCTTGTCCTTTGTAAAAAAAAAAATGTGTGGGCTGGCAGACTCTTGGTTCTACTCTTCCTGATAACCTCACCCCTTCAAATCTGCTGCTACATAATATTAGGTCAGACCACAACTGAGTTCTGGATTGTACTCCAATGCTGAACACTTGTTCTGCACACCGGACACCTAGTTACTCTTTCCTCCTTCCTGGAACCTGAAAATAAAACAGATTCAAGCAGGAAGGAAAATCAAACATTAATATCACTATTGGAACATTCTAAAGCTCGCCCCTATGTATCTCCCCTCTCATGAAGACTACATTGGACCAACCTCCACACAACCTGCAATATTTATTTGTACATGTGTTAAATTAATATTTTTAACCTTGGTCTTGTGTCCCTTGGTTCAGAACTTCAGCGTCTATTTAAGGTTGATCTTATGGAGGATATCGGGATATAACTTTTTATTGTTGAAGCAACTTCTAAGAGTTCATACAGGGAAAGATGCTGCCTTGCAAATGTGTGATACTTCTGGGGCAGTGCGGCTGTGTTTACTATACTGTATGAATGCTGAATTTTAGGTTCTAAGAAAGTGACCAGGGATAAATCTTTTTTGTTTCTTTGTTTAGCCCTGAGCAGCATGCAGAAGCAATGTTTAATTTATGGCGGGAACTACAGGAAGGTGGTCTCATAGAACTTGTTCAGACTGTGTCCAGACAGACCCTGTGGGTAAAGGCTCAGTCACCAGGTACTTGCAGACCAGTCTCACCCTGAGGCCTGGCTCCAAGGTGAGGCCTCATGTTCCCTACAGTATCTGTGTCTTTTGATCTTGTCATAATCGATGCCCTCCAGATGTCTCACTAGAGAGGTGGTTCAAACTTGTCCCACCTAAAGGGAGACCTTAAGGCAGACATTGAACTGTTGCCTTGGAAGGTAGTCAGACTCCTCCCTGGATGAGCTGAAAAGTCTGGGGATCTCTGCTTAGGCTCCACAACCTGGTCCTGGATAAACTGAACAGATGGATGTTCTTCTGGTGATCCACTACATAGTTATTTAGACGTTTTCAGCTGTTGACTTTATCGTTTTTCACCTTCGAGTTTCCTAATGCACATAAAAATAAATGCAACAAAATCAAACAATAACAAAAAATAACACCCAGTTTTGATTTACTGCACAATAAATAAATAAATTAAATCCTTCTCCTCAGCTGACTGAAATGAGCCTAACTGTATCTTTATAAGTGTAAAAAGACAATGCTATAAAGCTGCACTGGCCCTTGGTTGCAGTTTTGGCAAAGTTCTACTGAGGCTATCATAGCCTGAGGCAACTTTTCTCACAAATGCATTTCAATGATGGTTTCTTTTTTCCACTTTTTAATCCCTTTCATGCAGCAAAGTGGGAGTCAGTACTTCATTTGAAGTTGTGAGATCACACTGTAGGATATCTGCAGATCACCAGAACTCAATTAAATGTCAAAATATTTATAAAAGTATATAATTTATGTTGCAAATCTATTGTTGATATGCACATAAAATGAGAAGAAAATCACTTTTTAGTGTCATTGTCTGACCATCCTCTGTGAGGTAAAGGAAAGGGGATGTGACAGAAACTGACACATGAATATGAACTGCTTAGCTGCTTTATTATAGAGGTACAGCAGACAGAACAAACTGAGAGGAACTTTGTAAAAAGCATTTTTATTAAGAAATTTAAAAAAATTCAATTAGCATTATAAACTTATAACCATTTAAAAAAATCTGCAAAACAATTTCCAATAAGAGAACCTCACAATGACAGGAAGTAACTTGGTTATTATTGAATAAGCAAATTAATAATAAACCTGATAAACAGCACATAAATACAGATATATTTACTCTCTTTACTTTCGCCTGAATCCACACAGTCTTCATTTCAACTGCTTTAAACCATTCTCCACACAATGAATATCTTGTTAAAAGCACGTTGTCCATGTTTGTTGTTGATCCACTCTCTGGTTGTTATTAAATAAGCACATTGTAATTCCCAGATGTGTGGTATTACAGCAATCACAGGCGAGGGCACGGAAGCATGCCACTGGGAGCTGCTCAGAGAAAAACATACACTGTGCTCTCAAACTCAGTTTGGCTGTGGATGACTTCAGAAAATACAGCTCAGGGACTGTTACATTTTATTAACACCTTGCAGTGAAGTTAAGTCATTTTAGGGTGGCAGTTTGTAGTGTTGTAATATGATGAAAAATCTTTTTTTTTTATCCATCAGTTGTAAACATCCGCGAACGCAGACTTACGTAAACGTTGTGTAAAAAGCAGGTAAAGTCACGACATAAGTTGAAGGTTCTCTTGTAGACTTTTCGTTTTTTTACTGTAAAACTGATGAAAGAGGCTGCATTGTACAAATAAATACAAAACACCAAATAGGAAGTCCTTGCAGATATGTATGACCTGCTGGCTAATATGTTTAAGTTATTTAAAAAAAAATCACTTTTCATGGTAATGAAATAAAACAGTAAAAAACAAAAACAGCAACAAAAAAAACTTGTTAAATAAAATTATTTTTGTTTTTTCGTGAACTTCTTTTTTATAGATCTGATGATGTAGAATTTATTTTTTAATTGTAATTAAACTAATGAATCTGTTCTGTTTATTTTATACATTAAATATCTTCCTCCTCCTTTCACCACATTATTAGTAATGCACAATAAACAGCCTGTGATGTGTTTCAATCAATGAAACACAGGAAGAAACAGATCAATGTTAGAGAGAGGACATGGCTGTTATGTTCAAGAATCAATGAGACAAACGTATGTTCTGTAAAGTTTTGAAACAATAATTGTCTCATGACAATTTATTATTTTATCAACAGTACATTGGTCAATATTGAGGCAGCACTGAGACGCCCTGGATGGGTCACAAGTCCATCACACTAACCCTAACCTGGAGAAAACCCACATGTGCACAGGAGAACAGGTAAACCCACACAGAAAGGTCACAGGCCAGGAGGCGATCCTGCCAGAAAACAGCTGTGCTTACCTGCAGATGCACCTTATGATAACAAATTTGTTTGACAGTAAACACAAACCACAATGATAGTAATTTTTAAAATATCTCATTTCAAATATTTCGGGGGGGGGGGGGCATACCAATTTCTATGCTTCTGGATTATCTCCTCCTTTAGGAATCTGAAATGACGACGTGATGAACTGCCTTTTCTCAGTCACTACGCCACCATCATGCTGTCACTCAAATAAATTGTGGCAGAATTATCCATGATTGCATTTGAAATGCAAAACAAGGCGAGCGATTTGAGGCGGGTGGGCTGTTGATCTGCTAGCATTTTACAAACTTTATCCCATAGGTCTTATTAGGCATTTCTAAACGTACATCTGTATTAGGATGACAGCCCACAGCAGGCATCCGTCTCCTCGATCCTGATCCTCCCATTAGGATCTACCATTAGCATCCAGTAATTTCATCAATCTCTTCTGAAAATTACAAAGAGTCCAGACTTCATGTCTGATGACGTACATAAAAGGAGGCATACATGATTTGTGTCTTCAGCTCAAGTCATTTTTTCTCGGGTTGCAGTTTTCTCGACTACAGCCAGGCAGTGTGCTATTTATCAGAAACATGTTACCTGCAATATCTCGATCGAAGCGGAACAGCAGGGGATGCAGTTGACACCACGGAAACTTAGTTGAATCATGCAGTGAAGCAGCTGCCCTTCAGCAATTACAGTTATGAAGCCATAAATCACTGCTTAATGGGAGAGACAGAGGAGTGAAGCTAAAAGACACGTGCCACCTCAGAGGAATTGCCTCCTCATGTATACATCCAGTTATTTATTTCTTTATTTTCAGAAAGAAATCCTCAGAGCTTTGACTCTGAACCTATGCATGGATCAGACAAACCTGTAGATATGATAAGTTGTCAGAACTGACACATCTCCCAATGTAGGAAATTTCAGTTTGTAAAACTGTCGGGCGTGAACTTTTCCTCTAAATCAAAAAGTTCAAATATTTGACGTGTTTCCTGCCATATAGGTTCAAGACAAAGACTTAAACAGGATTACAGTTAAAATGAAATGTGTCATATTAACATTTTCTTGTCGATTTATTTTTTTTTTAGAATGTGTAATATCACCAAAAATTGAATCCATTTCTGCATTCATTCCATTTATGGCAATAAATATTTAAAATATCCACAAATAAGCCACTCTCACATTCAACAAGCTACATCCGTTTTGTATAAATTTCTGGTCATTTTTTGTTTTAGAATATTTTACATTCATATGTTTAATGGTCACATTTTACTGTCAAGTCTGTAGATTTAGTTGATTAAAATGTATTTGTTCTACTAAAACTGCTCTACATTTTGCAGCACTGATAAAAAAAATGCAGGAGCGATGGTGGATAAGGGGACCTGAGGAAGGTGTGCTGATGCTTCCAGAGCTCCTGAAGCAATACGACTGGCTGTGAGAGCTGTCTTAGAGGAGGCAGAAAAAAAAAAAACAAAGGTCAATCCTCTTTGACAGGCAAAGGAGTGCAGCCCCTCAGGGGAAAGTCTCCTGTTCATTCACCAGTGCTTTTGCTACCTGGAGGCAAATTCCTGCCTGTCTTACAACGGAGGCCACTGGCTTTAACATGGGCTGACACTTGATGTCCTGGAGTGAACGCCAATGCAGATAAAATATTTTTTATAGAACTGAGAGATAACTCCTACCTCTGTAAAGTTTAAATTTGACACTTAAGTTATTGAGCATAATTTTTCTCACTCAACACAAACATTTTTGTAGCAATTAATTTGGTACATTTTATGCAGAAGTTCATCTAATTTCTTTTTTATTTGTTAAGGGAAGTTTGTTTATTGTGTCTTTTTAGATATTTATAAAAGTAAAATGTAGGGAAATGACAGCTTTTCCACAGCAGAGAGACATCTGGGTGATACCAACAGCATGTGAGGTATCTGCACTTCAAAATGAGGACTTTCAGGATTGTGGAAATTTAGTTGCATTTTTAAGGCCACATTTCAGAGGGTGTGATTATTATTACTTTTTTTAAAACAAATATCTAAAAATCTGTCTTTTTTTTTATTGCGTTAGAGAGAACTCTGGTTGACTTTACAGAGCAGTGAACAGTTGCACACACAAAAAAATACAGTTTAAACTGTAAAATACATACAACTTTCTCTATTTTTTCAGGTGGCTATAGGTCATGATTTTTGGGAAATAATTTTAAAAGATGGAAAACAAGCTGTTGCTCATGAAAATTAAAAAAATAAATAAAATCCCTTTTTAAAAGAATAAGGTAACTATAATTAGCTGCTGATTTACACCTTCAGGTTTCTTGGTGTTTGAGATAAATAAACTCCAGGTGATTGATTTGATTGTAATGTTTTATTTGTTTACACTTCATTAAAAGTTTAATTAGACAAGCTGTCAAAAAGTTTAAGAAGTATTAGATTTTACTTATTTTTTAACTTATTTTCGGTCCCAATATCATTCTTTTTGTCTATATTTTTAGTTTTTTTAGTCTAAATGAAGTACAAATTCTTGGTTTGTATCTCATGACTGTGAAAAACGCAGTGAAGGTTTTTATTACAGGTTCTGATTGATGTCTTGGGCTGAAGCGCAAGTAAACTCGCTTCTGTCTTTGCCACCTTTATCCCCGCCCACTGGAGGGAATTCAGAATAACAGTAATGAACTGCTGATGATCGTAGGAATAATGAATATGAGAAGATGCACACTATTTTAAATGAAGCACACTTGTTAGATTTGGGTTGGGGAACTGTTTCCTGATTATTTAAAAAATGCAAAAAAAACTACAAACTAAACCCTAAAAGGACATTTGGGGCCATTAGAGGAACAGGGATTCTCCTCTCACTCCCATCTTGAGGATGCCAGGGGTAGGTCAAGGGCTCTGATTGTCAGTGTTTATTAATGGGCCCTGCTGAGGCTACTGACAGCAGGGTGATCTCTGTGATGATGATGTCTTATTGCTTTCCATGAGCGCCTGAGGTACATACATATTTATGATGTGCTGCCACCTTGAAGCCAGTTAGAAATATCTGTTTAACACCTGGACCAGCGAATGGCTGCTGAAGTACAGCCATAACAAACAACACTTTAACACTGCCGGTGCCAGCATCACCAACACATGTGCCATTTACAGTAAGGTGATATTATAACAGCATCATGGCTTGACATGTTGTGAATTGTTTGAAAGACAACAGGAGAAAAGAAAATCACCTCGACAACAACCTCAAAGTCTCCAAGGGAGCGATGTCAGCACTTCCTGTTAATCTGATGGCTTTTGACCACCAATTGAATTAATTTGAACTAATTTGTGTGACAGATTGATTTGCGGCGCCGCACGTGTATGTATTAAATATTAACGGCAAGCACTTCCACAGGGACAGATGCGATTTTAAAGGGCAACTTATGCGCAGTCATTTCATTGATTAATACGAGCCACTCATTTTGAGCATACAGATTTGTTGTACTTACTTATTCATGTCTTCAGACAAAAGTGCTCCTCAATGTTGTCCGCATTCTTTAATTTTTATTCAGAAGATAGATGGGCAGTGGGGGGCCGCAGTAGCTCAGTGGTCAGTGCTGAGGTCTTGTGATCCTGAAGCTGCTGGTTCAAGTTCAGGTTGCATCAAGAAGGGCATCTGAAGGGGTGGCACAAGGATAGCCAAGGTGTTTTTTAGGGGGGCACATTCAAAAACTACTCTTGATTTGAAAATTCATGATAGCCACCACAGCTAATTTCAAATGGCTCTAACTCAGACATTTTTAGAGCTACTGAGCTGAAACTTGGTGTGGTGGTAGGTAAACGTGATCACTAATAGATTCCGACTGCACATTAAAAATCCAAGATGGCCACCTAAGCAAAAAAGGAAAATATTGCAAAAAAATATTTTTAGAAATATTAGGCTGAGATTTTGTGTGGTGGTATCTTAGAATGATGGCCAAATTGCTATAACTCAGCTATTTTTAGACATATTGAGGTGAAATTTGGCGAGGTAAGAGCTGCGATTACCAACATATAGAACAGTCAAGTCATAAGTTTAAAATGGCGGCTACATGGCAGTCCCAGTCCAAGTTTTTTGAGGAACTTTTCTAGTTGCCCCATGTCATTAAACTGGTCACTAGATGTCATCCAATTTTTATTAGCTGTTTTTAAACCCAGAACTATTGCGCACAATTGTTGTTTTTATGCAGCTGCTCTGTTTTTGCTCTAACTGCTCATCATTGAAATGGCACATACTGATACCCTGATCAAAAATGTCACTGAAATATCATTTAAGCTCACCTAAAAATAATCTGTAATAAAATAAATAAAATCTCTTTTGCTTTTTGTGTTGTCGGTTAATGTGTCCCTAAATTAAAAAAAAGACAGCTAACTTGACTAAAAAAGTCAATAAGGGTGACTTTTATAGAAGAGCTGGTTGGGGTGTAGAAGTACAACAAAGCTGATGTATTGGTACTTAGATTTGTTGAGTAAAGTATGCAGATAAATCTGTTTTGTTTACATTGTGTGCATCCCTACATTTCAGAATTACCTGCATTAAAAAAACTATGTTTATAGTTAGTTTTCAATAAATGCTCAATAGTTTCTTATAGAAAAAAAAGCAGCCCCCCCCCAACACATTTTTCAGATCTTAAAATAAAATTAAAAAAAGTAAAAAGACAAGCAAAAAAGTAATAAGTATTATAGGTATGCCATTATTGTAGGTAGAATTGATGATAGGGTTAAGCATATAAAACATCTGACTATATATACACCTGTTGGCAACCACTATCCACGAACAGGTGAAGTAAATTCTAAACCTTTTTAGTGACAGTAAATTTAAGACAAGTAGCAAATCTAAATAAAAGTGCTTTTCTCGCTGAACTGGGCTGATAAATGTTAGATAAAGCAGATGCGGGGTCCAGCTTAAACTTAGAGTGGTGTCTTCGCTCCTCTGATGTCCCACAAATTATTTGGCTGCAGATGTTATCCCACGCTTTGATGTTTGGAGTACAAGATTAAGGCTTTTAAATGAAAATAGCCTTTATCTTTCACACCTCCCGTTTTGATCAGACAGAAAATATCCAGTCGTGGCAAATAAATTGTAGGCTTTATCTGGTGCATGGTTTGTTGTGATTTGTGATGACAGGAGTTGAATATTACTCTGATACTGTATGGCATTGTAAATCTACCGCTTCATCTTTGCTCCTGCTGTCAAATGCACTTTGAAGTTGTATTTCAGCCGTGTCCACTAAGCGCTGCGCTCACTGAATACAGAAATAATGAGTGCTGTCTGGAGACAATGTCACTGTTATTTTAGATCTCCCTGAGTCTCTTTCTCCTCTCTGTGTCTCTGTCCATTTTCTTGGAGGTTTCTTCTGCACCTCGTGTTTGTCCCGCATTTTCACTTCATGCGTGGCTCCGTCCCGTCAAAGCTGATTCACACCACCCACTCCGAGTTGATTCACTTGTTTCCCCCACTACTTTTTTTTTTGTAAGCGGTGCTGTTAAGATGTTGTCACTTCTCAACATGTGTGAAATGTGCACTAGAATCTTGGGACTGAAATCAGTCCACGTGACGGTGCTGCAGAGGATGAGGTGAAAAATCCAAAACCAGGTCGCAAAGACTTGATACCATCTGTTTCATTGTCGTTTTGTGTTTTTGCCATTAAAACAACTTTATGAGCAAAAAGAAGCAGATATCATACATATAGAATGTGAATATATCGCAAGGCTTTATACTAACGGATGTAACACCGAAGCTGTGTTGAATTGACTCCAAAGGGAGAATGTTTAGTGAAAACCCATCCAGTTGTTGATGAGATATTTTGCTAACAGACAGACACTTGAACACACCATTGCCCTCATTCACCTTTCAGCAGTGGGTGATAAATAAATGTAACAAGACGAGTGCTCCAAATGAAACAGAGAAAGGCAAACTGGTAACAAAGAGTAAATTATTCAATTCATAAAGACTATTTTAGCACTAAGTGCACTTTCAGTCACTGTTGTTTATTTTAACAGTTTACCAGCAAAGAGCTTACACTACATAAAATACATTAAAATAAAGCAGTACATCAAAGCAGTAGTTCAGATAGTTTGAAGTGGGGTTCTGTAGAGAAGTTATGAACAATTAATATCTTACCTGTTGTAGATAGCGCTTTAATTGGCCTTAGTTTAGAAAAATGAAGTTTCTTTTTTATTTACAAACTAACAACTGTATGGACCAAAGTGGATTGCTGCTATTTAAAAACAAATTTAGTGTCAAACGTTATATAGAAAATCATGCTGAAGAAGTTTAGACTTTTACATCATTGCCTAAACCACTGTATTTATTTATTTATTTATATTGCAGTTAAGACAAAAGCAGTCCACTTTGGTCTCTGTCCTGATCAGATTAGTCATTAGCTCATCAACATTGTCAAAAATAAACTCAGGTTTTCACATCTGGGGTAATCCAGAGTGCTATCTACAACAGGTAAGATATTAATTGCTTATGACCTCTTCACAGAACCCACAAAATATCTAAGCTATTTCTTTAAGCACTGAAGTCAATCTTAGTACATAGAAAACTTTGTTTTTCACCAAGCCAATACGGAGTTGTTTTTAAAAACAGAATTAGTGTTTTTTTTATATATTTATTTTGAAATGCTTCAATTTGTTTTAAAAGCAGAATTGATTTACTGTCAAAAAATATTTTGTGTTTTCAACACAAATTTTAAAGCTTTAATGTCAGGCATCAGTAGTTTTCTCTAACAACTTTTAAATATGTGTGAGTTTCTTGTGTTTTATTGGGAATATAATGATGAAAAATAAGGGGTGGATTAAAAAAATTAGCATCTGGCTAAAAATAGCAAAGGTTATATATGACAGTGGTCTGTTCAGGCAGGGTCCTAAAACACTGATTTACGAAACACAGGTGCAACCTGTTCATCTCAATAACGACCAGTGCATCAGCTTAAATTAGCTACGAGCCACAAACAAGAAAATCTGTGAATAATTACGATCCGGTAACCTATTAATGTATCTAGAGAAGGCAGCATTATCTTAACTGTCAGAATGTGAGGCATGTGGAGTTATAGTTAGAAACTAAGTAAAGGTAATTAGGCAGAGCATTTCAGCTTCACTAATATATCCAGACACAGAAAATTTTTGGACATTTCTGGCTATAACACTGCTATTCTGAATGGAAATAAGATATATCTGTAAATTTCATCCCCTAACGATTAAATGATATCATCTCCTGACATATGATGTGTATGTCTGAGATCTTTCTAAAAGATAAAATATGGAAAACTTATAACGAACACAGATGCTGACATGGCATTCAAATTTGTAGCACAAGTGTTCTGAGGCTGTTGACCCTAAATCTTTAGCGCCAAAAACAAGGCCTGTTTCTAGTTTTTCTTCATATGAAAATGTAATCCTTGCAGGTTGCATGTTTGTACAATCTCCCCAGAGCCGAGAACAGAGATTCCAGTTTAAAGGCTGAGTGGAAACACTTCAGCGGGGCCATCAGGGGAGATGCTAATGCTGCTCATGCAGTGTGCGCTACACAATGTGGAAGCAAACACAGATGCAAGGAATTTTATTAGGCATATGTGTGGGGTATGCAATTCTAATTCAGGAGAGCAGAGGGAAAATTTAGATCTGGTCCTCACCTCTCCTTGATGGAGGTGGGATAATGTGCTTATTGAAACCAGTGTAAACTGAACAGTTTAGCATCAGCTGCTTAGAAAATGTTTTTCTGAATTCCTGCCTCCTAAACAACCTCAACAATGTTTATGTTAACTCTTTATTGTAAAACACTTTGTTGTAAACTTTTAGACCACAGCAGCCAATGTGGGTAAGTAAGGGTCTCAGCAGTCAATAAGTTGGTGTAGTTTGGGTAAGCCATGTTTGATCGGATTGTTGTGTGGGCTTTGGGTAGAGGCAGCTGCGAGAAGTGCAACAGATCAGATAGCAGATTTTATTAATTTAATTTTAGTCGTGACTTGAGACAGGAAGGTGCTAGCTGCACCAAACTTACATACATGTGGAGGGACGAGTAACAAGTCGGCTCAGTCAAAGCAGCTAGAAAGTACTAGCCGGACTAAATTTGAAGTCAATAAATTAAATTTAAATGTGTAATAATTTTACTATTACCATTAACTTCCCCCACAAGTCCATCCGACCAATCACGTCTTCCCAAAACTACGCCCACACACAAGAGACTGCCGAGACCCCCTTGTCAAGGTGGGTAAAGCGAAGTGAAGGTACAGTGTGACTGGAGGTGAACGACAAAATAATGTGCACGACCAAGAATGCAGTTTTTAACAAGAAAATAGGCCGTGTTTTTTTTAAAAAACAATCATTCATGGCTAAATTCAGTGAGTCTGTAATTGTCCCTTCTCAAAAATTCTCTCACAGTTTTGAGCTCACAACTATAGTTAACAGATCAGATCACCCACCTCCATGAAAAGTGGGCATTAATTAGTTCTTGAAGAGAACTAATGGCATCAGAGGTTGGACAAAATTTGTAACAAAAATGTGTTTAAAAATTTCTAATGTGGAAATACAATTTTATTTTTCTATTGTAGATATTACAGGACACCAGTTTACAAATCCAAATGTATAAAAAGTCATATTAAAGACATGTAAAAGTTTGCTGAGGGGGGAGAAAAGCTGTAAAACTGCTGCATGATTTAAAAAGACCTCAGCTGTTGTTTCATGATCTACAACCTAAATTAAAATGGGATATTTTTGCCTTGCTAAACAATCCCTGAAACAATCAACAAGGTTTTTCCTCCAATTTTGTGTTTGAAAGTGACTTTGAGTGATATCTTTCACCGGCACAAACAAAGATAATTTAGTTCTCACCTTATTTTGCTTGTTTTAGTGTAACCCCAGGCGGTTTAGAATGGATCTATCCAACTCCTCTAACCTAATCTGCCATTTGTGGGCTTAATGGTAGGAAGGTAAAGACAGACATTCTGCTTTGTGATTGGCCCAAAAAAGTAACCAAGGAAACCATACTGCCTTTAAGTGTTGTAAATTGGTTAAAATGAGTTTATCTGTAATGTGAGCTTTGAGATTGTTGGTGTAAACATGATCAATCAGCGCCAGTGTTACAACTCAATTTGTTTAGACATGTTGCTGCTTCCTTCTTGTTTTTTTGTTTTTTTTTTTAACCCCTGCAGCCAAATTACGGGTGCGTTTTGAGGACGTTTGCACAAACTTTGTGTGGAAATTTGGAACATAATTAAGAAAAGCATTTCAAAGGCAGCCTCATAAATAATGCAGAATTCTTTGTTAAATGTCCCTGACAGGCAGTGCTGGCGCTGCAGAACGTGAACCTGAAGAAAGGCTGAGCTGGTCTATCTGGTCATCAGGTGCCTCCCTTGGAGCACTATAAATTGACAGAAATGGGAGACAGCGCAGAACAGATGAGATGGATTAAATGAGTAACACTCCCTATTAATAACATTCTTTATGTGGCGCCATGCAACTCTAAATTGGGACATACTGTGAGTGGTTAGTTCAACACAGATCATACTGTGTAGTGCCTGAAGTGAATCTGAACCAATTTGTGTTGCACATGCTGTCTTTTAATGTGCACATGGTCATTCAGCTTATTCAATTGTTGCCTGTCAGCAGAATCGGAAACATCTGAGTAAATTATTTATTTTCAGGTGAAATCTTGTAACATTAAAGGGGACAAGCTTTAAAATTCTTCTTTTTCACATTTAAATCAAATTTAAATGGGGTTTATATAAAGCGGAACTGCAAGGCTTTGGTTTGAATTTCTCCTTATTGAGGCTTCAAAAGCCTCTCTTTCAGGTGCGTCTGAGGGTGACTCGTTTTGGTGCTGTCTCTTCAAATGCAAATGAGGCACTTTACACCACGCCCCCCATCCACACCGTTTGGTCTTTTTTTTTTGTAGACAGCACATATATGATTATGTGGTTGCACAGAAAGGTTCCATTTACAATTTGATTAGAAGATGTCAACAACAGAGTCTGACCCAGTGTTTAAATGTTGATTCTGTACAGCACTTTACAAATAAAGTTGGGTTTGATTGATTAGTCGGACGGTCATGACCGTATTAAAAGTTCCACAGCAAATATTGTGGCGTTATTGTTCAAAAAACATAATCGGGAATAGAAAAAACCAAACAGGTTAAAAAACAAAAAAGAATATAAAGATGCAGCACCACGAGAAACAAAATGTCTGCACTCCTAGAGACTCATAAATAAAATGCAGACTAAAAAAGTGGATTTTGCATGTTATTTCCCTTCTAAGGTTTATTGACTATTATTTTGTATTACTATTTAATGTGGTATATACTGACAAAAGGAACAGTAGTAGAAGGAACTGATTATATGATTGCCAATACAATTGTAATTTTAACCATGGGATCAATTTTTCAATGAGCCCAAATTGTGCAAAAATGTACAGCACTATAAAAATATGAGTCTGTTGTCCAAAAACAGAAAGACTGATTCTTTTTTTTTCCTTTCAACCATTCAGATTTTATGGCCCATTTTTTTCCTGCTCTGCATTGTTTTTCTTTTCTCAACAAGCCAATTTTTACAAAACCAAACCACAGCCTGATTGCCTGAACCAAACAAAGTACATCCTGATTGGCTTTAGCTTGATTGGCTGAATTATAAAATAAATAAATAAATAAATAAAATAAAATAAATAAAAAGAACGAAAGGAAGAAAAGTAATACAGAACACAGAATCACATTAATTACAACTGATTAATCTGAACTTTCCCAATCAAGGGAACTTTGTGGTTGTTATTTTCAAATTATTTTTAGGGCACTTTATTCCTGCAGTTGATTTTTTTTTTCCTGTGGAGAGACACGCAATTCTCAAATCTGGCCAGTGTTCTAAACAGATTTGTTTTTTTAACCATGTGTGAAGTGCTTCAGAGTCGTCAGTAACTCACCTTTGATTTGAAAAACCAGCAGTACAAGAAGAGTCAGTAAACCAGTGATGTATCACTTTCACTCACGATGCTGTTAAAAGTTTAATATTTCAACCAGAGTGTTTTTCAGGCTCTCCAAGTGTTGCTTTAGCCCAAAGGTCTGTGACAGATGTGGGTGATGTTTCTGCCCCACTTCTGCAGGACTTTGTCCCCTTTGATTTTCATTGACTCGCGGGGTTGGAGAGCATAAGCACTCTGAGAAAGAAGTCAAGGTCACTCCATCTCTGTCGCTGGGGTCTCATGAATATTGAGATGAATCAGAGTTTTATTGGCTCAAAATAATATTAAAGGGAAAAGAGAATAATTGTGCTCTTGTTGCTCCTCGTAAAGTCAAGGGCAGCTTTTAAAAGCTCTTTTAATGTTTCTCTCCCAAATAACTTTGCATGTTTTTTTTTCTGCTTCCCCCCTCATCCAGCACATCCTGATGACACTTGTTACTCAAAAACAAAAACACAAATTGCAGTTAGTTTTGTGCTTGAGCAGAAAATAATAGATCAGACATGATGACTTTTTAGAAGTTTAGACAAAACCCATATAATAGCTTCATGAAGCTGTCTGTGGTTGAAATTATTCTCCTTTCTAATTCTGCAATACTGTTTTTGTTTTCATAAGTATAGTCTTATGCATCGAGTGATTTACATACAAATAAAAATATGTCTCATCAAGTACTTTGAATGGTTTTGTTTTGTTCAAATTAAATTGTGTTTCAAGCATAATCTTAGTAAAATAAATAAATTAAACAAACCTTGTCACTTCTCATATCTCAGCAGTCGTTCATCCATATTAAACTTCTAGATACTCTTAAGGTTCCCACATACTCGGGTGTACTGTGTACAGTTCGAGAGCCACGCAGAGTCCATGCATATTGTCCACGGACATTTGAGACTTCATACTTGAGCGTACTGATCGCCTGACAAATTCCTTAATTTTTCGCAATGTCAGTCATAGCGTCAAGGAAAAGGAGGAATAGATAGTTTGCATTTAAGCCTAAAAGCAACAAAAGAAAATAACTTACTTTACCCAGGGTCTGCGCTATTTCCTCTCACAAATTTGTTGCTTTCTGAAAATTCTTATATTTCTTCATTGATGTATCATATAGTTTCTATGTTTTCCAATCTCATCTGTAAGAAAGACACAGATTCTCGATATCTGCTTGGTGTCTCATCCAAAACAGTTCAACGCAGTGAACCCGAGTATGTGAGGGCCTTTACACTGAGAGGCTTTCTCATTCTTTTTTTAAATTATTTTTTTGGAGGTTCACCAAAAAACCTCAAACGTTATGTTGCTGTGACCCCACGGATTACACTTAGCTTCGATTAGTCAGATTACACAGAAAACTTAAACATTAGCAACAATATTGCACTTTTTTTTTTTTTTTTTGGTCAAATGAATATGAAATACTTTTAATCTCAACTTTAATTTCAGTGAAAAAAAGTTTAATCACAAAATACACTCAAAAAACAGATTGTTGAATTTACTTAAGGTATGTCAACAATTTCCTCTCAACTGAGTTGAGTAAATTTAAAGCAAAGTTCAAATTTGCTTTTAAAGAAAATGTGAAAGTTAATTGATATTTAATCAAATCAGTTAAGAAAATCCATCAATTTTGTTTGAGTAGCATGGCCGCCCTACACATGGATTCACATGTTTGTGTTACAGTTAATACTTTAATATTAACATCGGCTGCACAACTACTTTTCCATCTAATCTCAGTTTTGCCCCCCCCAGTGTCAGGGAAAAAATGTGATAGTCTGAAAAACAACAACTTTATCAGAAATGCTGACCTTTAATTACAAAACCTTTGCCTTGGGAGACCTAAGCTTCTACTGAAACTGACATTTATAAATACCGAAATGTCCCAGTGAATTGCTTTTTATTGAAGTCACAGAATAGTTAAGATACAATCAGCCCATTCGTCAAACACTGTAAGTATTGGAGTGGGGGGGGGTTGGCAGAGTGTGTGCAGAGAACAATGCATGTCTGATTTAAGCTGTCCACGTATGTAGAGGACGAAGCTGCAAGAAAAGGGCCTTTCCTATCAGTCACTGTAGCGATGGAAAGTCGAGATGTTTCTCTACACGGCTACTGTGTTTGTGTGTCTCGGACAAGAAATCAATACAGCTGGTTTCACAGACTGTTTTACAGTCAAGGCAACGTTGAGCCTAAATGTTTGTCGTTTTTATGCAATGATACTTCTCAGCAAACTATTACCCACAACAAGTGGAGAACAAAACGTAAAACAAATAAAGTGGCAGCCTATTTCGTTATTGTTTTTCACTTATAGATAAAAATTGTGTGGTGCAGACTTTGTTTATTTTATTATTTACAAATGGTTGAAGTAAAATGCATAACAGCTCAGATCCAAGCTATTCTATTACCACCTTAAAGGAAACATTACGTCTCGAGCTGGCTTGTTTTATTCTTTATCTTTCTCTCCACCTATCGTGACATGGATTCGTCTGTGGGGACGTCGTCCTCCGACGCCTCTCCCCTGATGAAAGATATTCTATCTGATATGTAGGAAAGGTTATCTAGATCGCAGTCATGTTTCAGTATAACGCTCGCTGGCAAGCAAAAACAGGAAAACATCTCCTCGCCAAAACTCATTTCAGCTTTGCTTTTCATTATGACGACCACAAACATGCTGCACGAATGTGACTATAATTCTCTTTTCACCCAGCACAGCACTGATGCATTTTGGACAGAAATGAAAATGAAATCTCTTGGTGATTTAAAAATAAAAACCTTAAGGATACCCTGTTGGATATCTATATGTAGCAAGTACTGTATAGAGGAACATGCAATAAAAAATGAATAATTGGGAGCTTGCACTAACTGTCAGATTACTGCACAACAGATTACATTCAGAGATTTAACACAAAAAGGATAAAAACAAATTTAAATAGGATGATGTTTCTCCCCCCCAACAATCTCGTTTTATATTCTGCAAGACATCAATGTGCTTTTCCACTTACCCAGATTATTTTGGGAAATTATTTGCTGCCATTTTGGCTTTCACTTCCAACAGTAGGCCTCGTTTAACAATTCAGTGTTAAAAGAAAAAAAAAAATAGAGGAGAGAGTGGTGCCTGAGGCTGAGTAGAACAGACAAGCAACAGCTTCACATCACTCACCTGGATTCAAAAAGGACAGAAATAGCACTAAAAGCACCCACTCTCACTTTGTAACTGTTCTTTTGTTTCCCTGTCTCCTGCGTTAGGCCTAGCGTCACGGCAGCCAGAACATCCCGATGGACTATTTACTGCCACATCACAGCCAGAGGTCACTTAAACTGGCAGGTACTTAGATAAAATTCCAACAATAGACTTGCTGTTAAATAGATAAATAGCTTAATAAATTTATCTCGATCTGTATATTTAATAATGTTCAATTGTTTTTCTTTTAAATTATAAGTCAATGTTTGTTTTTATTAAATGATGGTATAAAATGTGTAATCAAAAAGAGCACAAAAAAAATCAATTTATAAAGCTACAGTATGAAAAACTCAAAGCTTACAGACTTATTACACATTAGATATAGTTAATTATCTTTTTATGAAAGATGGAGTGTCATTGCATTCAGTTAATATCTGTCCATCAATTCACTCATTCATCCATCCATCCATCCATCTATGCTGGGGGTGTATTAATACAACAATCTACATTTATTAAATTATTAATGATTCAATTAAATGAAGGCAAAACAAAAACATTCATTGATACCGACATCATATGTGGATTGATATATCAACTTGTGAATTTAATTGAAATAAAATTGTATCATAACAGATATCAATAAACATTGTATCGTCATCCAAACAGATCAATACAATATATCGTGATGAAACTGGTGGTTTACACCACCTAATGTTTAGCACTGCTGCCTCACAGAAAACAGGACAAGGGCTTTAAAACTTGGCTTGGGAATTTTTATAAAGAGTTTGCATGTTCTCTCCATGAATGTGCAGGTGTATCCCACAGTCCAAACACATGCATGTCAGCTTAACTGGAAACTCTAAATTGCCAACAGTTGTGTGTTCATTCATGGTTGTTTGTTTCGTCCCCCTATGACTGTCCAGTGACCTGTCTAAGGGTTACCCAGCCTTTTAAGCACCAGCTCCCCTTATCTCTGACAGAATTAGGTGGGTGTGGAAAAAGGATGAATGGATTCACAATGTTCTGTTTCTGGTTTCACGAAGCGTCTTGACTACAGAAAAGACAAACAGTGAGGAAAAAAAACAAACTTTATCTTAACTTGTCTGGCTCTCACGGACTCTTTAAGTGAGTTATTAAGGATGATAATTCAACTGCAATATATATCATAAACCCTAGGCCTTAAGTGTTTTAGACTCAGGTGCACTTATGAACCATGGTATTCATCATGGCCAATCAATTCTTCAGGTGACAAAAAAGCTTTGAATCAGTTAGCCCATCACTTCCAATCAGGATTCTCAGTGACTGGAAATAAAATATCCTGATTAGGAGCTATAAACTCCACAGAAAGCACCATTTCTAAAATTCCACTAATTTGAAAAAGACCATATGATCTGAAGCTGCTGGGACTTTCTATTCATTGAGTCTCCTAGTTGTTACTTCAAACTCTAAGAATTATTTTTATAAAACCAACACCAAACATAGTTTTTCCAAGTTTAAAATGACAGAATAAAAAAGAAATGGACACAATAACCTCAGTGACAGATCATCACTGCAGTTTTAAGTTCCCCTCAGCTGATTTGTAATCTATACTAGCATCTTTCTCTTTAATCTACTGAATGAAAAAAAAGAAAAATTATCAACCTTTCACACATTTTTTTTATATTCAACTCCATGCCTTCCTGTGGTGAGACAGTTCTTGTCAGGTAAGGCCGATTATGAGCTTCTGGGAGCTTGACATTATACTGGTATTGCAGCCAAGGCAATCACTTGTTGTGACAGGGGCAAAGAAGCTCCCTATCCATGCAGGAGGCTGATTGATTGGACAGTCAAGGAGAAGGAAATGTCCTTCACTATAGGGACATAAGGACACTAGACCTAGAATACTCCCACTTTCCCCCTAAAACCTTTGCATTTTTCTGAACTTATCCTCAATGATGACATCAAAGAACTAGAACTGGCGTGGGAAAGAGCTCCGTTGGAAATGCTTCTGTCAAACAAGATGGATGCAAATGGTTTTGATTTACAAAGTACCGCCACTTTTTTCACACTCATCTAAAACCATATGGTTTTATCAGTGAAGTGTTATACAGAGGAAAAGTTGCAGAACAAAAACGAGATGCAGATTGCACAATGTGGCGGATCTGCAAAAGTTGTGCTGCTATATATATCTAAATAAATTTTATCATTTAAATGCTTTATCTTGATGTTTCCAAATCAGTTCTCAATTACACAATGAAGAAATATGTTACTGTGCACAAAGTTGAGGAAAAATATACAAAAACAGTCAAATCAATTTACAAATTATTATTTTTAGATGACCTGCATGATAAAAACACTATTTTGCACGTAAGTCAGTGGATATTTGTTATAAATTCAAACACAATATTCCAGTTTACTGAATATTTAAAATGAGGACATTCAGGCTTTATTAATAGTGTTATGAAAAATGTTACAGTGCAAAACTCTAAACATAACGACACATATCAGCTGTCAGTTTTATAATAATGTTATAGATTTATATACTTCTTTCAGTGATCCTTCATTGATCCTTTATGTAACATTTTTATTTTGTCATGTTTTCCCCATTTCACTACACTGTTCAGCCTCAGTTTGTTGCAACATCTTTTCCATCATTTTATTATCTTCACTGTTAATTATTAGAATTTAGGTTTCTCAAATAGTTGTCAAACACTTACTCCAGTCATATTCATGTTGTTGATATAAATGCAAACAAGCAAAATGTAAATGTGGTGCTTGTGTCAGGCATGAAGTTATATCCACCTGTTTACGTTTTATTGAGAACCTTGTTACATCTTTGTGCTCTTACCTTTTCATGCAGAATCGTATCACCAGCCGTTACCTGATTTTAAAATAGTAATTACTTTTTCTCACATGGTCTCATTATGCTTGTTCTAAATGACTGCTACAACCTGTACTGAAAGTCTTTCCATATATTCTCATAATGGTTTTAAAGGTCTGCACAGACATGTTACATGCACCAAAAAAAAGCACCATTTCTGTGTAATTTATAAATGGTGCAGTAGAATGAGCAGTTTATGAGGGAAGCGTCTTTGTTCCAATTAGTAGCGTGCATTAGTGGAGTCCAGAATGACCCCTTGCATGAATGTGAAGAACAACTTGTTTGGTTTCTCTCAGGATGTGACCCACTTTGCCCCTTAGCCTTAACCATCATTCTCTGCATATCTGTTGACATTTTTTCTTTACTTTTATAACTGATTGATTTTGTGTCTGCGTTACTACCCCATAAGAGGACGAACTGATGGAATCATTCATGAGGTCATTATCGGGCATTAGTGCTTCAATTATGATGCCACAAATTGTGTTACAGGTTCTATCAAAGGACTGCAAATGGAGATAATGATAACACTGTATTCATGCAATGTTTTCTTTAAAACAAAACACAACTTTTTTATATTATGCATTTGTTTTGCATGAATTTCTTCAAGCAATACCAGTTTAAACTTTTGCTATAATTCTGTTCTTCTTCCATGTTCTCCTTAGTTTGTTTTCTGGTTGTTCCAGTTTCTTTATTGTTCTGCACAAAGGGTACGCATTTGCCAATAATTACACCTGTCTAGCATCCCCAATTTACTCCATGGTGTGCATCATCTCCTGATTTTAAATAGTCTTGTATTCTCTGGTTTTAGCTCTTTTCCTCTTCAACCACTGGTGTTCTTTAACTAAATACACCCCAAACTCCCAAATAAGGCAAAATTTATTAGATAAGGAAATGGTTTTTAAGTTTTAAATCTGATATAACCTCTCCCCTGCCTCTGTCTCTTTTTTTAGTAATGATACAGAAACCTTTGGTTTGTTTCTCAAACCTTTTCTAGCTCTTTATCACCAACTAATACCACGACTGAACACCTGTTTAAAGTCACATTACACTGAATTAGTTGTCTAAAAAGGAAATAATTATAATAAAGAACACCGTGCTTTTTTGAAAAATAGAGTCAAAGAGATCAGAAATTTAATTGCAATATTCCAGTTATTGTTTGAGTGTGAAACATGTGGCCCAGCTGGGTTTTTCTGCACATTTCAGATAACTAACGAAACTGTGTGCAAGCACGCCTAATTAACACTCCAACAAACTGTGTAACTGCAATGCTTAAAAAGTAAGTTATTTTCTTTAATTGTTCATCTGTTTTTATTTTGGGAGTAAAATGATGCTTTGTTTTGAAGAAGCATGTTTTCTAAAACTTACATTTAGACGACTTTTAAAAGATCAATTTTGTTTTTAATAAGGTAATTAAAGATAATTTATTTATTTTTTTTCAGAGTGAAGTTAGCAGATGGGTCTGTTTCTTAGTTAAACTGGTTTGCATCATCTGCGAACATCGTGATCAATTCTGACTGAAAATCTCTCGCCTGAGGGAGATCACACATCATCTCCAAAGTCAGCAGGGCCGATACTGTCATACACTGACACCTCCTGTGATCGTTCAGATATGACATGAAGATATGGTGCTTTGATTGGACACACTGCCTACCAGGTAGTACAGTCAAACGTACAAGACATGCATATTTATAGGGTGCACATGGGGCAGGGAACAAGTTAGGAATAATGAGGTTTATTACAGGAATCCAACCCCTTCTCTACATGTATTGACCGTGTCACCATGAGCTTTTTAAATCTGTATTAAGTACTGAATGTGACTTAAATGAGAGTTTTGAAATAGTTACAAATTAGCAGCATATTTTTTTTTTGATGTCTTGTTGCCTTGGAAACATTGGGTCGACGTTGAAGAGGTGAAAAAGAAAATGTTGAGAGATTCGGTGAGACCAAAAAAAAAAGTAATTGGTTTTGAGATTTAACCATAAGTGACCAACAGCAGCTCTCAGATGGAAACAGAAATATTGGGGGGGAAAGTTTTATAATCTGAACCCACCGGAAATAAACATTTGTTAATACCATGGGCAGGAATATGCTGCCTTAGCCTGCGAAGGCTATTCGGATCAGGGGCTTAAGCTTGACACAATGTGCCTACACAAAAGGTGGATCTGAAGTCTTGGGGATCTGCAGAGGGAAGCGCAGCCATAACAGAAATCCCCACTACAAAGAGAAGAGGTGAAAAGGCAGTTATTTAACCAGATGCCCCACTCAGCAGAGAGAGGATTAAAATGCACTACTGCTTATCTGGCATAAAGACTTGACTTTAAAACAGCAGGTTCCCTGAAAAACACGGTGTGAAGGTCAGCCTTTTATTGGGTGCCTTTTGTGTGCTAATGAGAATGCAAGAGGATTTATGTGTCAGTTCTCTGTTCTTCTACCTACTTGAAGCTTTAATATAAAAAAGAAGTGTTACAAGGGTACAAATGAGTGCTTCTTTTTTGTTTCAATCTTCTTTTAAAGTGGATCTTGATAGCAAAGAAAACAATTTCGGTGCAACTTTTTAAAGTGAGCAGTTCTGACGAGCAGCTTAGTGCTTGAAGTCTGCAACATACCTGTAGATTTTTTATAAGATTAAATAAGATAAATACTTTTTTTTTTTTTACATTAAATCACATTTGCTATTACTTTTCGTAGCATTTTTGGTTTGAGGTTATGGCCTTTTTAAGAACCTGTACCAAGTAGGTTAGCATGTAAGGCCTGCATCACATGGCAGGATAATCGTGCCGATTTTTGCCCTTCCAACAATCTTAAGGACATCCAGATTTTCCTGATGGCTCTAAAGATAATCTGAGCAGATATTACTGCCATGTGTGGTGAGGTAAGAGTGATCTAGTTGGCTCAGAAGGACATTGGGACCTCTACGATCTCAACTCAGGGATATTCAATATCACAGTGTGTGTGGTGTTCACCCGAAACAAACAAACTCTCAACCTGCTGAATGTGACATGTAGCCTATCAGAAAGCAAGATAATTTAAACACGGAGGGGATTCCAAATTACAGTAGACATAAAAAAACTGTCTTTACTCACCAGAAAGTCTGCTGAATTGCTTTTCCTCTGTTAAAAATAGTCCACAAATGATCAACATTCCCTCTTTCTCATCTGAAATGTTTATTTATTTACTCTGAACTCGCGTCTCTCTGGAGGTCATGCGAGATTTTGCATCTGACATCTGAATTCTTGCGAGATTTCAAAAACTCTCGTGTGATTTCAGACTGATACCTAAATGTTCATGAATGAAATTAATGATTAGGTAAGGCTAAATAAGGTGTAGTTATAAGTGTTACCAACCTGCTCGCAAACACCCCAGAAAGGAAACACAACTACACTTGTAGTAATATTTACAAAGTGGGAAAACAAAACAGGCAAGATTGAAATTAACTGTGATCAAGAAAAAATACAACTGACTAACTAAATAATAAAATCAGAGCTGAAGTTCTTCACTAATATATCCAGTTTTTATTAAAATTTCCTGTAAAACACAAACTTGCACAGCTCACACACTCTCCTCCAGTGCTTGTTGTACTAATTTTAGCAAATTATTGTGAACAAGCTCAAAGCAAATGCAAATTGGAAGTTACTTAGTGATGGATGTACAATTAATTATTTCTCCACCATCAGCACCTCCTCCTTTGGCAGCTAGGTGTTCACTGGAGACTCAGATCAGCAGGAGAGGGAGGAGCACATATTGATGCTTCGCTTGTTGCCTTTCTAAATGTGTGCACCATAAATCTTTTTCAAGTAAAGTGGGAGGAGATTTATATATATATATATACACTCACCGGCCACTTTATTAGGTACACCTGTCCAACTGCTCGTTAACACTTAATTTCTAA
>JARVJO010000061.1:8321923-8358139 GCA_031762555.1 Cynodonichthys magdalenae
TATATATAAAATAAAGTGAGCATTATTTGTGTGGATCAAAATGCCTTTTTTGATGTCAGAAGCTAGAGGAGAATGGGCAGACAAATAACTACTCGTTACAACTGAAGAAGACCACGCTGGGTGTCACTCCTGTCAGCTAAAAACAGGAAACCAAGGCTACAGTTCATACTAGTTCACCAGAATTGGACAATAAGAGATTGAAAAGATGTTGCCTGCTTTGATGAGTCTCACCTCACTGAACTCTGGTGGTCTCTATGCTCACCAGATCTTAATCCAAACAAGCACTTTTGGAACTTAATGCAGAAACAAAAGATTTGGATCATCCGTGTGCAGTTGAAAAATCGGGAGCAATTGTATGATGCCATCATGTCATCATGGACCAAAATCGGGCGAATGTTTCTGACATCTTGATGAATCTATGCCATAGATAGGTAAAACAGTTTTAAAGGCAAAAAATGGTTTGAACCTGTAAATGTTCAGTAACACTGTCACCTACTGCATCAGAGCTCCTTCTCCTTAATCCCCAAAAAAACTCTAACTCTGAAGGAGTTTAAACTGAGCTCATAAAAACAATTTCATAAACTTCACTGAGCTGCAGTTCTAACAGTAAAACATGAAAAAAAAAAAAAATGTAGAGAAACTGCAAGAACCGTGAAAAGGTTTGTGTGCTCCCAAATGGCTTCATACGGCACCTTTGAAAACAGCTACAAACAGGTTTTACACTTGAAATAAACTCAAAAGGTTTATTTTATTCAAAATTTACCAAGAAGTTATTTTAATTTATTTTATTTTAAACTGATTTGAAATACAATAGATTACAGTTCTGATTTAATCCAATGTTTAGGTTTTTTTTTGACCGTAAACGATTTGTGCTCCAGTTTGGATGCATCCTGGGAGCAGAGAGCAGAGGGAAATAACCGGTTAAATAAGTTGGGCTTCCTGAGTCATCAATACCAGTTATTGAAAATATTTTCAATAGTATAGCACATTTTTTAACTAAGAAGTCATTTTCAAAATATTGGCGAAAAAAAGCAACTCTGTATTCAGTAAAAACAAAACGCTGCACTCAAGGTAAAATCTTTACTAACGATTAAAAATAAATAAATAACCGCTCTGGAGTGAGACTCTTTGTCCTCGCTGGGAGCGCATGTAATATGAATTAATCAGCAACTTGTAGCACAGTGTGTGTTATCGCTCTGAGTGCCTTGATGAACTGAAGGAGCCACGGCAATACTTTTAATATAAACCATTATTGCTTTCTTTATCTTTGCTCCGCAGAACAAAATAAGAATCGATGTGCATTCATAACCTGAGTGAACAATGTGAGCTGTCGTCAGATAGCTGAGCATCTAACTGAATAGCCACATTCTGTTATTAACAACTGACCTACAGAGAAAAAGCTTTTTCAAAGAAAATAATAAACAAAAACACATTTTCAAAATTAACACGGAGCAGATGGCTGATACGCCGGGCTCAGCGTGCATTGATTTGTGTCTTTTTGCAAATTGAAAGAAATTTATTATTAGTTTGACGCGTTTGCAAGATTTATTCTTTTCACCCCTCGTTGCCCTTGCTGTAATAAAACTCCTCAACACCCACATCGAGGATTTTGTCAGCATATTACTCACCTGATGCTAATGACCAGGTGCAAGCTCAACTGTCCCTCAGATGTTATGCCCAAAGACTGATATATCGATCTGATATGATTGATCAGGGCAGGGATGATACAGCAACATCACATGATTTATTCAGGCCCTAATATCTTGCGTCAGGACTGCTCTGAGGGAATTGGTTGTCAAGGCTCGGTGTGCTTTCATCTTCTGTCCAAGTATCACTCCTCCTGCAGACTGCAGCTTCCAACAGAAGCAAGAACCAGTGACGGTTTCAGCTTCACACGTGAAGACGGACCATTGAAATCACCCCAAACACACACAAACAGACGTGCAACTTTTAATTTTAATACTGTTTTGATGGAGGACCGCTTTTACTTCCTCTCTCCCGTTTTACTTCGCTGATTTACATTCTAAGAACAGAAATGAAGCGGGCAAATAAGCAGATTTCCATTTCTCAAAAACAAGCCTCAACCAAAAACAAGACAATCTAGTCTCTCAAAGTGACACATTAGTATTCATCAGCTGGGAAAAGTAATTTGCGGTGCATTAGACATACTCACTACACATGTGGGTGTTTTACTTAAGCCACGAAATCACAATAAAAAAAAATCACATAACACCAAATCTCAAAAACTGCCTCAGAGTGGCAGGCAGTGAATTTGTTATGGTTTCAGGGTGGTGACGCAGACGGTAAACAGTTTCAGAGTCAAACTTAAAAGAAAGTAGTCGGGCGAAATGATGCCAAAAGCTCTTTAATGACACGTCCGTGACCTTCATAAGTGAACACATTTTATGCACTGCATGTTTAAAGGAGATACTGATGCTAAACTTTTACCAGAATCTTATCTTATCATTTGAACTGATCATTCTGTTTTGATCTGCTGTTATTTGTCTTTATATAGTCCCCTGGGATGCCTCTTGTTGTGAATTGGCATTATATAAACAAAATTAATTAAATATCTTCTAACACTAATACAGATGGATTTGGGGAGGACGTCTGTTTGGGGTGGTGGTGGTTTGAACGCATGCATGGCTGGAGATCCTGTCTGCCCGAGTTACCACTTACCCCCAAATGCTTTTCCACTGGACAAACAGTTTTAATCGTTTTTTTCATCAAGAGGATGCTCATTGAACAGAAGAAGAAAACTCCTCAGCAGAGCCCTAGATGTGTATTTTTATTTTCCATCTATAAATATGCCCCGGGTTCACAAAAAGCCACAGCTCTGATGAACAAAATATCTTCCAGTGGTGAACAAAGGATTTGTTCAGGCTTCGATGGGCCCGTGGCTCAAGCTGTTCAACATAATTTGCAGCAGAGAGCGCTCTGTTACGAGGCTGCGGGGCAGGTGAGCTGCTGTCAGAGTTGAGGATAAAGCAAACCCATGATACGCGTGGCATGTTGGTGGAGCTAACGGTGCAGGGAGGGGGGTCAGGGGTACTACCTATCTTTCTGCAGCTCCCATCTGTCCTGTGCTGACTGGATGTTAAAGGAAAATGCAGCATCTGGCAGCATTGAGGTTATATAAAACCTCCTTCACTGTCTTTTTGATAAAGACATCAACATCGAACTCTATATAGGACTGCATGTGAACCTATTTTATATTTTTAAAAAACCCAATTTGATTTTAAAAATCTGTTCTACAAAGTTCTGTGAACATGATTACAACGTGCCATAAAAGCTAAATTAAATGTGTTTTTCAGCATATTTTATGTAATCAAAATGGGCAAAACTGACAAAAGAACAGATTTGAATCAAACAGTGACAGTCAGAAAAAATGTATTTTCTTTATCTCAAACTTCCCTTTTCTCCTTTACTTTACTTTCAGTCCAGCAGAACAGGTCTTTGGTTCATGAACTATACACATCTGTTTGTACTTCCTGAGGTTGTACTACATCCTGCTCAGAAACCCTGGTACCATTATTCATTACAGTGTTTTTGTGTTTCTTTTTTTCGTTTTTTTTTTGGAGCCGAATGCTCATTCATTATTAACGGTAAACTACACACATTGTTGAGGTTGCACAATAATGTTTTTTGTGTCTGATAAGAAGTCATATTTAGCTTTTGTTCCATTTTGGTTTCTTTCATGAAGAGAACAATATGAAGAAAATAAAAACTTAAAATCTTTGGAATAAAGAAGTAAACACTTCAGTTACCTGCTTTGCTGCTGCCTCTTTAAAGAGTTCTACTTTTTTTGTCAAAGCACAACTTTTTAAAATTTAGACCTAATTAAATACATATTCTGTGCATTCATTCCTTTTCTTTTAACTTAATAGACACCAGTGATTCAGAATGTCAGGAGCAGTTAAAGAAAACGACACTCAAGTCGCATTAACCGTTTCACTTTTTCTTTTTTTTCTGCATATTATTATTGACGATGTGTATAAATATGACGTTTCGTTGCTGCATTGAAACAACATGCTGGGAGTGGAGTTGAAGAGAAGTGAGCCTGAGGGCTGAAAGAAAGAAAAAAAAAATCATTGAACCCTGCTCTTTGCACTCATGTGCAAAGCATGGCAATTCTTCAGTCCACCGCACAAGCTTCTCATATTTCCCTTTCCCTTCAGGCTGTGTGTTCTTACATATACAGAAAAATGAGTACCCATATGGTCTCTCAGAAGATAGTACAACCCTAATAATGAGAGCTCTCATTAGGCGGCGAAACCTCTGACTTTCATCTACCATTATAACGTGGTTGCAGAATTTGTGCTCACAGAGGCTGAACTAAGCTACTGTTCCACACCATGTCCAATCTCAGCATTAATGCAAGCTGATACATTACCTACAGTAGCAAGATACACTATTTCATTTTAACATTTCAATGAAGATGAAAGTCATAATAGAACTAAAAAGTTCTGAATTTGCGATCAGGTGTGAAGACATTTAAGTTTCCAACAGAAGACCTAGCTGAGAAATAAAAAATGTTTATTTAAACTGTATTAGTTAATATAATATGAAGTTTGATAGAATATAGCCTGTGCAAGACCCTTAAATGGTGCACTAAATTTATTATCAGTATTTCTTAAATTTGCAAACATTTGTAGACTTAAAGTCACTGATGTTTATCATTTAAAAAACTAACATTTTTTGAGAGAAGGTGCAATTGTTAGCACCAGGGATAACTCAACTACAAACACACCATATTTTTGCTCAGCTTGTGTAAAATTCAGTGATTTTTAATCATTTTGTTGATTATCTGTTTCAACTTCTTGATTTGATTTGGCTTCAATAGTTAGTCCCTTCTACATCCAATCATTACTTTTTAAATGTTTCAATAAGATCTGAGGTTTATGAGGTCATTTGCTAACAGACAAGTAAAAATATACACACAAACACATTAACTTTTCAGGTAATGTGCTACAAAATGTAAAACCACCATCTATGAGGACAAGTATATAATTTTGGAGGGGTTTATAGTATCATTTAAAGTCACCTTGGTGGGACATTTACTGACAAACACACAAAGCTGTTCCTCGTTTTTAATCATCTCTTGTGCTCTCGCTATTAACTTCAACAAAAATTTTGCCAAAAGAAAAACAAAAAAAAACTGTCACTATGGAAAAAGCGAAAAGTTTCCAATATGAATTTGAAACAAAAATAAAACAACATAAATTTCATACAAAAAAAGACCATCTGACAAAAACTCAATAAAACCAAGGAGCATATATACCAATCCTTGTCCTGAGCTGCTATCCTGGATGTTTTATGTATTTCTCTGCTCCAACACGCCTGATTCAGGGATTGAATCTTCAAAATCTGCAGAAACCTGTTAATCAGCTATTCATTCAAATCAGGTGTGTTGGAGCAGATAATCCTCCAAAACATGCAGGATTGTGGAACAGGCTTGGACACCCTGGGTGATTAGTGTGTGACGACAGGTGTTCTGATTGTGAATGAGAAACAGGTGAGTGAGGAGCTGAAAGCAGTGGTATCTGAGGACATCTGCAGGCAAAGATGCTGCAAGAGTTACACTGAAAAGAACAACCAAAACTGCTCCATACCATTAAAAAAAGAAAAAACCAGAACAGGTTATTACTCTAAACCCCAAAACTAACACTGACCTTAAAATCAAACATTTCATGTTGGACTAAATGAAACAATTAAACCCTAAAAAAACAGTTAATGCTTCTGCCTTTTATTGCCACCAAATGTTCTTAAACAAAGACCTAATGAGAGAATCTTAATAAAGCAGTCATGTAGTTCAAATGTTTTATGCAGGAAGCTTCATGCTTACTGCTAATGTTTCCCTGTTGCTCTGCTGCACCTCTGTTTTCATATCAAAAGAAAAACTGTTTACAAATATAGCTAAATATAAAATGAGGCACAACCATTTATTTCATATTACGTAAATGTGGCACTACTGAGAAACAGTAATGAACTATTCCCCCAGGAGCCCTACCACCGAGCAGGTGCACATCAAATAGAGTTGCTGCTGCAACAGAAACAACAACCCTCTGTGGTTTACCACCTGTAAATGGAACATTTTATTCATTTACAACAGAGAACATACACATTACATTTATTTTTTTTGTCAGCCTCGCACAAAAAATATTAAAACCCCAATGGCCTGAGAGCATGACAGCAGGCGCTCATACACACACCAACACAGACCTGCAGTGGCAATTTTAGATATGTACATTAATTGTACAAAAGTGCCTCTTAGAGCGTCTATGAGAAAAGGGCAGAAATGGGTTTTGAAGCAAGTCTTCCAAAATGAATGTCCTGTAGTTTCATTTGGAGGGAAGAAAAGTGTAGAAGCAGCACATTTACAGAGGTGGACACATTTCTTGGTACCCTTCCAAAACAATATTACAATATTAAAAACACAAACGATGTGAGTGGTCATTAAGCCACAGTTTTGTCTCATCAGCCTCAGCAACCTCTTCCAGAAACTTTGAGGCTTGTCAACATGAATTTTGGCGAGTTCCTCTCTGGGTTTCTTGTGTTTTTTTTGTGGTTTTTTTTTTTCCGTCAACAATGACTCTCTTTAGTGTGATCAAAAAGTGACGTACCTTGACCTTGGAGTTCAGATTAAATAGCTTTGCATGGTTTCCTTGGCTCTTTTCTCACCACTTCCTGTTGGAGTTGCATTTCCTCTTGCGTCCATGTCCTGGGAGGTTGTCCACAGTCCCATAAACCTTATACCTTGTGGTTAGAAAAGCATGGAGCTGCTAGGAAATGGTTTTAGAGTCTTATACAATCTTTGTTTCGTATAAATAAAAGTCAAACAAGCATAATGACACAAACTGTCTTAAAATACACATATCATGTTTTTAAATCCTTCCTTTTCACATTTGAATAATTCATTTGGGGTCCTTATAAAGTGGAGCTACGATGCTTTGGTTTGAATTCCTCCTTATTTTAACTTTACCAGCCCCTCTTTCAGCAACAACAACTCAAAAGCTGGATATGATACTGTTCCTTTAAGAAGCTTCAAGCCCTGCCCCCCACCTGCTTTCAGACCGGTCCACTCTGGTTTGAGAGAGGGGTGTTTTCTAACTTACAGAAATGTTTTATTCACAATTAAGTTGAAAGATGTCAACAACAAAGGACTTGTCCATCCAGCCTTACATGTTGGAGCCAGAGTCTGACCCAGAACAAGAGTAGAATTAGGACAAGGAAATGATAGTCTTTAAGTCCAGATCTTATTTGGAAATTCTGTTGCAGATAATTTGACGTAATAGTTCAGAAAAATGTCATGGAAAATAGAGAAAACTGAATGGGCTGAAAAATGTGAACCAAACAGAATATAAAGATATCTTTGTAACATTAACTTTTTCTGCACTCATAGAGCCTCCAAGTACACAACAAAATGTATTTAACAGCTAAAAAAGTGGATTTTCAATATGTACCCTTGCTTCTGAGGAAAGTTGGAGGAAATAAAAGCTACATTACTTCCCGGGTACTTGCTGTAGTGTGTTTGTCATTTTCTTTCTTGTTTTATTTTTCTTCAAACTAGAGATGATGGAGATTGATCTGCTACTCTAATTAATGCACCGTTTACAGTTCCTGACACCACAAATTTAGTGCAAAAATACACGACACTGCAATTTACTTTGCACTTGTAAGATCTGCATTGAAATTATGAAGAAACATCTAAATAAAAATTACAAAAAAACTAAAATCCCATTGATTTCCAACAAACTAACAAAATATTTGTTGTATTTGTACAGTTAACACACCAGAGCTTCCACTTCAGAGACTAAGGTTGTAGCAACATCATTAAATAGCTACAAAAAATCAAGCAGACATTGAGCTGGAGCAGAAATTGTCTGTCCAGAAGGGCAACACATTGGAAAAGATATCTTTTTTATCTCTTCATCTATGTCTGCCTGTGCTGTAGTAATTAGGAATATCAGACATGTGCCTCTGCTTTGTCAGCCTGCCAATATCCTGTCTGTTCTCACATGGTGTCAGTAATGTCATATAGCCCCTTTTGTCAGGGCCCTAAGCATGAAAAATCTGTGCAGACAAAAACCTTCAGATTCAGCTTTCAATCTGTCACATAAATGCAGTAAAACTGTGTAGTTGCACATCCATCCAGCATAAAGGACCGATGCAATGAATTGGTGTATTTTTAACATAATAATACTTTTCCTAATAACACTGAACTGATATTTTTAATAATAAAAAGTTGATGTCTTGATTGTTGATTGTTGATTCAGTTTCTATGGTATGGAATAATTCAGTAAAAAATCTTTTCCTACATGTTTCTATAGATGAGAATACATTTGTACAAATGTGGTGTTCTTGACAAGAACTTGATAGATTTTGTTTGTATAGTTTAAAGCCCCAAGGCTTAAAAGCAGCAGCCTTTTCATTTCAATGTGTTTATTCTGAACAGACGTGAAAGATCTTCCCACGAAACAAAAACCCTTATTCTGAGTCCAGCAGGATGCATGTGATACAGAAGATAGTTCAAACGAGGTTTTACCGTCATTCAAGGCAAAAGACAGAACAACTCCAATAGCTGAGAAGAAAAACACTACAACAGGCTTCACAGACATTAGTAACTTAATTCACTCAAGTACCCTTCAGTACATTTCTTCATTGGATTGTAAAAGTGCAATCGAAAACTTTCACTCAATGAGCACAGATCATTTTTGTTTACTCAATGCAAAAACTGCAAAAGAAAAAGAAGAACAAATATTAGCCTGCTGTCTGGAGGCTTCACAAATCCACTCCTTCAAATATGAAACATGTAGCAAAACAAAAAATACAATATTTTGTAGCTTTTATGCAAATTTGACATTTCCCCTGCTGGTTCCAGAGAGCCAGGTTTGCTGTTGACCACAGATACCTCGCTGTGTTACTGCTGAGGTGGCAGCAGCAGCCTCTGTTCCATTGAATCTTCATTATTTGTTATCATCACATTAATACCTGTCAAATATAAATTACACTCCTGCACATCTAAAAGTTTAGTTGCCTGTGTGCCAATTTCGAATGGGAGAGCATAAAGGCATATCTTTTGGCTGCACCTTGAGAATGCATGTGTATTGCATAAGATGTATTTTATTTCCCTCAGTTTCACATGTTTATATAAAACAGCATGGAGTTTTGACATTTAGAAAAAAATATATTATTTCATCGTGTCTTAATTAGATTTTTTTAGGGTAAAACATTTTTTTAATGAAACAAAAGGTTTAAACATATCTAAAAAATACTATAAATATCAAACTGATGAGTGTGGGTTTTTTTACACTTAAAGGAGCAGCCAGCTGATGATGTAACACAGTGATTAACTGAATGACATTTGCAGGTTTCACAAACCTGAAAACATGTCTTTATTCTTCTTTTACAAATATACTCCTCACAGTCCAGCCTATTTTCCTTTCCAAATCACTCAAACATCACTAAATCACAATTAAAGTGGCAGTTGTGGTTTTGGCGTTAGGTTAAAAGTTAAATATGTGCAATTTGTTGACCCAGATCCGCTGAACGACCTCGGGCGAGTTAAGCCTTTCAAAAGATGATCAAAGATAGAAAAGCAGTAAAACATCTGTTTCCTTTTGTGTGGGTGTGTGTGTAAAACATTCATGTTGATTTTTATCCGTAGGTTTGAAAGGTGTCATGATGCAGTGCTGTTTCGTGGGAAATCTGAAAAAACTTGTTACAAGAATCTGAGGTCAGTATCAACACAGGCAGCAAGAAGAGCACACAGACTGAGCTGAGGCTATGTATAAAACCAACATTTCATTCAGAATGAGGGAAAGCAAAAAAATAAAATAAAAATCCCATTAGGAAAATTATAGACCATGGAAAACAAAAAAAAAAAAAAGATGAAGCCCCAGGTCAGCAGATTGTCGGAAAGCACATGATTTACAAAAATAAGTCCTTGACTTCTAATCATCAGGGAATTAAAAACTTTATTCATGGACTATTAATTGCCTCAACTAGTTTTGTTCCAGCAGAATGCTTTAATGTGAAAACCTACTGTTTAAAGAGATATATAACAAAGAGATCTAATGGCTAGAAAGTTTCCTGATAATGTTTATGCTCCCGTGGAGATAAATACATTTGATTTTAAAGACCTCTTCATGGGTTTAATGAGTGCTTTAGCCTCATGGGAAAGCTAGTGAGGCTTTATAGGTCCTGAAAAATTACTGTTTTATTATTAGTGTTATCATTTTCGCTGCATAAAAGAAGCATTTTTAACACTGGAATAAAACTGTGCTGTTTTTCACAGCTTTCTAAGACAAACATGTTGCAAAATGTCTTTTTTTTTCCTCCTCCTATTGTGATTTGTCTTCATTTTAAACGCTGTGTAGAAAATTTCCCTATATCCTCGTGTTTAGATACTCTTGTTTTACTCCACAGAATCAAATAATTGGAGGAGGAAAATGCAGTCATTCTATCTTTGTCTGAATGACGACTTTCATTTTCTGTTTGCCCCACAGCTCTGTGCCAACACAAGTCTATCAGCTCATGCAGGTGTGTGATGCTTATGGCTAATTAGTCTTCTCTCCTGGAAAAATGGGGGCTTATGCGAAGCCAGTAGCTCGGCAGTTAGCTTCTTCTAGATGTTAAAACAACAATTAAGTTGTAATTTATGATGGCTGGCAAAGATCACTTAGACCACTACCCTTCTCTGAGAATCGAGCCTCACATTTGTCAATGGGGAATGTTAGCAGTGGTGCAAAAAGCCTGCAGACATATTTTTGTTGCTTTATCAGATTCTTGGATGGCCAGAATAAAACTAACACCTCAGCTTTTATTCTGACGTTGCAATTTTCCTTATTTAAAGTCTAAGTTATGGAGTTTTCATATTTTAGATTCCAGCTGTTTTTTAACCTCTAGCCTTAACTTAGGTCATGTGTTTGTGTGTGTGTGTGTGCGAGTGTTTGTGTGTGTGTGTCCCCACTCTAACAGGTTTGTAAACTGTTGACACCATCTGTGAGGTCACAGATGATCACACAGTTTCATTGATGAAGTTGCCTAGCAACAGAGGTCATACTTGAAACATTGGTCACTGTGTGCAAACTACCATGACAAAACAGACCTGCAAGTGCACTTACCTTTCTGCTGTTTGTTCGTTTGTTTGTTTTGCAAAAGATTTTTTTGTTGTACTTGTAAATTTGAATATTTTTTTACCTGGAATATTAGCAGGTTCCACATGCTCAAGGTGCTGCACAGAGTTTTTTGCTGTTTATATTGAGAAGAGGGTTTCTGCAGTAACTAAATAGGAGTTTTTTTGTTTTGTGGGAGGAGTTTATTCAAGACATGATTGGTCATATTGACCATTTTGGGTGGGGTTTGAAGATGTTAGGTGCAGCTGGGAGTAGCTTGGTCAAAACGACCAGGATGCACCTATATTTAATAAATATAAATATTAATTTTAGTCATAACCCAAGACAGGAAGGTGCTGGCTACACCGAATTTGAACGCCGTACATTTGGAGGGATGTGTAACAATTCGGCTCAATCAAACAGCCCTAACCACCCTGTAAAAAAGATTACTATATTTGAATATTAATTAATATTAATGATAACTTCATATAGTAAAGTGTTTGCCTCACAAAATTTGAAGTCGATAAATTATGTTTACATGTTCACAATAATTTTCATTTGAGACATTGTTCTGTTTTAAACTATGCATAGACAGTCAATAAATCATATTTACATGTTCACAATAGGTTTGGGCAAAATCGTATAGTGTGCAATTAATACGATTAATGCCAACAGGCTGACTGAGTGGGGATTTCCACGGTCACTCGGCTTCAAATATGGCGAAGACTTTAAAAAAAAGTTCTGTGATTTATTTATCATAACTCTGGTTTAACTTGGCCTGTCAAGACAATCTTAAAATTGATGTATAGCCTGAAGTCTGTACTTTTGACACAATTTGGAACAGATTTTTATGGAGAGCAAATCTTTCCCACTTAGAGTAATTTAAATTGGTCATGTGACTAGGACATGCAGGCGTCCGAGACTCCAGGGGATTAATCGTCATAATAATCGTTATCAGCTAAATACCACTATTAATCGTGATTAATATTTTTGCCGATATTGCCCGACCCTCGTTCACAATAATTTTACTATCACCATTACTTCCTCTTTTAAATTGCCCCACAAGACAAGTCAATCCAATCAATCATACGCCCACATACAACCTACATCCATTACCCGGTTAGGACAAACGTCAAGCGCACACCAATTCCACCAGTTACATTTAGGACAAGCTCCGCCCACATCACTACCAATCACATTAAGGACAAGCTCCGCCCACACCCAACCTACAGCTATTATCCGAGCTCCAACCACACACCAACTCCACCAAACTCCGCCCACACAACAAGAAACTCCCCCTATTTACTGCATAGACCCCTACTTGTTTATATCGGTAATGCTTCTCTGAAAATGAGAAAACACTGCTGCTAGCAGGAATGCCAACAAGAATATGAGTTTTAGACATCTAAAAAGAAATAATATGAAATGGCCAATCAGTGTGAAGTATTTGTTTGAAGTAGATCAGAAAACTCTCAGGAACAGACGAGGGGAAAACATGTATATTTAGTGACTTTGATAAGGATTTAACTGGAACCATCCTAAATTTAAGTCTAAATACTTCTAGAGAAGTAAACTGTTAATTTTAAATAATGACAGCTTACCTTTTCTAGGTTAGTTGACTAAATTTATATTTAGCTGATGCCAAGGCAATCACTGACTGCAGGGACATCCAACAGATGGAGCTCTTGTGTCCTAGAAGATAAAACTATATTTTCCTCAGAAAGAAGACATAATTTCTCTAAATGTTCAGATTATTTAATTTGAAATCAATTTTCCATAACTGACTAATTTTTATATATATTTTTGTTTTTTTCTCTCACCTAAGGTAACGCTGAAAAAAAAAAATCTTCACATGTGACCATGAGGTTCTAAAGTACATCGACCTCCAGCTCCCACAAAATGAGTGATTATTCAGTGTCAAAAATAACTTGAAGGTCAGTGGCATTTAATCGTGTTTTTTAATGCATCAAACCCAAAGAGGGCTTCTTGTTGAGAGTGTTATTGGCTCTGACAAACTAATACAATGCCATTTACTCCATGAATGGTTTTCATCCACAAGATGTGTCTGCATGCTTTTTATTCACATTTAGTATTTAGTCGTTGCTTGAACTGCGCGCTTTCATTCCCTTTGTGAGATGGAAAATAAACCCAGCATCTTCTGGGAATGACTACATTAAAAAAAAAACAAATGTTAGCAAAGCACACTGCCTGCTGGAGGCAGAGCTAAACCACTGATGCTTCAGTTACATAAAAGTAAAAGTAATATCCTTGTCTCTGTTTATCTCAGTGGAATACAAAATCAAATACAATCTTGGTAAAAACCAATCACAAAAAGCAAATCTATAAAAGGACTACAATGACAAAAGGCACAAACTACAAAAGAAAGAAACAAGAATCTTTCTCATCACATAGTAAAGAACGTGCTGTTTTTTGTTGTTTTTTTTGTTGTTTTTTTCGATTTGTTCAACAATTTTCTGACTTAAATCTAATTGTTAACATTTAGTGTTTGTTATTGTATGACAAAATGTTTTTATTTAGACATTTTTAACAGGTTGTCTTGCACAAAAGGAAACATTTAGAAGGATTAAAAAACAATTGATAGCTTTTATCCCTTCATTAGTTTTGTTCCAGTATTTGTTCCCCTAAGTTACGGCACATTTTGGATGCCCTCACCAGTTTGACTTGGCACATGTGTTTAAAGCGGCTGAATTCACATTTAAATATGCCTTTTCTCTAGAGGTCCCAGCCCCACGTGACGTGACCCGCATGACTAATTCCATTTAAAGGGGAACAACGTGCGTTAGGGCTCTCACTATGCTGCCTTCTATTTGCATAATTTTGTTTGGCAACTTGGAAAAGGGCCATTAACTGCGCTAAAACACACACTGTAAAGAGTAGGAACAGAGGCGGGTCAATACCTGATTTTAACATCTTTAGCAGTATCAGGGGGTGGGGGTCCAGATCGGCATGTGTCCCCTAATTCAGATTCTCGCAGGACTCTTGTGATGCCACCATCAGTTTCTGATAAGGCAACGTCGTTGAACTGCCTTTCTTAATCTCTGACAGACACATTCACGCGATCAATAGTCTTTTACTTTTTTTTGTTTTGTTGCAAAGACAAGATTGATTGCCAGCGGTCTCCTCACGCTCAGTCCCACTTCTCCTCATTATGGTTTCAATTAGAAATTCTCCCGAGACCACCTCCTCTGGGAGGCATTAAAGTCCAAGGACCTCCTGCAGTTCACAGCAAACATTAGTGTTTTGGTTTTGTTTTGTTTTTTGAAGGGGTAACCTCTGACCCCAAACTTTAGTGAAAGCACAAGTCAAACAAGTGGATTACGCAGGAGGGGGGCATCTGTTGGCAGGACACTGGGGGGATGACCGGGGAGGGGAGTTGTGGCTCGCACCAGTGAGGAGGAAATAATCACAATCCTACCTTCTCATGAAAAATTTACTCCCTGTTCTTATTTTAGCCATCCTCAAAATGCTGCCTTTTCATCAGTGGTTTTAGGGCAACGGGCAAGGGCATTTTGTTTCAACTGTTGTTGTTTTAGTTTTATTTTATTTTATTTTGACAGCTGTGTTACTGCTGATAAGCCGGACTGTGCGAGCTGATCAAGTAGTGAGACAAGCATTCGCAGCAGCAGCAGCGCTGTAGTCACAAGGAGCCGTGGCAGCAGAGGAAGCAGCAGCAACAACACTATCAGTCACAGCTCAGGCAGCAGCGAAAGCAGCAGCAACAAACTCTCTCCCGTCCTTTTCCTCTTCTTTCTGGAGTTGTTTCCTACTCAGAGGACAAAAGCCAGGGAAGTAGGAGGGAAGTGATCCAGGGCTGATAGCTGCCATCTAAAACAAAAACCAAAACGCAGACCTGGCTGCCCACATGCCTATCGAATTTGTTTGCAAAATCAAATTTGCAGAGGAGGATGAGAAGCAGAAAAGCCAGCAAGATGGGGATAAGGAGAGCCTGATCGAGGAGAGCTGCACACCACCGGCCAAAGACTTGGCTGGGTTTGCTAACTCCTGCTCCCTCCATGGGATTAACCATATCTTTGTCTCTGGCCGCCTGGGCATCCGGCAGACTCTGTGGGCTCTTGCCTTTTTGACTTCTCTCGCACTCTTTCTGTACCAAGCCGCTAAGTGTGCCATCTCTTACCTGGAGCATCCTCATGTCACGGCTTTGAATGAAGAGGCAACTCCTGAGATGGTTTTCCCCGCTGTGACCATCTGCAACATCAACCGCTTCCGCTTCTCCGCGCTGACTGATGCCGACATCTACCACCTGGCAAACTTGACAGGTCTGCCCCCCAAAAACAGGGATGGACACAAACCTACTGATTTAATGTATCCTGCTCCTGACATGCAGGACATCTTCAACAGGACGGGACATCAGCTGGAGGAGATGCTGATGAGCTGCAATTTCAGCGGACAGAACTGCTCAGCTGACGACTTCTCTGTGGTGAGTGCAAAAGTTTCTTAAAGTTCTGCCTTTTTTTGCTTGTCTCTCATTGTGTTACATGAACAACTTGGGATGATTTGACTTCATCAGAGCATTTTTTTGTTAAACCTAACCTCTCTCGTTCTAAACCTTTGAGGATTGTTTCTCACACAAAACTACTGATAAGAGAAAAATCAAAGCGATCACTTTGAGAGGAGAGGAATTCTTTGTTTTTAAACCCATCTCCATGGGGCATTTGGTTCCCACGATACAGTTCAGCATGCAAAATTCATGGCTTTCTGCTCAGTCACTGAGCTGTGTCTCTTCTCTCCAAGTTCTGAGCAGCAACAGTGTTTCTCTTCAGCCGTGCAATCTGTTATGTCAAAGAACAAAGTCTGCTCCCAGAGAGGGAAAACACAGAGCTGTCATATGTGGTTGTGTACTTTTTTTTTTCCAAGGCAAACTGAGCTTTATCGCTGCCTCTACCCCAGCCGCTGAGAGCACATGGCAACAAAATTGTCATAGAAAATAACCAAGTCCCCTCTTTCTCCTTTTTCCATCGCTCCCTGTCGCTCCCACTCTTGCCGCCTGACGTTGTAGAGCTGCTGCCTCTCGCCTGCTCTCTGCTCTTGTACCTTTCGGGGAGGGAGGGGAGTAAAGCTTCTTGAATGTTGAATTTCAGTCCTGCTGCTGTTAGGATTAAATATTTAAAGACTGACATACATGATTTTTGCATTAGCTAGATTGACTAAAAGGAATGAAAAAATTTCCATGAGAGAGAAAGTGCGTTTATGTGTGTGAGAGGGAAAGAGAGAGAGAGAAAGAGAGAGAGGAAGAGAGTGAAAGGATCAGGTGAAAGGAGGAGAGTTTGTGCCTATTTTCTGTGCACTATTTATTTAAAGCATTGTCCTTACAGGAGATGGATTCCCCCTGTTTCTCCTGCAGGAAAAGGAATATGCAATTGCTTCAGGGATGATAAACTGCAGGTGTCAAGTCTTAATAGAGGGTGTTGAACATTGATATGGTCACCTTCGAAAGAGCCAAAGATTCTGTCTTATCGCACAGATGGCACAGCGAGACATCCAATATAACAAAACTCACTGCTTTTTAATAAAGTTGCATTTAAAAGGAAAATTTAAAAAAAATCCAGACTCATTTATTTTTCTCCCAGATTTAGACATAAAATTGCCACTGACATTAAAATGCATTACATTTTCACAAACTGTTTAATCAAGCAAAAGAAAATGTCAAACTCCTCAGGGGAGCTGAAAACTTCTATAAAACTCACGTCAAAGTAAACGCTTTGTATGGTCTTGACAGCAGCATCCTGTGACACTTTGACGCTCGCTCCTCGTGGAGTAATTAGCAGACACGTGATGCCAGAAGATCTCTGTCCCGTGTCGGTCCAAGCATCGTCCTGTAGCTCTCTTTTTGACACTGTGTGACTTTGTTGCAGATTAACGTCCCGTTGAAAGTTCCCCAAGCTGCTGTTATGTCCCTGTCTCCTGTGTGATCTGATTTATTTTATTTTTTTCTGGCGCTGTCAGTTAGATTTGCTTCAGGCTGCATCCCTGCATGACAATTCCCTCTCCCCGTGTCCTGGTGGGGAACACAACTTTGGAGAGAAGACTGGGAGTTGTAGGACCGAGCCTGAGAGAGCAAGAAAAGAGTGTGAATGAAGACGCATGCAGTCACACTTCCTGTGCTCGTCTGTGTATGTGTGTCGCCTGTAACTGCAAATCATGTATCATTTGTTACAGCAAAGAGTCATTATGACTGGTGATTATTAATCACATGCGCACATGTACAAACACAGAAAGGAGCCCCGCACGAATGGGTCATTATTTGTGTTCTCGCGGGGCCCCTCCTTCAAGATTGGTTCCTTGTAATGTGTTTTCTTTCGATTGATCATACCGGGAGCAGCAGATGTTTTATTTTGGTAATAGCTTCATGGATCCAGGGCTCTTGAGGGGGGTAAAGGGGATGATGAAATATAATTTTTGTGTTTTCTGACATTTTTGTTTTCTTTCTGTAAGCGGACCTGTAGCATTGACTTGTAGCTTGCATTTGTTTATGAAGAACCTTGTAAGTGATTACCTGTATAGCTTTGATAATTGAATAGTATATATATATATATATATATATATATATATATATATATATATAAATAAGTGTGTGTGTGTGTTGAGTAAAAGAGTTTCAATTTGTTTTCCCCAAACGAATTCTGATCTGACATCTGTGTATTTAAGTCTCAAGTGGTCTGACTGCTCTAATTTATGTCAGCAAAAAAATACAGTCACGTAACGAAGAAATTTGTTTTCATCTCTTCAGCAGACTGGTATGATTATTTGACGTAGGTAATAAGGCCATTCGTTATAATTAAATAATACATTATTGACTTGGATTAATCACAGGAGATAAAGCTGATTCAACAAGCCATGAATAAACAGATTATTATTTTTTTCTTCCAGTCTAAAGCTGAATAATTGTTCATCCAGTGTGTGTAGTGCTGTTGCTGAGATGAGCAGCCAGCCCTTTGGCTTTTTTTTCTTTTCTTTTCTTTTTTTAAACAAAGCTATGAATTGGTTTGCTCTGACTCTCAGCTGTGTTTGCTGCTGCATTATCAGACTTTGCTCTCAGCAAGGACAGATCCTCTCTGCATATATTCATGCAAATAACTGAGCACCTTATAGGGTGGCATGTGAGGAGATCTATAAAAATCTGTGTTAACGGGGGCAGCTCTGAAGAGCTCTTTGCCTTCAATTTGTCATTTACTTGACTGAAGCCTCTGTTGTGTATTTTATAGATAATTGAATGTTTAACTGTGTAAGCCACAGATGATGCTTCCCCGTCCTCACTCAGCTTTATCCTTCACAAAGAAAAGAGAGAGACCTGAAAATGGAGGAAACTGCGTTTTTGAGAAAGGTAAAAAGGCAGAAAAATCTCAATTAGAGTTCTTCCTGGAACAAGGCACTCACTGGTGAATGATGTGAAAAAAGCAGATTCAAAGCCATTTTGGTGAAATCTTGTAAATGTCACATTCTTGTCATGGTGGTCTAGCAGCCCTACAGGTGGGACCTAAATGGGAACACGAATCAAGCTCAGAATGAGATCAGTGGAAGCTTTTTTTAATAAGAGTTATGTGTAAGAATAACACCAAACATTGAACGAAATCACAAGTGGATCTAAAGTAGGAAAAACATTTCCAGGGAAAACAACTGCAAAAATGAAAAATACAACAAGAATATGTACACTAAGCAAAAACCACTACAGCTATTTACAAACAAATACAAACTGAATACAGTTAATTTAATTCCAATAATTGCTCTAAACATAAAACAACATAAAAAGCACTATAATGCTAAACAACCCCCCCCCCCCCCCCCCCCCCCCATTTATTATTATGGTGCATTCCTGGAACCAATAAGTTGTGCACAAACCCCTGGGGAATGTTTTGTCTGCGCACACCTGCTGGGACGTGGAAAATGGCAGAGGTAAGTGTTTGCAAAACAATGAGCTGTCATAGTTTAGTTTCTTAAACTGTTGCTTTTATGTTGTTGCAATCCAAACTAAACTTCTATAGAAGTAAATGCAAAAGGCAGATTTATTGTTTGTTTACCTTTTTACAGAGGGAATGTGAAGGAGAGGCTTGTTAAAGTAGTAGTAGTAATAAAATATCAATCCAGTATCGATTCTATTGATACCTAAATGAGTATTGGTACTGGATCAATGCTAGTGTGAGGTGATTGATTCTTTTGTTTACACTTTATTTGCACGACTGACTTTAGTTTTACAGATAAAATGAAAACGAAGTCCAAATAGTTTGCAGTTTGTCATTAGCTGAAGCACCTCTTCTACATGGTTAGGGACTTTGATCAAATTTTCAAACTTAGTTTGGAGCTGTTTTTTTCTTTTTTCACTTGTAGGGCTCTCTGTACATTTTTTTTTAAATCAGACCACCCATTAAGGATTTAGAGTTCTTTAAAGGCTGAAAATAGGAAGCAAGCGCACCATTTACTTCCACTATACCATAAAAACTGTTGCAGAGCCCTGTAGAAGTAGTTCACGTTAACATTTTTTTCAAATCAAAGCAGAAAACAAACTACATAAAACATTTAGATAGATTTAGAAATTATATGGGGGGGTTCTAAGCATTAAAACCTGACCCACGAACTGCTGAGTCATGCAACACATTTATTGAAGTGCCTACTACATTGTGCCTGCGTACAATACAAGTTTTTTGTTTGTTTTGTTATTAAAATTGTTATATTTACATTTTTGTTACATTGTTGCTTCTTTTTTGTTATTTTGCAGTTGTAACTTATTTTCTTAAACAACACTGTATGTAGAGGGTAATAGAAGAATTATATATTTTTTAAAATATTGTTATATTGTTTTTATTGTTGTTAGTAAATACAAAACATTTTTATTTGCCTAAAATCTTTGTCCCGTGTTTTTTCATAATCAACCCACTAAGTTACATAATTATTCAGTGAACATGCCAAGTATTAGAATCGGCAATACAAGCTGTGTATTTACTTGGTTTTGGATCATTACCAAAATTAGCTTCTACCTCACCAAACTTCAGCTCATCTTTAGGGTCTAATCTTTCTTGCGTGTTGGTTGAGATAAATAACCTGGCAACCATCTTGAAAGGTTTTGACTGGTTTAACTCCAAAAAGCTAATCAAGTGTAAATGCACATCAAGTGATCACGTTCTCAGACTTTTATTAAAATCCATCCACTCGTTTATAAGATAATTTGTTGATACACAATGGCAAAAACATTATCACCATTGTACCTTCGAAAGCGGGGGATAATTGTGCTTCTTTAGTTTCCTCATCAGGATAAAGAAAATTAGGAGCAAAGGAAAAGGCACACTGAAGTTGTGCTGTTAAGCCAGAGTCTGTAAATACACAATAATGCATAAAAAATGTTGAATGTCCATCTAGACATAAGCAACACAAACTCTATTTGTGCTGTATTTCTGCTTCAGTACAGTTTTAAAGGTTAAAATTTTAAAGCTGTGGACGAATTTCTATCAAAGAAACAGGATTCAAAGCTCATCTTACTCAGAGCTGACGTAGTGTCTTAGATGTTTTTTTTTTTTTTTCTTGCTGCCTCTGACTAAAGGTACACGAGACAGAAATATGCCTGTCCGTGTTAGGACAAGAAATACATCCTCGACCTTTGGTTGTGTGTGTGTGTGAGTCCTGCAAAAACTCTGGCCCCGGCTTTCATTCTCAGTTATACATCTGTGAGAGTGTGTGTGTGTGTGTGAAAAAGTGCTGTGTACATGTGCAGATGACTGTGAGAGTGACATTCACTTCCCTGGTGGGTCAGAAGTCTGCACACCACTTAGCAGAAGACCCAGGCATACGCCCCCAACCAACATACACGCACACAAGTTGGTATTTCTACCTTTCCTAGGACATTGTATCGACTTTATTCATTTATATAATCTAACCCCAACCCCATAAACCTACCTATTACCACTACATGACTAATCCTTATCTAAACTTAACTCACACCTAACCCCTTAGTCAGCAATGAGGTTCCACTGAATTGGGACTGGGTTTTGGTCTCCATAAGGACAATGTCCTGACAAGGTAGGCAAATCTACAAGAAAAGGTCCTAAAAAGGTAATAAAACCAGGTATACACACACACAAAGGGAAGCGTCTCCACCAGCGACCAGCCTTCCCCCTGGTGGGGAGCACAGAGTGTGGGAGCGTGAAAGTGACTGGTTATCCTGACTGGCTTTGTCTCCAGCAACCTGTCAATTAGCCGTCTACAGTTGCACTGCTGTGGGAGTCCCTGCAGCCTGCTGCCTGATATCTGAGCCACACACTCCCCCAACCCTGGAGACCAGGGCTGAGTGTGAGGACACCTCGCACACAGCCCATAAACAAACACGTAAAGCCTCTTCTTGTCTTTGTTTCACATTTTACCCTTAAAAAAAACCAAATAATTCATCAAAAGGATACATATCACCCGCCTCCTTTAAAGGGGGTATTATGTATTTTTCAGGCATATACTGTAGTTCAATTCTATACCACAATCAAGTAACTATGTTACCTTCAGTTGTTATGAAAATGCTGTATATATCAAAAATTAATTTGACTTTGCATCATAGTCTACCTAAACGCCTTAAAATTGGACTCTGTCTCTTTAAGAACCTACCATTTCTGACACTCCCACTTCAGCATATCTTCACAACAATGCTCTGAGGTAGGGGTGCTCTGTAGGGTGAAAACTTGGTCCCAGCTTCAGGGAGGAGTTCAAGTTGGGGACGGAGCTCCAGGGAGGAGCTTTGTACACAAGGGGGCGGTGCTTTGTACCAGCAAGCATTTAGGCAGTTCCACAAGGCTACAAGAGAAGATTCAAAGATTTCTCAAACATGCATGAATGAGTCAAAGCAACACTCTGGGTATGTTTTTGATGAGAATGATGTTATAACTTGATATGTATCTAAAAAAAGTAAATTTTGCATAATACCTCTAATACCTTTGATCCCAGAGTTTTAGATTAAGATCATTTTAATTTAAGACATACTGTATCTGAGTTGTTGTCATTTTGGACAAAATTTAAAAAAACAGTACTTAATATTTTGTGAAATGGCACATTTAAGGTAATGGTTGCTACCACACCAATTTTAAGCTCAATTTGCATTCAACTGACTGAGATATTGACTGGATGTGTCGGCCATCTTGAATGTGCAGATGTATGATGTTTACTTTACTCTGAAAGTTTCATGTAAATTGGTCAAATGGTTCAAGAAATGGTTTGGTAGAAAAAGTTTAGAGCAAATGTTGTGCCATGCATAAAATTATGATACCAAATTGTAGCACGGCATCTGCAAAACCGACAGAATTAAAGCAGTCTCTGTGTTTTCTAAGTTCAGTTTGCTTAGACCACCATCTTGATTTTTATTGGCTTCAAAATGTTATCAGTTGTAGTTTTAAATCCAATCAGTAATTCCTAAAAGTTTCATTAAAATATTTCCAGTGTTTCATAAGATATTTTGTAAACTGCAACAAACATAAAAATCTTTTTCTTGTATTTGTCTCCTATTTTTTTTTCATTTTTCACTTTTTGTTTTGGAAGAATCTCATATCTTTAGAGGCTGCATCCTTCCTCCACGTCTCTGGCTCCACTTCCTGCGTTTCAGCGGAAGATGAATTGCAGTACAGTGCAACTGGTCGGCTGCCCCCCGTTCTGATATGCATCACCGCTGTCTAATCAGATGAAACCCACCTGTGACCAGAAAACCGGATAATATGCAAACAGTTTGCGTTTGAGAAGCTTTCCTTTTTTTTTTTTTTTTTTTTTCTTCTTCTTCTTCTTCTTTCTTCTACCGCTGGCTGTCTGTGCCAAGAGCTTGATGAGGAGAATCTGCAGCTTGGGGAAAGCTTTTAACTCTGCGATAAAGGCTTTTCGATGTTGCGGTGCTGCTGAAACCACCCCCACCCCTTCCTCCTTCTCTAACCCTTGGGAGTCTTTTACTCACACAGACATTTGTCTCTCTCTGACAAGTCATACGCCAAGCTGCCGGTACTGTTAATGTGGCTGCACACACACACACACACATATGTGTGTTTTTTAGTGTGTCTACCGAAGGTAGAATGCTTCCTTCCCCCGTCCAAACACACGGGTCTCATCACAGATTGAGAGAGTCGGCTCGCAAGATTGATCATGACTCCTGACTGGGGGCCCCTCCCTCTCAGGAGGATCAATACATCTTTCAGTCAGATTGCTTCCCTGCCCTTCCCACTCCAGGCCTGGTGTGACTAATTATCTTGTGTCTGTGTTTTTGGGCCCAGTCTCAGCTACATTTGTTAATGCTGCTGGTGCCGGGGAAGAGTTTGATCTTTAGAACAAGATATCTGTTTATTTTAGCTTATATCCGCTGCAGATCAATCAATATACACTGTCTACCTTTTTCCCCCCCACACACCCAAAAGGCGGCGAAATTACCAAACAATATGAGATGACTCACATGAGGAGAAAAGAGTGTTCAGGTAAAGCAAGATAGACTTTAGAGTCAGATCTCAAAGCCAAAGAGAGATTTATTATAGGCTACTGCTAAAGGCAAGATGTGGTTACATTCATTCATTTGCTCAGTGTGGTGTGGCAATATGATAGTCACTAAAAGATCATGTGAGGTGTTGCACTTTTCCAGAAGATTAGATATAATGCTTTTCAAGTTGGACCAAAACAGCTCCATTATTTCGCAACATAAGATGCTTTTAGTCTAAAAACACTGTGCAGGCTGCAGGTGATGTCCATTCAAAGAAAGGAAAGTCTTTGTTTCTGTGAATATTTATTTATTGTAGGCATTACCTGATAGCCACAATGAGCAAACTTTAATTAAACAACACTCCTTACGCTTGATGCAATTAACGTTCTTATCTGAAAGTCTTTATTTTAATTTAGCTCCTGTACTCAATACTAAGTGTTTGTGCATTCTGCAGGGGTAATGTCACATTTACCAAAACAGTTTCTCAGTTCATTCAATTTCCAGATGCTCGCTTCATAAAACAGCTGTTTTTTTTTTTTTTGTTTTGTTTTATTTTTTCAAATCAGAAAAATCCTCCCCATTTTACCCATTTCAAAGAACTCATTTGTGGCAACAAATGAATCTAAACTCTGCAGAAAATTGATATTTTTCCTCAGGACTCATAACCATTTAGGAGAATGCACTGAGTAAAGTTATTAATTTTAGCTCTTATTTGTTAACTTGTAAATGATTATTCTCCCAGCCATTTTGCACGTTTTCTATGATAGATAATGTTTTTACACTTTGCTGTAAGAATGAATGCCGTTCTCTGAGCAGATAGCTATGATTATAAAATGTCTTTGGCCGAGCTCACTTTAAATTCACATGTCATCTCAGCTGCCAATGTGAGCTCTCTATTTTGTCATATTTCCTTTCCCCCCCCCATTTCTGAATGCATTAGTGGAAATTCCTCTGAAAAATTAACCAAGCTTGCTCTTAGGTCGCCACATAATGGGTTTGTGCTTCTTCATTCTCCTCCAACGTAGGGTTTAATTAGTTTGATAGACATAGCAAACAGGGGTGGACAAAAAAATATAATAGAGACACCATACAAACTAGGTTTTGTGTTTTTCTTTTCTTTATTGCTAGGATAGGTGAAAACTAAACACTTTTTTGAAAATGAGAAAGTGTGATTAAACCTGAAACGCTAGCGAGGTTAAAAAGGCACAGAGGAAATGAATTATTTCTGTATTTTCTGTTTGCTTTATTTATTATTTAAACACATCGCAGAAATGTCTAATTATAAATGAAGCAATTAGATCATTTTACTAACAAACACTTGACACTATGGTCTTTGAATTAGTGAGAAATCTTTGTGTGGGTTCAATTTTGAACACAAACCAGAAATGATAAGTCCTTAATGTGAGCTGGCGTTTGTTAGCAGAGTTGAACTGAAAATTAAAATTTGTACATATACACAAGTGAGCTGAAGCTTTAAAATGTTAGAGGCGTTTATGGCAGACGTGGAAACCAAAAGTTTACTTTAAGTTTTCCATATTTCACCTTTAATTCTAGAGTTTTAAACTAGTATCACGTTGAGAAGGAAGTTGCAGCCATGTTGCAGATATTGTTATATGCAATGTAATGCAAATTGAGCAACATCAATGTGTGAACATCTCTCAGCTACTAACGCATCAAATTTTTGCTCAAATTTGTAAAACTAACTGAATTATAGCCTTTTATGTGTTGGCTAATTTTGATTAGCTGTGCTGGTCATGTTGAATTGAATTGACTCCAAACATTAGTCAGTTTAAGGTGTAGATCCAATAATTACTTTCTGAAAATTTAATTAAAATTTGCTCAGTAGTTCATGAGATATTTTGCTAACAGACAAACCATTTTAAACCCAACAGTATATTACTATTATTCTATAAATTATATAGTGCAATAAGTAAAACTTGAATTATCTGTTGTGAATGATTCTCAGCTATAACCACAGCAAATCTTAGCTCAATATTTGGAAAATTGACCACATTGTAGATGATTTTGTGTTTTTAAGTTCAGTTGGTTGTGGCGGCCATCTTGAATTGTGTTATCTCTGAAAAATATTCAGCTGCAGAGATACAGCCATTGATAATTTTTTGAAAGTTTTATTAAAATGTGTCCATTTGTTCAGAAGGTATTTTGCTAACAGACACAACTTTTTTTAAATGAGGATTTGTGAGTTCTCAGCAACTGCTGCACCAAATTCAATGTCAGTAACTGCCAAGTTTGCTGAAGTAAAAAACTGAAAATTTTGGGTTTTCAGTAAAGCTGCTGTTTTCAGTTCAGTCCTCAAAGTAAAAGATAAAAAAACCATTGCTAGTCAAGTTTATCCCAAAAGCTGAATAATAATAAGTTGTGAAAATCTATTGTTTCTTCTTTAGTTGAAACTGAGGTTAAAGTCATTTGTGGATAAAACTTTAAGCAGGAATAAGTCGAGAAATAAAATATTTACGACCGAAAGCACATTGGTTAAATTATCCGAGTAGAGATTTCTGAGGTCGTAGTTTCTTTGCAGGAACATCTTCCAATCTGTTGCCTGGTGGTCTCAGCCAGCGTGTGCAAACTCAGTACAGCTGATATTTTAAACAGGAGTGTAGGAACATGCCCAGTGTGACTTGGATGAAAATGTCAGTCGGCAACAATTCAGCCGATGGAGACCACATACGGCACAAATGTCAAAGTGAATATTTACCCCTGGCACAGTCTGAACATGAGGGTCTCGTCTGTGCGCTTGGCTGGACGCTTGGCCCTTTTTTCCTGAATTACATCTAATGTCACACACTTGGCTGCTTTTTTCAAACATGATGTCTTTTTAGCATCTCTTTTTCGTCACTTTTCTTCTCTCCTGTTGTCCCTCGTTACTGTTTGCTGTATTTAATGAAATCAAAGTTAGCGGTTAAAACGCTAAGACGTTGTGACAGGTGTGATGTTGTGTTTGAGTGTATCTAACTCGGTGGTGTGAACCTCCAGAACGGGCCTTGCTGCGTGATGATGTTTGCCCTGTAGCTTTCTGCTCAGGGGGGCTGGTACATGCAATGATTTGCCAAATGTCCTCCAGGCTAGCTTACCAGCAGGTCCACTACTTGCACTTTTTTCCATGCGTGTTCATCTGTTACTTTTTATATTGCTTAGTAATGTCTGCCTTGCTTATGAAACAACAGGCTGTTCTGTGATAGAAAATCCTAAATAATTCAAGCTAATACTTTCGTTATGTTAGTGGTCACCGAGGCCATTTGCTGCACAGAGTCTTTTGTTATGTTTGTTCTACTATTGCATAAAGATGAAATGAATCACTGAATTACTGTTTTTCACCTAAATTACCTTTTATTATTGTTCATGAGACATTATACTAGAAGAAACTTGGCATCATTCAATGCAGCTTCTGTTTTCGGTTATATCACACAAACCGCAGAGTTAATTAGAAAATGTCCCATTAATTCAGTAAACAATACATTTGTTTATGCAGCACAACGTATTAAAGGGATAATTCAGCCATTAAATCTTGCTATTGGACTTGATAAACTATTATTTATATTATCCTTTACGCCTTTAAATTATTTAGCACCAGTTTGTACCAGGTAGGTCAACACATAAACATAAAATGTTTGTTGCTTTTTTTATTTTTTTGAAGGTTTGAAATCTTAACTTGGTTTGAGTAGAAATGGTTCCGGGGTGAGGGCTGCAGAGTGTCGCAGCTGGTTAGCACTGTTGCCTTGCAGGTCTTGGAGTCGAAACACGGCTGGGGGCTTTCTGTGTGAAATTTGCATGTTTTCTTTGTGCAGGCGTGAGTTTCTACAGATACTTGGCCCAAAAACATGCATGTGAGGTTATGTGATGATTCTAAATTGGCCCTATAGGGGTGAGTGTGTGTGTGCATACATGGCTGTGTATGTGTGTGGCTCTGAAATGGACTGGTGACTTGACCGGAGGGGGATTATGAATCTATCAGATTTCTGTTTTTATATTAACAATTAAAAACCGGTGGACACATTTCAGATAAACTCTCTACAAAGTCCTTCACAAAACATATTCTCAACAAAACTCTGACGTCTGTTTGCAAAATATCTCATGAACCACTGGACAGAGTTTAATGAAACTTAACAGTAATCATTGGGGTACCACTTTACAATAAGACTCCCCTTATAGATGGCTTATAAATAGTTTATAGATAGGTTATTAATTCATCTAACACTTTATAAATCAATAAGTTTTTATTATGCATTAATTAAGGACAAGAAAAAGACAGAACTGTCCGCTTTCTAGTGAGCCAAATCTGTTCGTGTACGTATTACATATATATATAATAGTAGGTAAACTGTTGTTTTGGTCTTACTGAATCATTACTGTATAATATAGAATAAGAAAACAGAATAATTTCATTATCTTCAGTATTTTAAGTTTTGGAAAAGGTAAACATAAATAAGTTTTTACTTCTTCCCATTCCTTTTCAAATATATTTAATTGTGTTATCTTGTTAAATTATTATTATTATTTTTTTTATACATGTTTGAAATGGACTTTAACTAATTTACTACCCTTTAAGTGCAACATCATGCTTAACATTATTTCCAAGGTTTGACCAAAATGCTTTATCTTTGTTTTTTCTCAACATAGGATGATGTTAAAACTCCAGCATGTCAGGAGGCAGGTGGTATGTGTTCATCCAAGACATGTTACTTATTAATTCTCTTATATTTTCCTCTGACATGCTTTGCAGATACAAGTTTGAAGTAAAACACTCTCTGTTCATCTACATATTCAGTCCACCTTTAGTGGGGTTTCATCTACGCTTCCTTACTCTGTATGCAACAACCTGCCATCCTGTGGGATTTCTATCCCACCTGAGATGCGTGTTTATGTCTTCTTTGGGTAATACGGGGGCTGTTAAATCTCTCACCTGATGTTGCCAGCCTCGTCGCCTGACTCTGTCCTTGTTGACAAAACACTTGACCTTCAGATGCAGCGAAATGTCATCTGATTTAATACGCCCAGTTTGAATTGCCACCACTCATTTTGTCATTCGGGCCCTGCATTTCGGCGTGGATGTGTCAGAGCAAAATACATTACGGTGGGATGAGGCGGTGGGGGTGGGGGGAGTCACACATCTGGATCTCTACTAAGATCGCAGTGTAACGTTTTCATAGATTACCCATTTGTGCTTGTACGGTCTAATGTAATTACACAGGAAAGTGTCGACATGAAAAGTGACGCATTCCCGACGTACGGTCCTCCTGAGCTTTGATCATTTGTGCGTCGAACAAATGTGAGCCGTGTAGGCCTCTTTTGTCCTGTCTGACAAAGTTACTAAATTTATGCCCTGCAAATCTTTGAAGCTGCATTCATGCTGAAAGCTGTGATTTTATTTAAAATGACAGCGAGGGTAGTCATGATTCACCAAGGTCTTGAAAGATTTAAGATAGTATCGTGGATTGTTTTATCATGCAATGTTTCATTTATATTTGGAAAACGGGCTACTCTTCTGCTTATCTTGTTTTTTCTTTCCCTTAAATTTCTTTTCAGTGAGCTCAGTTGCTTCGTGTCCAGTAAAACGTCTTGCAGGCTTCATTTACCCCCACGGCCGGGCCGTCTCTCCTCCTCACATAAGCACTAAGTCACTGTTGGGTATGTTTGCTTAAACGAGCATGTAACAGCAGTCATGTTCCCCACTGGTGTTGTCAAGATTAATTTGGTGTTTTCCTAATGCATGCTAATGAGAAAGTTGTGTGCATTTGATTGTCAATAACGTGAAATACGGCTCTGCTCCCTAAATGCTGGCTCCGTTCAATATCCTATTAAAGTTGAATCACAGATAACTTGGCGCGCATCAGGAAAGCAATCTGAAATTTGTGCTGACATTGATCCAGCAGGAAGGAGACCTATTGCTCCGATTAACACTGTTGCCCCAGGAGAGGAGTCCCTTGGCCATTAATAGCCCACTGTCCCAGATTTTACTTAGGCCATCTAAAATGCTTTTATTTATGAGATACAGAGTAGCAAAGCATCGTGAGCACACAAGCATTTTTTACTCAACCCTGTGTTGTTTATCACCACCAGTTTCAATTCCAGGAAATACCCTAACCCAAATTATGCTCCTCATTTGTCAACTAATATTTTTTTTTTCTGTTTTTACAAGTCTTTCCCCCAGCTATTATATGAAAAAGTAGTGGTGTGGTTTAAAAGGTGAACATGAACTGAATGCGACGGTTGTTGCAGATCATTTAATTGACTGCAGACGATGAGATCCCCACTTCGTTTGCAGTTTGATTTGAAAAAAAAATAATAATAATTGCAGTATTTTTCCCATGCAGTTATTCTCACACTGAACAGCTCCCATCAAATTAAAAAAAAGAAAAAACTTATTCCTTTTTGTTGCTGTTACTGACTTGTTAGGCAGGCGTGAGCTAAATTGGCAGATAAGTAAATAAAACTAAAATTATATGTATTTTTTTATCTGGAATTCCTTAAAAGAATGCATATCACCTGACACATTTTAATAATTTTATGCTGAGAAATGGTGCACATGTAGATGTTTTGTTCAAACCCTTAAAATAACAATATGTGCAATGTCATGTCAGAGTAGTGGTGATTAGCTCAGTTTCTGTCAAACTGACTGATTTATATCCATTTTTGTGTTTCTTAAGAAGATATTTAAAATACAATTGATAAATATGCTGTTATAGAGAGTTTAGTTGTGTTTTGCACACACGGTCTGTAAAATTGAAACATGTCCGATACGATCATGTGATCTGCTGGAGGGACCATGAACAAGCATTTCTTATCATTCATCGTTTCAAGTCTCTGTCATTTTAATAGATAAATTATTTTTCAAAGAAGCAGTGAGGTTTTTATGTGCTTTAATCTCTTTTTTTTCTTGTTTTTGTTGTTGATGTTTTTAGCAACGCTTCAAGATGTGGCATTTAGTCTGCCCTTAACGCTATTTGAAGATAAAGAGGTTTGAGTTCCTGGTTACAGTTTTTGTCACTTTGGAAACCACCTCAGAAGCAGCCTAATGGGTGCCTTGACATATTTTCAGCAGAGGACATAAACTTCTGCAAAATGCCATAAACTTATTTGAAGTGTGCCATTTTTCCCCCTACGAAGCAAGGGGATGTTGTTTACTGTCAGCTCGTGCAGATTGTGCGCCAGTTTAAAATAGGATTGGCTGATCACATGATAAAATTTATAACATGTATGAAAAGACAAAAAGTTCATCCATTCAACAGCCCCCAGGAGATGGAGAAAAAATTGTTTTAGATCTTTGTTTCCTTTCATCGATTTATTACAAACCCCTTTGATAAGGACGTCTTCTCAGGCTAAATGAGGTCCGTAATGAGCTGTGGCATCACTGTTTATGCATGTCCTTGACATTCACTTTGAGAAAAGGGGTAAAGGCGTCCTTCTAAACAGATCTTAAAAGTCCACTGGAAGGGATAAATGTCAGTGTGCCTCGCTGAGAAATTGCCATGCTTTTTTTCATTTTTGCCGACCTTCACTACATCCATCCTAAAGTGAATTAGCAGGATATTAATAAATAATCACTATGTATACTCTGATGAAAGGGATCCCCTGAGACCAACTGGATATGTCTACCATAAAAGCACGCCCTTAAATTGACAATTAATTAGCATGTTTGGTTATAGGGATGGTCTGGTCACTTTTAAAGTGATGTTTTGTCAGATAGTTATCAGTATCTTATCAGTTGTGACATTAATCATAGAGCATGAAGTGTGTAGAAAAAGGCAGAGGTCCTCCTCCAGACTTGGATAATGACCATTTCCTGTTGTTTCTCAGACTTATAGGACTTCTCTTTTCCCAAAAATGACAACACACCTCAACACTTTTGCATGACACCATTTTTGAGTTTGTGGTTTTCTCAACCAAACAATGTCCAAACAATGATTTCATATTACTGTAATCAAGTTTGTTTATTATTAACCTTTATTTAACCAGGCAAATCCAATTGAGATGACAGATGTCTTGCAAGGAAGGCCTGGGCCTGAAGGCAACCTATTGTGCATGTTTTTCTATGTGGAGCAAACCAGAATACCCAGAGAAACCCATGCAAGCACCAGGAGAACATGCAAACTCTGCACAGAAAGATTCTGTGTTCGAACCAGGTGTGAAACCCAGCCAGGACCTTCTTGCTGTGAGGGATCAGTGCTAACCACTGAGGCATCCTGCTGCCAACAAGACACAGGACCAGAAGCTGGAAGTTGAAGCTACAAATGACAAGCGCCTTCAAGTGACAGGCTGCAGCACAATTTTTAAGTTCTGTCTCTCAGTTCATGGGTTGAAACCCATGTCGGCCACACCCACTCGGCTGTGAAGTGAGACGGTCGTTTGCGTCCGTTACCATGGTGATACACTTTATATCACATCCCTTCAGTTATTTTTTTCACGGTATAGCTTCAAAATATTCAGTTTTATTAGAAAAACAATACATGTAAATAAATAAAAAGCATTAATAATTTGGGTTTAGCTCAGGTATCAGTACTTGTAACTTGCCTTTTATTTAACATCTCATTGCAGCAAAAATTTCATCAGCTAAAGTTGCTAAACAATTTCAATAATAAATATAATAATAACATTTCAAACTTTGCCAGGGTTTTGTCGGCCGCTTGAGTACGTGCCTACGACAAATGCGGTCAAAGTCGGCAGCAACCCCAGCAACACCCTGAATTGAGACACATAAATCACCAAAACAAGTTTATTTGAATTAATTATTTTAGTTCTTTCCTTATTATTTTCCAAATAAAAATTTGTAAATATTCACTTTATTTTTTATTATTTTGATAAAGAGATAAAGGTTGAACATGTCTTTGGGAGAGGTGGGGAGTAGGCTCAGCTTGGCTTGGACTTAAGAAAAGGGGGCTTTGAGGAAAATAGTTTGGAAACCACTCATGTAGGTAATTTTGCTCAAGTGTTTAGAAAAATATATATTTCTTTACTTTGTGTTTTTTACCCAAATGTTTAGTTGTAATCATTTTTTGAGGGTTAAAGGTCACACTAAAGTCATATTTGAAAAATACAACATGACAGCACCCAAACCAAACAGACAGAAGATGGAAACACTTCATCCATCTTTATCCGTCTCAGTGGTTAGTAAGCAAACACATGCATGTTGAGCATAGACTGTGTAAATGTTGGTTCGAAAGTAGCTATCTTTCATATTTCATATTGTTTTTAAAGAACTGATGTTTTCCAATTTAGAAAAAAGAATTAGCGATTAACTTTACTTATATGAATACTTCTGGCCGTTTCTCCATACTCTAAAATGCCACAGCAAATATTAACTATAGATACTGTATATTTTTCACAGAACATCAGTTCTAGAATTACTAGACTATCCCTTTAAGGGTAAATAATTAAATTAGCATGACATTGAGGAACTTCTGGGACAGCATGACAAGTGGATGAATTAGCAGCTACAACACAAGGCTGAGGTTGGAGCATGTGGCTCATAAATCCTTTGTGCATTTGAATATCAGTGTAATCTAATAGGTGTCATCATATCTCTCTTGGCAAGACTGTTGCCTAAGGACAATGTTTAGCTGCTCCGGTGGAAGTGTACTGCGAACTGATCAATAGATGTCACGAACACGATTATGTTACGATAATACACTGAGGGAAAGAGAGGCGATTTGAAGGGAGGCACCACACCTCTTGGCGACGTTCCTTTTGGCTGAAAAGGCTCAGTGGGAAACCGAGTGGTCAGCGAGCCTGGCTCCACCACTGCTTCAGGACCAGCTGGCTCAGGAACAAAATTAGAGCCTCCCTCCTTGTTTCCACCTGCCGTATGCTGCTCAAGTGTTCCAAATCAAGCCATTATTTGCTTCATTTCCTTGCTGTCCGACTCAGCTTGCGAGGAAGTCAGCTGCTCACTCGTGTCACATAAAGTCTCGCTGCTTGAGAGAATCAGGGAGAGGAGAAAAACAATTTAGACCAGTCCTCCCTAAATAATTAGTATTCAGCGAGTTTTCACCAGCACAGCAATAAGAACGAGATGTCAACATGAATTTTTCCCCTTTAACTTTTTTTTTTCCCCTCATTCTTTTTACAGCAGAGCCTGTTTGCATTTGCTTTCTGGATAACTGAACTCACCACAATTCGTATTCTGTTATGATGAGGAAAATAAATCAGAGCCCATCCTCACAGAGCTTATGATGATTCTCGGAAGAGGTCACCTTTCACCGTGCCTCTTTCTAATGCAGGGTGTGGAAGCCTGTGGCCTGATCTCAGCAGACATTACCTGTGTACAGAATAGATGCCGGTGAATAAATAAAAACCCTTGTCCTTCTCAACACCGGTGTGAGATACCTGCATTATCATCTCATTAGACGATGCTCGCAGAATGTGGACACAGAAGAAAAAAAAGGTACTTTTGAATGCCCCGTGTGTTCAAGACAAATCTACTTTTTGTGGTGAGCTTCCAAATATGATCTTTTATCAGCCACACTGTTGCAAAACACTGGAAGACAATAGTTAGTTTTGGAAAAAAGACAATTTTGTAGAAATAAACCTACCCTTACGGAAGATTATGCCTTCAAATATGCACTCTGTGAGGCAGCGTAATCTAGAGAATACTTGCACTAAAAACTTGGTGACAGTTTGCTTCTGAGATAAATTGGCCTCAGCAGAAGTGTCTCCTGCTGGTGGCCAGTCTGTGTTATCTGTGCCGCGAACATGCAATTTCGCCTTGATTGTGCTTCCTGCGGATAAGTAAACACGTTGAGCTGAGCAGTAAACTACAAAAGACAAGCCCCCAAAAAGACAGTGGTAATAATCTGCCTGAAGAGACAAATCCAAACCCTAATTCACAGAGATTCTCCAGATCTTAGATACTGGCTGAGGAAACCTTTTTATCATGCTGATTTCTTAGATGTCTCACAGAGATGTGGCGCTTAGCTATTCCACAACCCCATTTCCATTTAGTCGCACAATCAGTGTTTTGCAGTTTTAAATGTAGACGTAAGTTAGAAACTTGTAATAGAATTTTAATGTAGCACATATTCCTGTGTTAAACCTATTTAGAGATCTGATTGTCTAATCAGCATTTCAACTAGGGTTTAAAGAGATGGGAACTAACACTCAGCAGAATGATAAAGAAACAAAATACATGTGTTTTTATTCTTTTAGAGCATTCTATGGTGTTTATTTTTGATGTCTAAATTATTTTTGGAGAGTCCAGCTTAACAAAGTCTCTTTTTCTCAGAAACAATTTTTTTAACGATAGTATCGAGTACAACCAAGCAGCAGAAAAAATACCAGATTTTATTGTTAGTTGAGTCACAAAGGTGCTGTTAGCAGCAGCACTCAAACATGATTGGACATAACGACAGTGTTGTGGGCCCACTCGGAAACAAAAAAAGAAAAAAAAATTGAAGAGGAAGATTTTTGTCTGTTTCCCAGTTTCAACAAGGAAGTTGCAATGTTGAGAGAAAAGTCAAAATGTTTGGAAAAAGTTGATTTATTATCGACAGAAAAAAAGTCAAATTGTTCAGAGGAAAAAAGTTAGAATATTGACAAAAAAAAGTTTGGTTCTTAGAGACTTTTATTGTGAAGAATTGAAACAGGTTCTATGAGTGTTTTCATTATTTTCTAAGAGTTTCATTGGAATCTGTCCAGTGGTTTATAAGATTTTTTGCTAACAAACAGACAAGCACACAGCCATGGTAATAAATATTATCACTCACCTTTTGCCTAATTACATACAAGTATACCTCGCATCTCTGCTGTGTCCTTTAGTGATTGTCAGATTGATACTTAAATATCTGTTCCACCAATAGCAGAACTATTATGCTCTAGAGTCGATTCTAAATCAAAATATCAGTACTTTGATACTTCAATTATTTCATGTAATGTAAATTATTAACATGAACACTGTAGAAAGTAACTAAACTATTGAAATCTCTTCTAAACTATACACATTTGGTGGGAACTACTTTTTCTTCCGCCTGGGTTTTGTCCAAGCACAGCAGCACATGCTCAGTCACTTACTCAGATGTTGGGTATTTAATGTAATTGAAGATGCAAGTTTTCATTTTCCTTGTAGTTATTGACAACTAAACAGTCATTTACTTTAATGATTTTATTATTTTACTTTGTTTATAGTTTAAAACACTATTTTCACATATTTGAAATATGTGAAAATTGTGTTTTCTAGCCTTTTCAGCTGCAAATAACAAAAACAGCAACGATACATTTTATAGAACTTTTACAAAAAATTCAATACAAATAGGCCTACAGCATAAGGAAAGTTCTACACACAGAGTGATCAGACTCAATGCAATATAATTTTATTGAGCAAAAATAGCTGTATTCATGTAGAAACAGAACAAAGAGTATTTCCTGAAATATGTTATAATGAAATGTGTTTTTTTCTGGTCAGTCAGTATGGATTGATTTTAATTTTAGTTGATAAAGCAGAATAAAGATTTATGAACATATAGTGAAACATTTCTGATAGTCTGAGTTTAATGTTCTGTGAGCCCTGAATATGGAGGACTAAACCTGTCATAACGAGAAATAAATGTAGAAATATATAAATGGCTTGAAAAACTAAAAACATGGCCTAATAAAAAAATGATGTGGTAAATTTAGCAACCAAACAATAAAAAT
>JARVJO010000061.1:8358239-8390256 GCA_031762555.1 Cynodonichthys magdalenae
CATGTTTTTAGTTTTTCAAGCCATTTATATATTTCTACATTTATTTCTCATTATGACAGGTTTAGTCCTCCATACCTGAACACATTGAGAAACACAGATCTGAATGATAGAACATGTAGACAGTGTTTGCTAACCTGCTGCGCGATGTCATCACTGGCCTGTCTGACTTTGGACCCTCCATCCCGGAAAAGTTCTGTTAATTTGGCGCATTTGGCTGCATTTTGCTCTAACCTATTATTTTTTCCCAGTTAGCTTTTCTGCTCTACCCATCTCTTTATCCTTACTTTTAGACATGTTTGTTCATTTCACCTGCTCTCCTTTCACCGTCTTTTTCAAGTTGGGGCGGGCTGCTCGCATCGCATTGAATGTTTGACTGTTCCACCGGCTGTGTCCGCGAGGGTGGTGCAGCTGTGGCTTTGCAGCTGACGCGACCGCTGAGCCCCAACAGCATTTTATGAGGTTTAAAAAACAAACGTACCCGTTCAGGTACTGCGTTCCGGTCCGTTCCGGCCCACTTAAAGCACTGCATATTTCTTATGTTTTCTGTTGTGTTAGCTCTGCTATATTGTATATGAGGACGCTATGTCGATATACTTACATAAAGAAATTATTTAAATATGTTCTTTATGAAGCGGTGATTTAAAACTTTACATTAGATTTACGTTATGTGTATTTGCACAAAGTATCAGTATTGGATCAGTATTGCCAATGCCAGCCTTACTTGTTATCAGAATCTGAAAGGAAACCGGATCATTGTTTTTCAACTTTCTTCTGTTTTTTTGCCAGACAGTACGATCCTGTTTGGTCAAGATGTGTGGAAAGTATCCAATCAACACAAACGCATATAAAATGCAAACATTCTGAGCATGACTCGCGTAAATTACCTGACTCTGTTGCATTTGACGCTTCAAAACATTTGAAGTAATTTGATATTTATTCTGTACCTGACCAGGATTGGAGAATTATTTTTCAATCTAATGCCTAAGGTTTGGGTATATTGTATTTTAAAGTCGCTTAGGCGTCTCTAAATGGTGCACACCAAGAAAGCCTCCCTTCTTCTATGAGAAATACGTGAAAAATCTATTCCATTAGATGAAATGAAATGATATTTAGTAAATTCTGTATGTGGTATTTTGACTGAAATGAGTAGAGATGTGTTTACCTCTGGGAGATAGAACCATAATCTCTCAATCAGGGGGGACTGTTCCTTGTTTGTATGCTGCCCTATCATAAAACTCTTCACGTCATCATAAGCTCAGTGAGGAATCGCACGGTGAATTTTACTGAAGTTAAACTGCCAAGCCTTGTCATCGTGTAGGCAAAGACTGAAATTAACTTTTTAGCTCAGTGCCAAGGGCCTTGAAACTTAAAAAAAGAAGAACCTGTCAAAAATACCACTTTTTATCAAACAAAATGATTCTTCTCTCTTTTTCTTTAAATTGATTTAGAAAACCGTCACTAAATGATCTGTGTTCTCATTATTTTAATCATAACTTTTGTTTTTTCCTTTTTGGTCAAACCTGGTCTGAACAAAAAAATCAGTAGAACAGTGTTCGACTAGAGATGACAATAATAGTGTGACATTTGTTTTTGATGGTTCACCAAACAGTTGGTTTTCTCTTGTTTTGATTTACTCAAATGTCTCACCAGTTGATTTCACAGTGAGAAACATAAAGCCTCACTTTCCCGCTGACAGGTTGGAAAGAGGTTTCTTCGAGCACGCAGCAAGAAGTCCATTAAAGATTTTTGAAGCTCATACAAAAGAGCAAAACCGAACATAAAATGAACCAAGCTGAAACACAAAAGAAATATAATCACCAGTGTTTGATTCACTGTGAGCTGATAAAATGTGTTATTTAGAAAATAATTTAGCCCTTTCTATTTTTATATTGAAAAGAGACGCTTAAACTTGGCCGTTTCCTGCAAGGAAATCAGCTTTAAAGAAGACGTGAACGCCTTTTAGTTCCACTTGTTTGGGTCCTGTAGTTGGGAACAAACACTTGGAATGAAAACACCTCGCTGTCCTCGAGTTCTGCTCCACCTTTTGGGTCACGGTGACACTTTGGAAACCAAACTGTCTACACATGTTTACACAAACGCTTTCATCTGAGATGTTTGATGACTCGTTGCCTTCGTCACAAGCGCCACTCGGACCTGTGGGAGATGATCAAAACGTGTTATTTTAGTGACAAGCAGTGAGCTTTTGCTTTTTTTTTCTTTTTTCATCTTCTTGCACCATTCTGCCTACAGAGGAAATAGTTTGTCGTAGGCGTTCCGAAAGGCACATGCAACCGTCGGGAATAATGAGGAACACACAAAGACTTGACATAAAAACTACAGTTTGCATCTTGTGTTCTCTAAAACGTGTGTTGGTGATTCACTTGTCAGTGTGCCACTTTAAGCATCTACTATACAAGGAATGCTACACTTTATGACTTAAGAATAAAAAAGATGATCAAATACGACATTTTTACCTTTAGATCAATCAATAAAATTGTCTTAACAAAGCCTGATTAGACAGTTCAGCACCTTCCTGCTATTCAGAGGCAGAGCGGACGTGCTGACTGGCTTTTTAGAAGTTTGTAAACCTGAAAAAGCAAAAAAAAATAAAAAATCCAATTATTCTGTTAGCTCTGACCAAAATTGGTCTTGTAAAATAAATGTTGCATAAAACAAATTCTCATTTTATTTTCCGTTTTATTTCAGTTTTAACATTTCCTGAAAGCTCTTCAGGGACGAGTGTTGCAAATTAGCAAATACTTGAATACAAGACTTGTTTTTGTTTTGTCTCTCTATTTGTCCTTGCTGCATAAACATATTATTTCATTATTTAATTATAGTCAGACTTCAATTTCACAAGGTCAGATTCCTTAAAGTTGGTCAAACACACCCAGATAATAAAAAAAGACACTTCTGTTAGCTACTAAAAAGACGGATTTAAATGGAATCATAATTTATGTATTTTGAAAGTTAAAATCCACTTTAAGACACTTGGCAGTTTTAAAAATTAGAAGAAATCTGCCTTTTTTTCCCCTTTGTCCCTACATTAAGAGCAAAAACTCAGTGACACGCTAGCAATGAATCTAATCAACATCTCAGTCAGATATAAATTAATTTTCTTTCTTCTCGTATTATTTCATTAGCTGATGTGTTTATCAGCACATATTACATGATAATAAAGTTCTGGGTTTGTTTATGTGGTCAGCGCCGGTGAGGCTCCTGTTAGCCGAGAGACGAATTTATTGTCATAATTGAAAGAAAAAAAGAAAAGGCATGATCGTTGGATGAGGGAAGTGGCAGGATGCGCTATCAACCTCCAGATGTGTAATTTCTTTTTTAAATTCACAGGCACAGAGAAACATTATCAAACAGAACTGAGAGCGAAAAGGCTCCGGTTGCTCCACACCACCAGGCCTGTGGGGAAAAAAATAAATAAATAAGAAAAAAAAAACAGCAAATGCTGCAGCTTCATCCAGGCTGGATAATGGAAAGCTACTGAAACCTATTGTTTTGCAACGCAGTGCAAAGTGTTAGAAAAGACATTCAAATGATTAGGATAGGATGGTAATGTCTTTAGATTATAGTTTTTAGGTATGTGATTAAATATAATTGGTGCTTTTTTTTCAATTAACTCCATGGGTTTCTGTTTTAATTGCACCAAAAGCAACGCCAGTTTATGTATTTTATATTTCAGGTTGATAAGAGCTCCTCTTTTAGAACATATGTTGGAGACGGAAATCTTTGGGCATTTCATGATTTGATTTGATAATGATTCTGAGGGCTGCGATTATAAAATTATTAGGAAACGTTCACGTTAGCATCACAAACCTCGACATGTAAAACACATTTTGTGGAAAATACATGTGCTGACGCACACACCACTGTGGATAAGAGGCTTTGACTTGCTGCTATTATTGTAAGATATTACTCAAATAATTTCAAAGCCCCTAACTCCTCCTGTGAAATATTGATAAGCATTTGGGGCAGCTGCTCCCCCAGCAGTGTGCTGCGAAGTTAAGACTATTTGATCGTCCACCTCTCAGACATCAATCGAGCTGATTTACTCGTTGTATTTCATCTTATATTTCCCATCCAGCCGATCATGCCGCATGGAGGCTGGGTTTGACTTTTATTTTTTGTATTTTGTCAACCAGATTAGAACAGGTTCATCAGCCTTTTTCCCCAGCTGCCCCTCCCCCCGAAGCCTTCTGTGGGGGCCTCAGTGGCCGATGATACCAAGATGTTGCTTGAGGTTTAATCCCCACACTGTGAGAAATGAGCTTCTCCTGCTCTCCCTCTTGCTCCTTCAACTTTGATCAAGCCCTAATGTGATTAGGCAGTGACCCTGATGTGACTGGCTCCAGAACTTGTAAAAGAAACTCTGAGGAGGGGGGGGTGTGAGGCGGAAGATCGTCTGATCTGACCGGTAAACCCGGAGAAGAAAGGAATTATTCTGAAGGTGTCTTGTCTCCCTGCCCTGCCTTGTGGGTAATAAAGGTTTCATGTATTCGCTTTACCCTGGCAAAAATTGCGATCTATAATGACCTGACATTTCTTTTTTAAAACTAGCCAAGAGGCTCATGATTTGAATGTTAACCAGGGCTTTACTTGATGTGAGGTGCAGTCCACTGGGAGGAAACTTCTTTTGAATTCTGCCGGATCTAAGCGCATTTCTGTGGAGTCTTCATGGTAAATTAATGTAAATCTTCCTCCGCTTGTATTGCGGAGCGAAGTATTTGCTCTTGCACTCCCTGCCACTGCACTGCAGCTGTGAAAATAACACGTTGCAACATATTTCATTCTCGAGCCGCACTGAAGCCCGTGGACTGAGCTTGTATTCGGCGGGGCTGCCTCCACGCGCTCGCCCTTCTGCCGTCAACTTACTTATGAGGTGTGAGGTGAAACACGGAGTCGTCCACTTCAGAGGCCAAACGTGTCAAGTCTTGATATATTAACTTTTAACTTTAATGCACTTTATCAACACTGGTGCAGGAAGTTGCAAATATTAGAGGAGGGGAGTTTTGATCATTTTTACATTCTGTGTGGTTTTCTACATTATGTCAGCAGCATCCAGGCACATGAAATCCTATTGGAAATAGTTGAACGTGGCTAAACAGATTTTATCCACCATTAACACTTTTAACAAGACTTCATGAAGTTTTATATGCTTGTGAACATTTTTAACACCCACCACTGAAAGACGAAGGTAAATGTTTTGCCCAGTTCAAGATGGCCACCACAGCAAACTGATATAAAAAGTTTCAAAATTAAAGATACTGAGCTAAAATTGAATGTGGTAGTAGCTGACGTTTTATGATGTATTTTCAAAGATGCATTTTTTAAAGAATGCTGGATCTTTAATGTTTTTCTTTGTTTCCAATACAACATTCCTACACTGTTTTTTAAATGAGTATTTCCATGGTGTATTGTGTATTCTTTTCTTGCCTTGGCAACCCAAAGGGGACAATGTCAAAGAAGAGACAGAAAATGAAGGATGTCCTGTACAATTGGCAGCGAGATGGAAAAAAAGATGCTGCCCCACAAGGGATGCTTCGCTATTAGACTTCAACAAGGAGGCTGGTGTGGAATGAAAATGGGCTGATTTAAAGACACAATGGAGCTTTGGATCACACATAAAAAAACCTGTAAAATCATTCTCATTGACAATTGCGTTCTGTGTTTAGTTTTGAGCAAACCTCAAGATACCCTCTGATGGGGCGCACACTTAAACCATGGTGCAACATATTGACAGTGTGTTATCTATAGTCTACTTAAAGTTCCCATAAGAAGCATGTGGCAAACACAAGGTTTCTGTTCCATTTAAACCCATGATTTATTTGAGCTTGTAATGACAACCAAGCTAGCAAGTGAAACAAAACTGGCAGTTAATGTTTGTTAATTTGAATGTGTCACATCCCAATGTTCCTGCCTTGAACAGAGCACATTTTTTGTAGAAAAAGGATAAGTAAGCTACTCAGCTGATGGAGTGGTTAATTTACTGAACGACAGCAACTTCTCAAGAATAATACTGGGTTTTTTTTTTGACTAATGAGTCATTATCTAACATTTGTCAATCATTCAACACAATGAAGAAGAATTAAATCTTATGATGCTGTAAAAAATGACCCATTTAAAAAGATTATCTGTTCTTCTTGACGCTTCTTGTTCCTGATGTTGCTTAGATTTTACCCACAGCCTGTTTAAATGGTCTTTAGTAAGCTTCTAATTTTCATAGTAAACCTCAGAGAGGGTTTAGCCTTGCTAGCCTACACATTTTTATGGTTTTAAAATGTTCAAAACATACAAAGGCTGAATCCCAATTCCCACAATCCCTATGATGTGGGAATTTACACAAGAGGCTAGAAGTGCTCCAACTCTTTTTTCATGTAGGAGGAGGGCAAAGAGGTAAAACTATCTTTGCCCTTCAAATGGAAATGTTATAAGAGTCACGCAATAATTGAAAGAATAAAAGCTGAACTGGAAATAATCTCCCAAATGTGAGTTTTTTTTATTTCTGCTAAAAATGTATTATTGTCACAACAACCAGTGTAATTTCATACATACTGATACAATCTGATATCACTGTTGACTATCATTATAACCCTAACTATTACGCTTTAAAAACAACTAGTTGCATTATTTGTATTATCCATTTAGGATAGTTGTTTTAACCTTTATGTAGCAGTTAAAGCCAATGTTTCCATAGAAGTTATTTTTATTTGATGTTTCAGGACCCCCGGCGAAGTCCTTCCCCAACTTTGGGAAGTAATAAACAAAATAACTAGTATACATGCCATGGATGAGCCTGATGACTTGTGTGTATTTAAACGATAAATGATTAAATAATGCTTTAAAGCAAGTTTCAGTTACATTCAAAGGTGAAGCTGTAACCAATCAAACATTCTTATCTAACCTGAGGATACAAACGAAATAAAGCTGAATGTTTAAACAGTAAAAATCCCCTCTAAAGTAGCACAGTTTGGTTTGTCCATTTCTAGGCTACTGCAGTAGCATCACTCATCCATCACATACTGGTGCAAAAGAAAAAAATAATAATAAACGAAACAATCCTTAAATAAAACAACACAAAAGAAAAAAATATCACTTGTTTTGTTTAAAACGAAACAGTAATTGCACCAAAGGAAATTAAATGAATTACCCAAAACAGTCTGAATTATTGGCAAAAAATACTTTTGCGAAATAGACAGAAAATAAACCTCACACACAATAAATTGCTCAGAATAAAAATGTTCATGTTGTATGAGTCGGCTCACCCGTATGAACACACACGACAAGTAAAGTTAAAGACTCACAAAAAAATCAAATTCATAAAAAATATTTTTAAAAAGGCTGACTGCAATGTCAGGGAAAGAAGCACCAATCTTGCAGATCCTACCAGCGTTATAATCATTATTATGCCTGAATGGGCCACTTGACACCAACTCAGGCTCAGTTTTCTAATATACATGGAGCATCAGGTTAAAGCATAAAAAAATGACTTCAAATACTGATCAGCAAGAGTCCTCTGGCACAGAGAGAGGGCCATGCACTGAGATGGCTGTCTGCTGATCTGGACCATTTACATGCCTGCACACTGAGCAGTCTGCAGCATGTCTAAATCGTGTAAAAGCCAGCACATTAGCCAAATGCTCCACACAAATCCATGAGCGAGGGAGGCACACGCCTACCTCAGAGCTATGGTTCATATAAACCTAACAGGATTGTATCAAAGCCAAGCAACATTATAGTCCTAACTAAAAGAATAAAGTAAGTGCTGAAAGTTATGATTCCCAGGCTGTGCCTTAACTAGAAGTTGATGCAGAGGAATTTGTTGGTACCCTTCTACAATACCAATAATAAAAACGCAATGGCCAAAGAAGCTTCAAATTTGTCTCATCAGTCCCAGAAACCTCCTCCAGAAACTTTGGATTCAAAATGCAAGGTATGGTGTGATCAGAAAATAGCATCCCTTGACCTTTCAGGTTTGCTTGACACCTGACTGGCAGCACCAGGGTGTACCAGTAGCTCAAAACAAGTGTCAATAGCAACAGAAAAACAAGCTGTTTGGCAGAGATGATTTGGCAAAGTTTTCATGTGCACAATCCACATACTCAGCTGATCCCACAAATGCATGCTCCTTACAAATGTGGCACCATTTAAAAGGGAATTTAACAGGCTTTCCAACGGTACAAGATTTATTGCCAAAAAACATTGTTACAAAGAAATAATCTATCAAACACAAATGTCCTTACTTTTTGTGCTAAGTTCATAATCTTGGCTGAACATTTGGTTGTTGCTTCAATGAAAAGGCTGCAGAATCACAGGATCATGCGAATGTACTGTACATTAGGTGAGTTTATTTTAACTAAATCACTTTACAAGAAAAAAAAGCATTGTTTCAATAGCAGCGTGGTCATCATAATTTTTTAAGTATTGTGTTAATGGAAACAGCAAAATTCAAAAAACCTAATCAATTTCACAAAAAGGTTTTTACGCTGGCTTGAGGTGATTTTTGGATTTTCTGAAAAACTGTTAACGCTCAAAAGGGGAGATGGAAACACTTTTGTCGAATAAGTTCTGACGTGCGGAACATTTACAATCGCATGTCTTTCTCTACGTCTCCAGTAGGGGTGGGAATCTTTTACTATTTCACAATTCAAGTTGTTCATGTTCATGTTTCAATTCGAAATCGATTTTTCATTCCAAACTGATAATGTGAACCCATTTGTCATGTTTGCAAAGTGCTTCATTTTCATTTTGCAAACATTGCACACAGTGAAGCTCATGTCAAACTTAGACTCATTCAGTTGCTTTATTATTATTATTTTTAAAAATCGATTTGGGGACATTTTAAATAATTCTGAATCTTTGTTAATGAGAATCACAATTCTGATGTGAATAGATTCTTTTGGTATACCCCTAGTCTCTGGACAGCATGTAACATTGCCAATACGAGTTGATATGACAGAACAATTACAACTTGACTGACAGAAAGACATTCCTGAAAATTTCTCTCATTTGTCCTGAGATGTGTTGTCCCTGCTTGTTTGCAACCTCTGTTGTGACCTATGACATTTTAAAAGTTTGCTCAAAATTTGCATTATAATTGGATGGAAACATGGCTATTGAGCTTTAAGAGTACCAACAAAAACCTGCCTCTGTATATTCTCAGTTGCACATTTTATCCTGTCATTAATTACAAATACAGTAAACCTTGATTGCTTTGATGGATTGACTCAATTTTGAAATTGTCTTCTCTTAGCAAATTTTTCCCCCATAACAAAGAACGCCCCTTCCTCTGTCAGAAGATCCATCTATTTTCCATCCTCACTCAGTTCTGTTCAGGGCTGCGAGGAGCTGGAGCGTATCTCCAGCAGTCAACAGAGGTGGGATCCACCCTGAACAGGTCACCAATCAATCACCTAGCTTGCCCTCCCCATTACTTTTACACAGTTTATGTCATCCATACTTTAAGAAAAGGGATTTTAAATTAGTTAATTTTATATAACAAGCCACCTCTGGTTAATACATGGAAATTTACCTGATTTCACTTCTATATGTAATTTATGTTCTGTAAAATGTAAATGATGTATTGTAGTACTTCTTGGACACATTGGTCTCCGTTGCATCACTGTTTTTACTGCACTTCTTTTTAGGTTGTTATTGAAGTAAATGTGAGTGTTAATAGATGTAGTTGACATTTATAAATATGTTTTTTCTTTAAACTTGTTAATCCCTTTGTTCAGTGTTTTTTTTTTATTAAAAAATACTGAGCAAACGTTTCCTCTCAGATTCAAAGAAACCTTGGAGAGTCTCTCTCTGCTCCATTAGGTCTTGCCATGCAACAACAGATTCACTTACATTGCAGTAGCAATCCAAAGACACGGCCTGCCTCGCTGCATCTCAAGTCCCTCTGCATTCAGCGGCGTCGTTTGAGGCCATGTGGGGCCAGACAGGAGACATAAACCAAAAGAGATGCCTGTGCGATGGCCTTGACAGATCAAGCAGTAAATACATCGTTTGAGCAATTTATTTGCCTCACCCAGCTTAGAATTGTCTTTTTTTAGTCTCTTTTTTTTTCCTGCTCGGTAAATGTAAGAATTATATATTGCGTCAATTAAAATGAGTTATATGTAGTGTTAGTGCTTGTGCTGTTGTGATGCTTTTGTTGTTGCTCTACCCAGATTTCGCTCATCTGTTCTTGGGTCAAACGCAGCATTGTGGGCATTGACTGGAAATAAATAGCAACACGAGTGTCACATTCAAAATCCCGTTGACATTTTCAGCAAGATCAAAAAATACAACTGGAAAACATTGACTTTAGATTTTTTTTTTTAACAGTACAATATTGTTTCAATATTTGTGTTTTATTGTGTCCTTTACCAGACAGGATTTCCCATAAGCCTCAGACATTTAGTTATTACACAGCCTCAGTTTATTGGGTTTATTTTTTGAAAGACTAAAAATAAAACAATAGTTGAATAGTTTCTTTAACTAAGCCCCAGTTTTTGTGCTCGAGTTATTGCAGCTGTTAAAAGGGAAAAAATCCTCTTCAAATATTGTAGTTTATGATATTTCCATTAGCAGATGTGAGCCACACTAACACTTTCTTTTTTGAAGACCTATTAAAAATAAGAAATGAGAAACTGCACTGAAGCGTGTGACGCAGAGGATAAGCATGACAAAACGGTATGACTCTGGTTTTCTTTATGCATCATAAAACAGTTAAAGAAAAGAAATTTAGGTTAATACAGCTGACTGCTGGTCAAGAAATTACATTGAGGAACACTTTGCAGTTATACTGCAAAAATTGTCCATCTAACCAAGTCTTACAATCTTACAATACATCCATCAAGAAGTCTTACCAAGTGCAGTTGTTTTACTGCACTGCAGATTATTTTACTTAAAGGAGACATATCATGCTTTTAAATTTAACTCATTCACTCGGGGTCTATATAAAGTGGAACTGCAATGCTTTGGTCTGAATTCCTCCTTACAGTAACTCCACAAGCCCCTCTTTCACTCCTTTTCTGAGGTGTGTCTCAGATAAACTCGTTCTCTTTAAATCCCAACGAGGCACTACACACGCTGCCCCCCTCCAGCTTCCAGAGTGGTCCATTGTTCTTCGATAGAGGGGTTTACAACTCTATTATAGCACAGAAATTTTTTTGTTTACAAATGTATTAAAATATGTCAACAAGAGAAGACTTGTACATCCAGCTTTACATGTTGGAGCCAGAGTTTAACCCAGAGCCAGAGGAAAATGAAGATGGCGAAATAGTAGTAGATAAGTCCAGACCTTATTTAGAAGTTCCTGTGACAAAAAAAGTTCAGAAAATGTCATAGAGAAAACTGTACAGGTTTAAAAATATAACTGAAACAGAATGTAAAGATACTGTGTCTACGCAGCACCAGGAGAGACTTTCTGCACCTCTTGAGACTCCAAGTACACAACAAAATGCGTTTAACAGCTAAAAAGTGAATTCTGCATATGTTCCCTTTGATTTGAGGAGATTCAGACAATAATCTAGCTTTGTTTAACATATTTTTAGATGACCAATTTTTGCAGTGTTTTCTGAATTCAGATATGATGCATCCCACTGCAATATTCATCATAGTCGATGACTACCTGTTCAAAAACATATTATTCTTATTAAATCACCAATCTAGACTATAACCAAGCACCTGTTAAATGTTTAATGAAGAGTTGGTGATGTTAAGCTAGAAATTATAACAAAAGCAATCATTGGAGCCGATGAGATGAGATCATTAATGTCTGTTGAAATCTTTTTTGACAGTCACCAACCTGATGTTGACTTGTACTTATTATTTTTTTTTATTTTTTTTTTTTTTAGAAAAAGCTCCAACAATATGGTTAATTTTCCTAATTTATATTGTCATTATGAGTTTGTGAACCAACACTGTGTTTCCTCTTCCTCTGTAAAACTTACAGCAATATACCAGATCATTAAAATCCATTTTGAGGCCTCCGTACAGCTGGAACGTTTTATTGGTGTCATCGTTTACAGAACATTATCTCTCAGCAGTGTGGCTCATTAGGATTATAGTTATAGTTTGTAATGTGGATGGCCTCTAACCCAAAGAAGCAAACTTCTAAAGTGAGAACAAGGGCATCTTCTTAATCTGTAACCAACAAGAGAAAAAAATCTTTAAAATTTCAGTAGAATGTCCTCAAAGTAGACACTTACCTGAGTCTGTAATAAAACAGACGCCAAGTTTAATGTGACTCAGACAAATGGTTGTCTCGGTAGATGAAGCATTGTCAGAGATTTTATTTATTTATTTTTACACTGATGGGAGCTCCAAATGTTCTGAAATCATGACAAAAATCTTTCTGTCTGTAGTTTATCTTATTTGACATTGACATCTTGAATAACTGTAGTCCTGTGAAGTCAGGCTGAATTTAAAGCAGCATATGTCACCCCGGTGTGTTCACGGTGGACATGTATGGAAGGCAAACTGTCACTAAAGGATTTTTTGGCCATAATCAGTATGGCACCACTGCTCACACGGCACCAACTGCTGATTGTTTTGATAAGAAGCTAAATCACCACTAAACTTTAATATCTAATTACCTATTGTTGATAAAAACAAAAATAGGAATGTGCTGACTCATCTGTTTTTTTCTCCTGTGCAATTTCTTAAACTATCTCCAATCAGCCTGCTTTGCAGTTTGAAAACAAACAAATTATTGTAAATCAGCTGCAGTAGTTTTACCTACATCTTGTTTGTCAACGACTTTGCGTTCATTTCTTATTTTTTAAGTTGAAGCTTTGGCCTCAAAAACATAACACAAGGCAGCTTTCCACTCTCCACCCAGAATAGAAAACACACTTCTTTCTTTTTTTTTACATCCCACACAGAGTGGGCCCAACATCACACCATCTCCTGTGTTGGCCTTTTGTTGCTTCTTTTCCTCAACACGACGCACAAACACACCTGTCTTCAACTGCATTTTGAGCCAGTATATCAACAGAAAGCTCAAAGTAGCGTCCTCCCCCAAGGGAAGTCAATCAAAGCCTCCCAGTGTTGAACCGAGCCGATCATTTTCCTTCTAATATTCCCAGTCCAGCTGCTCAAAGGCTGATCAATGTTGCTGAAAACAGAAAACTGTCCGTTCTATCAGGGAGCGGAGTGGGAAATGAAAAACACACCGAATTGATGACTTTGTAAATAGATGCTGGGCTAACTTTTGCGACACCCATGGTTTCCCCCCTGAAAACCTGTTCCCTGTCGCCCTCATTGCAAACAAATTAGCAATTCAAAGCGTGGCCCTGGGGTTGCCGAGTGTTTATGTGGATGCCTCATGCGATGAAGGCTCACATTTGTTTCTCGCTGCTGACCTGTCAGTCATTCGGCCATTAAAGCTGAAAGCAACAACCGATTTTAACCTGAAATAGTTGGGCAGATGTTAGCCGCGATCAAGGAGAGGGAGAACAGAGAGAAAGAAATGAAAGAGAGTAAAGGAGTAATGTTTGGCAGTCCCATCCACCCCCCCAAATCATCCCTTCACACTCAGACAAAGCGGGCATTATATCATCAAGGCTTTCAGGGAGAAATGCCCTTCACAAAAGCAGTTAGCTGGCACACTTTCACAGCAGAATACATTGTGGGAGACCGGCTCCTTGTTTTTAAACTGTGTTCTATTAGATCAATATCCCAAATTAGGGCTTTGAAAGCTGTCTAAAGTGCTTGTCAAAAATTTAGATTATATTTACCCAATGAGAGGATCAACTAGCTGTTTGAAATGTCAGCATTTTCGTAAACTAACTTACAACAACTTCACCGTATAGAAATTTGTAGCCTGGAAACTGGATGACCTGTTAAGATATATTTAACAATATAAATAATATTTAATGCCGTACATCCAAGTCATGCGTGGACCAACAGCAGGTGTTAAATGAGATTCAGCGTGAGGACTGTTTGTGGGTTGATGAGGGGGAAATAACACCTTGTGTTATGTATAAGATTATTTTAATCAAGTCTATGCTCTCTGCCTTCGGCCTTACAGCGTTTGCGTAATGCATGCTGGCAAATGGTTTCAATTTGAATGAGGGGTTGGAGCTTATATAACAGAGAAATACTTTTAGTTTTTTTTTTTTGGTAAATGGATTCTGTTCAGGTGAAGAAGACTATGTTCACATACTAGCAGTTTCTGAGCGTTACAGTCTCTATGAAAACATTGTTTTTAATTTTTTTTTTCATTTTGAAGGGAATGCAATGAACAAAACACTGGCAGTGTTGGATTTAGGATTATCCTCGTCACACATCATGTAGGAGTCACTATTAAAGACAGAGAAAACAAAGATTTATCCAGTTGGTGTACAACAAAATGCTGGATTAGTTCTCTGTGCAGTCTCATGCTGTCTGTAGGTGTGTTTGGAAATAAAATATGTGGTTTTTAAAGTCAATGTTTGTAACTTTTACTAATTTATAAAAAAGTAAATCCATTAGTAAATAGACAGCAACGATTAAAAGAAACCTTCTGGTCCCATGAACACAGATAAACTTATATACACACTTTTTGTAATAAAATTATGTCCTCTGTTACAGTTGGGAAAGCATATATTGGGGCCCAGAAGTTCTTAAAGGAAAATAAGGCCAGAATTTTAGACCAAGATCATCTTCTCCATTTGTTTTGGTCAAATCTTAAATATAACGTTATTTAATAAAACTTAACAGGACGACTCAGCCTCCATGCACCAGTCAACTAAACTCCAATACAAAACTACTTCCCCTGGGCTTTTCACAATAGAAGCACATTAACATCTCCATACATTTACGCTGCTCTTTAAATCTATCCATGCATGTCACTGAAGAGGTTTATACTACATTCAGCAATGGCGTATAAGCAGCGGAATCGCCACCAATTGTTGAGAAGGCTGCTTCAACAATAACATTAGCTTGCTAATGCGCATAGCTGTGTTTCAGGGAAAGTGTCAGTATTCAGAAAATTCATTTCGCAACATAAATAAAAACTGGTTTTCCATACAAACAGGTTTATTGCCCAGCTCTAGCTCAAAGTATGTGTTTTTATCAAAAGTGTAGCAACTCCTGTAAGAATGTAATTCATCATCAAAATGTATCTCCATATCTGTAAAACAGACAAAATTTAAAAAAAGTCATTTTTACAGTAACAATGAGGCTAAACTGCAACCTCACCATGTTTTGACCCAATATTTATAAAACTGACTAAATTAAAGTCTGTTGTGTTGGCCTCAAAAGTTAATCAGTTTAAGATTTACATCCAAGGATTTCATTACAATTCATCCAGCGGTGTATAACTCATTTTGCTAACATACATGAACAAAAACTGTCTGCCTTCACCTTCCAATGTGGGGCAATAAAAATAAAATATTTACTTTGGTATGAACAAGAGAAATAGTCTGTTTGCATTTGCAAATAATGAAAACCATAACTCATAAGAAAAAGAAAAAAAAAACAATAAAGTGTTTTTTTGAAGCACAAGGTCACATTGTTTAACATGTTAATGCTGCATGTTTCATCCTGATTTTTCTCTTAGGCCTTTTTTCCCCCATTTCAAAGCCAACGTTCCTCTGGCTGCTGGTGACCCGAGTCACCTGCTCGATATGTGACTGTTTCTGATGCTGACAGCACAGCTGGATCAGCTCTCACTCTGCAGGCTTTAACAGCTCTGTATGCCTTGGAGTTTATATTAGCACTGAATGCACAATGTGCTTTCCAGGTAATAATGAGAGTGTTATTATTAGTGCCAACACAGCAGTCTGTGGTTTAACATGACGAAAACAAATAAGACCACATGTCCCTTTTATTGTAGATAATATTCTGCACCTGTTTTACAACCTTTAAATGTAAAATGGGACCAAATTAAATAAACTGGTTTAACATTAATGCTCAGACAATGGAAGAATTTGAGCCTGAATGAGTGTGTCATTGTTGCCTTTATGTTTAAAGATATTTGTTTTATAAAGGGATGTAATGGCCCAGGTTATAGAGGAAATATTTCCCACTATAAAACCCCCATTTAATAAAAGGTCTATGTAGTATTCCACAAAGGAATGCATGTCACTCACCACCTTCAATGCCAGAGTTGTGGACCAAGATCATCTTACCTTGCAAGAGAATTACATTAATTAATAATAAACAATACATTCTTGTTTACCCATGAGTCATGAATATAAGGCAGTTTGAACGTCTGAAATGTCACAAGTAAAGAGTCTAATTTGTAGTATATGTGTGTGTGTGTGTTGTAGAAAGACCTCAGAGGAGTGTGGTCTCTTGTACCTGGTTGTGCATCGAGCTGGGAATTGAGACATCCTTCATTAAAGCAGATCGGATTGATTTCCAGCCCACCTGAGGAGTGAGGTAACGTGAAGTGAGGCAAATGAGGGGAACTGATTGTTTACGTCCACATTCGCTCGCATGCAGCCTTTTCCTTTCTGGCTTTTTACGTGGCGAATTGCAACATTTCTTGGCACGTTAGCGCCACTCGTTTCCAGCTGAAATAAACCATCTGCTCGATGCTGCCACATTTAAGCGACAGCCTTTGATTGCATGATTTACAACATTGCTCCAAAACATTGTGAAGCTCAATAACTCATTGTACCTTTTAATCTGAATTAACATCATTTTTAATCTTGGTGCTGCATCGAAAGATTTAAACAGTAAATGAGCAATTTTTTGTTGTTTGCACCAAGTATGGCACCCTGCTCTCAACTGTTATTCTCTGCATTAATCATTTTGTTTTATTTATTGCCATAAAGTGCTTAAAAGTGGTATTAAATAAGCCTGAAGTGGCAGGCCGCTTTTAAACTTAATGATAAATTACAGGTTGTCAGACCTTGGATTCATGAGGAGCAGTGTTAGTCTCCTCCAGAGCTGCCCCTCATCCCTGAACCCTAAACCCTGTTTGTGGTGTTCATGGATGGGATCCTGAGGTGTTGTCATGGAGTCATGGAGTTTGCAGCTGCTGAGATGAGAGTCAGCTTCTTCAAGTCTGAGGTCGTGGTTCTCAATCAAAGAAAGATGGAACGGTTCTTTTGGGTCAGGGGTGAGTCTCTGACAAAAGTGGAGTTTAGGTATCTGTGTTTTTAAGAACATTTTTTTTCTATAAAGCAGCTGTTTGCCATCGGAAAACATACATTTAAGAACACCTTTTCCACTTAAAAACTCACGTGACCGTAAAGACATGTTATTGTTCGGGTGATTTAAACATGCTAATGCAGAAAAATCCAAATTAGAAAAATGTTAAAGTTGTACATATGAATTTGATCCATTATTGCATGTAATGGAAATGACTATGGAGCTTTTTTTGAACACATTTGCATTTTACTTAATGTTATAATCCACTGCTTTTTAAAGTTTTAGTAGCCTAATTAATTAGTAAAACACCCCCACCCCCATTTGTACACTGTTTGTATATTCTAAGAATCTACTAATTAAAAAAACTCAAATTTACAGACTCGTATTTATAATATAAACTACTGGCAGCACTCATTTTCTTTATGAATGGCATTCAGAATGTGGTTTCTGATAATACCAAAAGATGCTTTCTGCATTAAAACAGTTTAATCAAGACGTTATTTCCTTCTGTCTTTTTATCCACCACCTCCATATAGGATGATGGTTCATTGTGGCTGCTAGTCTTATTAAATTCAATCGTGGTCATGTCAGCTCTGGTTTAAAATATGTGCTGTTTGTCCGTTGCTGACCCTAATTATTTAAATGAAGCATTAATCCGCCAAATTCAGGGGATTGTGAATCTGAATTAGGGTCAGCCAGAGGTTAATGATGGTCAGAATTACCCGGGTGTTTTGTTTTTTTCTTTAAAAAGAAAAAAAAACCTTAATTTAATGTGGCTGCTGAGTGGTGATTAAGACTCAGGATTCACATTACGGTTTTGCCATTTTGCTGTTCTCGTTTGGGAATGTGGAACCAATAGAAACCTTTGCTGAAGCGTCAGCTGAGTATTGAGGTCTGCTGCCAAATGATTGCTTTATTTGACTTTTGTTGTTTGCCAAATGTCATCAACTAAACAAATAACCCGGCAAACAGAGCTGTTTAATTGTACACAACACAGTGGGTGACAGGTCAGCGTTTGACTGCTTTTGATTTTTGTCAAAAGATTCGGAGTGTCCGGTCTTTCTGCGGTCTCTATAGACGAATCAATAAGAACTCGGGAGGCCACTTACATGTTCTGCATGAAAGCATTCACCACCCTGAAAACAAAGCAGTGAGGAAATTGAGTGAAGTTTGGTGGAAATACCAGCTGGGGTGGCAGAGGTGGAAAATGTGAAAACTAATTCAATACGTTCTGAAAGCCCCTTGATGTGATTTCCACTTGCGTTTGCCTTCAGGCAACACTGCAGTCTTCAACATGAACTACTCCAACTGAAAGGAAGAAGTAATTGGAGTTATTATATTATGGTTAGGCATTATAAGAAACTTGTATGGATTCTTATTTAGATGTCGTGTCACCTTGACATTAGGAGACAATTTGGCATATCTTGCAGGAAATAAAAAAGTGTGATAGTTATGAGGAGCTAAGTGTAAAAAAACACATTTTTATTATTTAGCTCATTTTGATCATCCTGAATGTAAAATCCTAAACTTCCACTAAAGTTTTATCGTTATTTAGCTCACTGTTCTGATAACTTTTTTTATTAAATGTTAAATCTAAATTTGTTAGCACTGTGGTTCAGTGGTTAGCACTGATGCCTCGCAGCAAGTAGGTTCAGGGTTTGATCCATTCAGTGTGGAGTTTGCATGTTCTCCTCTTGCTTGCATGGCTTTTCTCTGGGTACTTTGTAAATCTTAACATTGCATTTAAGAATTTCAGAAATTAAATTCTAAATCTCAATGTAAAAGGTAAATGTCATGGCTAAATATTACAGTTTTCATTTAAGTTGATCAGAATGGAATACAGCCTTTGCCGTTGGTGAGCTGTTTTTGTTATGTCATCATCCTGTGACAAAAACAAAACTCTACTGAAGATAGGATGAAGATTTTAAATTCAAAAATGTGTTCATTGAAAACAATATGGATGGTATCTGTGGTCCAGCGGTTTGAAGGGCAGCTTGGACACCAGTTGCAACTGCAAGTTTAACGACTTGTAAAGAAGCATTAGCAACATTAGCAGCATAAACAGCATTAGTGTTTGTTTTTGTCGCAGTATGATGACATCGTAGCAAAAGACAACGTATTATTCTGAAATTCCTAAATGTAACTAGTTAACCACAACATTTACATTTACCTTTTAGATTTAGATTTAAACATTTAAGGATATTATTTATAATTATATAATATTATATTATATTAGTAAGAATGAACAAATGCAAGAACAGTGAGCTGAATAATAAAATGTTGGTGGACATTCTGTAATTCGGACTTTACACTCAGAAAGTCATTTATAATGTGTTAGTGACATTTCTTTCATCATAAAATTTTACACTTGGCACCCCATACATAGTTTCATTCATTTTTCAATTTTGTCCATTTTAATTAAACTTTAAATATCCAAAAATTCATTGCTCATCCCTGCTTTGTCCCTCAGTATCTGACTCTGGAGAGGTGAGATGTGGACAAACTGCTACAAAACAAAATGACAGCTGTAAAACTTTTATGACCAAGTCATGTGTTTTATAATGCTAAGTCTGCCCCACTTTCAGAGAAATCACAGATTTGTTTAGAGTGGATCCAACCATGACTGAGAGATTCTCAAATAACTGTACTAACAGAACAACTAAATTAGAGGATATCCGTTAACATTTACTGCACTAATTACAAACATTGTTTAATTCTAGTGTTAGAGATCAGTCTCATTAAACGTCTACAGCAATGTGCAATGCTATTAATTTCTAGGTGCGGAAACACTTGTTTCACCTTTTAATTTGTGAATCTAAAGTTAGCACTTACATGTTCTTAAGAGTTCTATTTTCTTTTTTTAGCTTTATCTTTTATGATTTTTAATATTACTTTGCAGCTCTTCGACTGGATTCAACAATGTAAAACGTAAATGATTCCAAGCACAAATCTTTACGATGGGATTATCATGGTAAAAAGAAGAAAAAAAAGTCTAGCTCGTCGATCCGTTGAGCTCATCTCAACCACATTGACATTTTCAGTAATGTGATGTGTGAGCTTCTTGCTCTTATCAAGGCATGAATGAATGGAGGAGCCTGAAGCCTCACCTGTTTGCGACCCTCACACAAAGATCAGGCAACTTGACAAAAAAAAGGGTTTTGATATAATTAATGACGTGTCATGACTTAGGTGGCATACATGTAGTGTTAAATGATCGAGTCTATCTTGATGGCACTGGCAGCCCGTGACTTGGCATAAGCAGTACGTAAGTGAGAGTGCACGGGGCCCAGGGGTGCACTTGATTTGTTCATTAACATAATGAGGTAATTTTAAACAGATTGCAGCTGAGACAGATAATAGGCACATCATCAATGTGCCAGCCTGACCTTTACTAACAAAGCGTAAAACTGTCTTGCTCTGGCTTGATGTTCATGTTCTCAGGGCAGGAATGCATTTAGCCTTTATATCTAGTTATGAAGTTTCAGGACATCTCTGATAACAACTTTCATCTCTCTTGAACTTGATGCACGCCACAGAAATGGAACAAACCAATTAGTGTATCCTTCCCACCGGTCTGTTCTTAATTGTCGTTGCTGTCAATGTTCAGGTTTTGAGTTTATCTAAAGCCGTATGTAAAATTTTAACCTAAGTTTCAGCATTAACACATACTAATCCTACCTTTAAGCAATTTCTCATGTTTTAAAAGACCAACATTTTTCGAAGGGATGCGTGTAAGAAATGATTTAAACAAATTGACAAACTCAAACAGAATCTGAGCTTTGATTGATGTTCTAATCTCTCCTCTGTGAAAGATGCACTTTTTTTTATCTCTGGTCAGGACGAAATTGGGATGTGCCTTCGTCTGGATGTGACAACTTATACGTAACTGCAAAGCCTCCGACTGATCCAGTGAAGCTACTGTATGTGATTTCACAAGTTTTCTTTCTTTCTTTTTTTTTTCTTTTACTCGACGCACTGCTGACGAGAACAGAAAGCTTTCACAACCAGAACATGTGCTTTAAGGAGCAGTTCAAACAGAGCTGATTTATTAAAAACAAGTAGGATGAATAGCGTGCAGCTGGTAATTAATCTGACAATGAAATGTAATGTTGTCAAACTTTTATTTGTAAAGCAGTGATAAGGTATTTGCCACTGTTGGTGCATGTTTGTATGTAGCAATAGCAAATTATGTTATGATTCATTCAAATCTTTCGGAAAGTAGTCATTGGGTGTAGGGCTGCATGGTATTGGAAAAAACGGATTGTGATTTTTTGCAATCCTGTGATAAATCTTGTGATATGAAAAAATACATGAATATTCAAGCAGCAGGTGACATGCGTTCCTTCAAGGAATGTTAGACCTTTAATTGGGTCCATGGTTCATCTCATCATCGACGTTTGTCTTTCAAAAATAATCAACGCCGTATCATCTCGCAAAAGGGTTTTTGAATTTATTGTGATACAAATGCAATTGCCTGAAGAACAAATGTAATAATAGAGCATAATAGTCCCCATGCATCAAGGCTTGTTATGATGCCTGTTATCTACATCCGAAGCATTACTCATCATAGACAAATGCTCCGTTTTGCTGGCAACAGACATTACGGAGATTGAAGATGTCAACGTGATGAAGAATGAATTATCCATATTTTTGTTTCAACCTAACCTCTGAGCGACGTGTCTAAATGCGTGCACCCAATTTAAGCTTTTCGTATGTAAAAATCTCTCATTTCCATCGCAGCTCCTTGTGTTTAAATTTGATTTGGCATCTATTTCTACAACTTGAATCTCTCTCAAACATCACCCTCTTCTGTTCTTCATAATATCAATTTCCCATAGATGTACTGAATCATTGTGTTTGTGTGTGTATATATATGTGGCCGACAAAAACATGTTTTTCAAAGAAATGTGTTTCTCAGATTAACAACTTCCTCGCCTCTCAGTCCTTGTCAGCAGCACAGCCGATCACATCACTGGGAGAAGCCGTGCAGATTAAAAATGTCAGTTTCCAACATCACAGTCTCTCACCCTCTGATACAGCCACAGCCTGAGGTTTGGAATGCGCACATGAATTTAAAAAAAGGAATCTTCACTTAAATATCACACATGTAGAAAAATAAAAAACACTGGCTGCCGTAGTCTGTGTTCACGCTTTGGACACAACTGTCTTGACGACTTGTGACACAACAGTAGACTCTAATCTCCATCAGGGTTCAGCCTGTGTGCCGCGTGCCTCAGCCTGAGTAATATCTCTCCGTCCTCCTAACCCTCTGATGCCACGCCGGCCTTTGACTTGTTTACACAGATTAAAGATGTGATGTTGAAACATGCGCTGGATCAAACAGCCGCTCTGCCGAGGCGTAACAAATGTCAGCATGATGAAGGTGAGGACTGTAATGCCGTATTATCTCTGCTGCTTTGGGAAGCAGGTGTGATGAATGCCCGGCAAAGACAGGCACCCATTTTTACCTGTCTCCACCTGACTGCGGAGGGGAAGGGAAAGTGGAGATGTATTTAGCCAGGGGATAGACGGTGGGAGGGGACGGGTCAGGCAATCCGACCTGAAGATGTTTCCTGGTTGACAGGGTGGAAGTGGCGAATGGACATGGCACAGTTAAGCCCTGGGAGATTTCTGCCTGATGCTGCCAGGCAGGATGAACAGGAGTGGGTCGGGGACAAAATAGAAAGGTCAGCCTAGAACAGGCAGGTGTCACCTGATGCATTGTGGGTTAACAGCCTCAAAATGATGTTGCTGTTGGATCGCTTCAAAACTACTTGTAAAACAAAACTGATTTCTGACTGATTTTCTTTACAGTTTTTCTACAAAAATGTTTTATTTTCTATGATTTAAGTTTATTCTCACATCTAGCTAGGAGTTTTGCTCTGCTTCTCTTCTTTGCCTCGAAAAATTTAGGTTGAATGTCGCAGGCATGGTGACGCAGTTAGAGTTGTAGCCTCAGAAAGAAAGCTGCAGGTTTGCCTCCCACCTGGGTTTTTTCTGTGTGGAGTTTGCATGTTCTGTTCAAGTGTTAGCCGCCTCCCTTTTACCCCAGCAGATCAAAAATACGCATTACTGTGTTATGTTAACACATGATTAAGTCTAAATACATTTTCCGTAGGTGCTAGGGAAAATGTGAATGGTTGCTTGTCTTGTTTGTGTCCCAGTCTGCCTTTGGTGAATTAATTTGAAAATAAGGATGCTGCTCTTGTTCCTTTTCCTGTTGGTTCAACGTGATCTTTGTAGATTGACTCTGGCGCAGCTCCGGCATCTGGTAAAAATAGGATCGGATCTAATTTTGGTGAATGATCGTCCACTCACCGCTGTGTGGAGCTAGTGTAAATATTCTAATTGATTTTAATGGTGGCATATTTGCTGCAGAGGTCAGATCGGACTGCAGAGGAGCGGAATGGCATGTAGTGTAAATTAGGAGTTATTCACCCATTTTTAGACATACAAAGCTGAAAGAAGCATAAAATTACCCGAAACCAATTACCAAATTCTAAATACTAATCAAAAATTCAAAATGGCCACCACAGCCAACTTTAAAAGGCTATAATGAAACCATTTTAAGACTTATTCAGATGAAATTTGAGTAGCTATGAATGATCATATGCAGATTGCTGGGCTAATGCCAAATTAAGTTAACCAATAATGCTAATGCTAATTTTATAAAGGGGCAGTAATTCAGCCATTTTTAAACATACACAGCTAAAAATGAATATAGTACAGTAGTATCAGAACAATCTCAAAACAAAATCCAAGGTCCCCACCTACTTGTCCATGTTTTGTGGGTGGCACCTGGGGTGGCCAATCAGGTGTCAGTGGTGGTACGTGCCCCCACGGCCACCTCTCTGGCCTTGCCCCTGTGTGATGGACCTAAAACATTCATTTAATTTCCAGCAAAATAGGTTTTGAATACTTTATTGTTAAATATGTTAAACTCTGTTTATGAGATTTAAATGCACCCCAAGTTTGAAGGTTATTTTACTTCATTTTCCACAATTCTAGTCTTTTAAAAAGTCACATTTTGTAAGTATTTTTTCTGTCCTTGTACAGTCATCTTATCTTTTTTTAAATATGTCTGAACCCTACACGGATTTTTATTGCAGTTAAAACGATGCCTTCGCTGCAAAATTACTGTAGTCGTGCTTCAAAAGGCAGCCGGAGATCATAGCCAGGTTAAAACAAACAGGGGTCGTAAGATGCTTTTGAACTAATGATGAATAGTGTTGTGAATAGTAATTTACATGTGCAAACAGCTCACCGCTTCTTGGTGTCAGATAATGAAAAGCAGGTGAAGCTTCCTTTGTATCATATTATGTTGGTGTCGAATAATAATGGGAAAAAAAAACAGGCTGTGGTTTAAACATGTAAAATAATTATAATATAGCTCGCTGACCTTTCTCTCTGACCCCTTTTTTAAAAGGCCGCTTGTCTGACAGGCTCTAATTAACATCAGACTCCTGAAGCTTGACTGCTGTCTTCTGGGAAGCAGAGAACAATCTTGGCTCAGCTGTAGTGCTGTAAAACACAGCGAAAGGCCATCGGTTCATCTGTTAAAGCCCCCCCACCCTTCACGCCTCCCCTCCTTCTCCCACTCCCTCCTTCCACCCACCTCTTTCTAGTCTCCCACTCATGTAAAAGAAAAGAAACGGCTCATAGATGCTGCTATTAAAGATGTTTTCTCTTTGTTGTTACACTTGATCTTTTTCGCTCCACGTTTGAGTCTGACAGACAGCTCGTGATATGCTTAGAAACATGTAGGAGGAGTTCAAACATGTTGAGATGGAATGGGACACCAAGCTGATGATTTTACATGCTGACAGAAAGAGAAGACACAACATGTTTAAAAAAATAACATTGTTAGGAAGTGTAGCTGATGGTATTGTGTAAACAGAGGATGGAGAAATGGTAAAATGGTAAGTGCCTTGAACTTATATTGTGCTATATACTTAGTCATTCACCCTTTTCACACACACTGATGGTGGTAAGCTACACTGTAGCCACAGCCCGCGGGCACACTGACAGCAGCGATGTGAAAAAGTGCTAAAGCTAGCAACTCATCTTTTTAGTGTAAATGTTCCAAAAGTAAAGCAGATTTATTACATTCACTCCCCAGATTTTTCTTAAAAAAGTTTACTCAAGAGTCGATCTGTGAAATCAGCAGGATCATGACCTATTTGATTACCTAAGTATGATGTAATAGAATGTCTTTTGGGTCAATTTCAACTTTAACTTAAATATTGTCTTGTATAAAGTACCTCAAAGTGATACTTGAGTAAAAGTACAAGTCTCTTACCATAAAATTACTTTAGTAAAAGGGTCTCCTCTGCAAATATTACTTGAGTAAAAGTCTTAAAGAATCTGACATTTTTTGTACTTAAATATCTAAAGTAAATTTCTGCCATAAAATGTACTTAAGTATTAAAAGTAAACATATTGAGTAAATGTGAGCGATTAAAATTTACTAGCCAGAAAGAAATAAGAGTAACATTTTTAACATTTAAAAATGTAAGGACAGTAAAAAAATACAGATAATTGCATGAAACTGTAGTAAAAAGTTTCAAAATAATTGTCAAGTAAAATATAACTAACCAAAATTTCTGCTTATGTAAAGTAATTGTAAAGTATTTGTACTTAGTTACTTTAGAACATTGCTTTTTTTGTTGTAAAGCCTCTGAACTTGGCCTTGTCCACACAAAACCTCAGCTTTTCCTAAAGGATTTTTTCAACATTTCCAAAATTATACTCAATACAACAGAGTATTAAGGCCAAACTACAAGATTTTTATTTTTATTATTATTATCATTATTATTATGAGAATAAAGTCATTTTACCAGAATAAAATCGTAATTTTATAAGAATAAAGTCTATATCATGAGAACTCCTAAATGAAACCGCAGTCCTACCACTGCGTTAAAATGAGAAATATTGAGCATCTTGTAAAGTTATATTTTGCTACTTGTTTTACAAATTAGGAACAGGAATTGGTAACAGAAATTTGAAATGATTCTGCAAACTGTCTATTTCGAAAAGAAGAACTTCACGTACTTGGAAGAAATTGCTTCTTTTATGGAAGAGGGGTTGTCTGGTAGTGGTCAGAGGGGAAACAAAGAATGGTCATTTAGATCCAGGGGGAGTGGAACTCCGGCGAGCACGGCATCTCCGACGTTTGCAGTAGAACAGCAGGGGACACAACGCACTGTGGCATGATTCATATGATAAACTCAAGCTGTGACTTGCAGTTAATGGCTGCATTGACGGATTTAGTCGTAATGTGGATGGAAGCATATTACACAAACGGTGACTCAAAAGTTATTGTGGACTACTTCATAAACACAGTATTACGTCCACTGTAGGTATGAGTCAACCCATCATGTATTATTATGACTTTATTCTGGTATATAAAATAAAAAATCTCATGGTCTGGCCCTAATACTACATAAATGCACCTTTTTTTTCTTAATTTTCAATTTGTTGCTGTAATTGAGCAAACCTCTTTATTCTTGGTCTTAATGATTTCACTCAGAAATGTTGCTAACAGTGAACGCTGTAATTCAGTCACCTTTATAGTTTGCTATATTTAATTAGTGTGATGCTAAAGGGTGACTGGCACTTTAAATTTTTTTTGGTACAGTCTAGAAAAATCACACTTTTGCAAATGCATAGCAGAAAGCTATTTTTTAAATTATTTAAGTAAACCAACCGGCGCCCTCGCTGATGCAACTGACTCATCCAGAAGGGAAATGAAGTAGCTCACTTCACACTTCCACATGAGGGCGCTGCCTTGTTTTTTTTATAATAAGAAACAGGGCGAGACAGGAGCGTCAGTAAAGACCAAATACTCTTCACTGGTAATTAAAGTGTTTCAAAGAAATGAGCTGCAGTTTTCATTTTGAAAAAAGAACCTAAGAAAATGCAGCTGGTTCAAATCTCATCTTTTGTTCCTTTCTTGCAAAGCAAAGAGAGGAACATTCAGCTAAGCCAGCATTTGTTCTTGTGAAACAAAAAGTCAAGGAGCAGGAAGGTAAAGACAACTTTTTATTGTCTTATTTTTGTGTCTTATCAAAAAAAGGAGGCGATATCGAGAGTTTTCCAACAAGCTTTAGTCGTTTCTTTTCCCCTCTGAAGTTTTCTGTCCTTATTCTCAGGCAAAACTGATTCATCTGCACATCGCAGGAAACACCCCTTTCCACCTAGTGGTATTAACTAGGATTTAGGTCCTGCTATCTCAAAATCTCACAACTGGCAGCTGTGGATGACATCCTCTTCAGGCTGCTTTTTGTGCTGTACGGACTCAAGTATGTGCTAACCCTTACTCAGGCTGCAGTATCAATACTGATTAATTTTCTCGTCTAAGAAGCTGTCAGCTGAATCACTTTGAACTCTACTCATCTTTTCATTCTAAATCCGTTTTCTATCACATGACACTCACAAAAAAAAAGACTTTCTGGCTTTTTTATATTTACTTCTATTCTACAGATTGCAAAGTGAGCCTCAAGTGAGTTTTCTAATCTGTGCATGGTTCAATTTTTTTTTTTTCCGCCATCAAGGTCAACTCTTTTCTGCTCTGAATCTCAAGGCTTACCGTTTCCCCTCGTATTCCAATGATAAATTCAGATAACACGAGAATACCAAGTGGAAACGATTCCCCATACCTTTCGTGCAATTTGTGCAGTGCCGACAAGTAGTCCCTACACACCTGCCATTTTTCACCGAAAAAAATCAATCAGCTGCATCGGGGGGCCTCATTTTCATCATCACTTCATTGACTTTCTCCCTAGCTAAATTTTCTTTACAACCACCTAGTCATACAGCTGGAGGCCAGGGAGATCATAGAACGTCTTAATGAGCTCGCACTTCTATTTTTTTTCTTCTTTAGCCTTGTTAGCTGACATTTAGTTAAGACGCTCGTGTTGCTGACAAAAGCGTTCCCGCCAAATGCTCTTGCTAGGTGAGGCACGTACGGCGCCGTGTTTGATCCTGACAGCTCGGAGGCGCGTTCATCACATGCGCGCTTAGAAGAACAAACCAGGTGACACGCCGGTGCCACGCTGGGAGTTCATGTTGATTCAGCACTTTTATTATTAAACGGCAGAATGGAGGAAGTTAATGGTAGTGCAGAAATTGTTCAAAAGGGCTGCTCTAGCTGCGTATTTGAAGTGATTGTGTTTAATGTTTACCAGGAATTCTAACCAAATTTTCATATTTTATAGTTAAACATTATGTACTATATGTTTCTGTTTGATGTTAGTGTGGAGCTTTCTTTGTGCTTTAAAATGAACACCAATTTAGCCTTGCTTTAATATGATTGGCCCAATTTTAAACCCAGCTTGCGCTGAAAAGAAACCTTTGAAATTACACTTTATTATGAAATAATTCCATGTTTGCAGGTTTTTCTGTGTGTGTGTGTGGGGGGGGGGGGGTCACAATAACTGAGGCTGTTGAAGCAAAGAAACGTCCCTTTTAAGGATGTCTTTGTTTGGGTGGCAGCTGTGCCCATCTTGACTCATCTTCTTCCTTTTTTTACATATTCAGGTCATAATCTCTCATCTGCTCTGACCTTACTCTCCGTTCGGGTGATGTGATCCAACATGACATTCAGGTTTGTCCCCTGGACCGTTGAACGGCTCTTCGTGCCGTGTGCCTCCAGTGGAGGTTCGGCTCAGTAGTTCCCACGACAATCCAAGGGGGAACAGACCCATCATCTCTTGTTTTCTAGCAGGGGCGCCATAGAGCAGCAGAGCAGGTGGAAAGGTGTGAATAAATCTCACTGAAGGAAGCAAACATAGCTCATGAACTGGATTTTTTTTTCTTTCTCACTATAAATGCACTTGACATAAACCACATCTGCTTGAAGAAAAGTACGCTGAAGCTCACACTCATCCCAAAAAGCACTGGAGTGTGTTAAACAATCTGAAAGCCCAAATATCCCAACCAACGTGGCCGTGTTCTCACCTACAAGATGTGAACTGTGCTAATGGAAATCAATGAAACCACTAGCATTTCAAATGCTTGCTTGATGAGATGTGTGAAGTTACTGATAGAAACACCCAGATTCGATGATTGCATCAATGCACAGCAAACTTACACGTGTAGCTGAACGGTGGTTTTTATTGTTTCTCAGAGAGAGACGTTGCAGAGGAAAAGGATGATGTTTGGTTTTAGCATTTTGACAGATCTGGGCAAGTTTGGAAAATGTGTTTTCAGAGTTTGTTTTCAATTGCATTTTCCAAAAAATAATCTAGATTAAATAAAGTATTTTGTTCTCACATTAATTGTATAAAAATGCAGAGAGAAATGCTTATATTACATATATATATATATATATATATATATATTAGGAGTGCAACGATACAGAAAATGCACGATTCGGTTCGATACTTTAGTCTCACAGTTCGATATTTTTTTGATTGCTCCTTTTTTTGAAAAGGAGCAATTTCCATGCTCTTCCTAACTTGTAATTTATTGGAATTAATTTTGAACATTTGTTTAACCTCAAAAGTACAATTTTTGAATTAAATGTTGCTGAAATAGCAAGTTTCTCTGTGGATCTGCGCTCGACAACGCAGCCTAGGTGGAGCAGTTGAACACAGATCCACTGAGCTTTCAACAGAGCATCTTCAGAAGACAAGTTGATAAAATACATTTTCAAAATCTGTATTGTTCGATACGAGAGTGTATTGAACCTAAAGCACTGTATTGAACGGTTCGATACAGATACATCTATTGTTGCACCCCTAATTTATATATAAAGTTACTCAACCATGTGATGAACACCTTGCATGGTACAGGTCTACGGCTGTTCAAGTATAACAGTGTGTTACATATATTCCTTATTTTTAGTCATAAAGTGGCCCAGCACTAAAAAAAATATTTTTTTTCCATTTTTACCATAAACGGGACCACATTTTTACCAAACAAACCTTATTTTGTATCACAAATTACTTTAATCAATGTTATAAAACAGATCAATGCACAAAGATTTGCTGTAAATTTTCCAAAAATCCCCAAATTACAGTGTGAAAAACTCAACAAAATGATGAAGAAACCCTGAGGTTAGAATGGGTGACCCGTAGCTTCCCATCATCCAAACATGTAGTCAAAACCCAGAGTTGAGTGATCATGAGGAGGGAGTTTGGCGCCAACAGAGGACTGATCCTCCAGGGGTAATCACACCAACAGGAAGAACAGACAACACGCCGAAAACGAATACTGTGAAATGTTACACTGATATCACTAACTGAGGAACAGATCTTAAATTGAAGTTACGTGGGTGTTGGATGTGTTTTAGCTGCTTCCCCACGAGAATCACGGTGAGAAGTGATCTTTGCCAGGAGGAGCCGGAGAAACCAGCATTCCTACCTCCTTCTTTCCTCAAAGGTACACGGTTCAAAGGTGCCTCACCAGCCTCCTCATCTCATCTCCTCATTATTTTAGAACCAACAGCACTCTCGTCGTGTCAAAACACCAAAACACCACATCTTATCGCTCTCTTCCCGAATGTTTGTCCAATATACACCCAGTGATCCGTCTGAACCCTGCCTGTTTTCTCTGCAAACACAAAAACATCAAACCACAAGCTTTCTACATTTCTAACACTTTATTTTTCAGATGAACTGCACATATCCTGCAGGCATGTTTGCATTAGGTTCTATTTGACAACTAGAAATATTAAAATGTGAGCCAGAGGACGAGTGTAGAAGCACTCTCCTAAACCTAATTTAAATGTACATCAAGAGTTGGCTGATTATATTTGCATGTATTCATTATTGTTTGGAGACGCTCTTATCAGTAGATTGCAGGGTGTGAATAAGAAATCTCTTGATAAGAACAAAGAGGACAACTAATGGATTTTATTAGGTTAATGTGCACCCGTATTCTTTTAGGAACACAACAACATCAGCGCCAATTGTTCCCTAATGACAAACCCAGAAATGGATGACTGTCAGTCTCGTACAAACTGTTTTGATAGGAAAATTACAGCCTCGCGTTCTTTAGATTTTCCAGAAAAAGAAAAATAAAGGGTTTTGGGGGTGGATGTTGTTGTATGGGACGAGGCGAGCGAAGGCAGAGAGATGAGAGCTGCTTTGGCAGACAGACAGGTGCTGCAGTTTCTCCCAGCAGCTCTCTGCCTTTGACAGTCAGGGATAAGTGGCCATTAAAATCCCATGATCACTTAATACACCTGTCATTAGCCATCAGCTGTGCATTAACACGGCTAGCTGGGGCTTATTCCAGAGGATGAAATGGACTCGACTCAATTAAAAGCAAAAAAAGAATTGAATCATCCTGAGTTTTCAGTTGTCTGATGATATTCTGTCTGATGCACAAATGACAGGGAAAGGAAATTTAATGTGAAGGAGTTTCTGCTTTAATGACAATAACAATTTAGTTTATCTCCTAATGCAAATATTACTTCAATAAAAATGTGATTTAAATAAATCAAGAGCAAACGTGATCAAATTTATAAAAACATATTTTAAACATGTTATACTTTCGTCTTTAGCAAAAAAATAAATTTTTTCTTTGTGTTAAAATAACAGACACTAGTTAGAAAAAAGAAAAATTAAATGTGTATCATTCCTCAAAGAGTTGAAGATATGTTGGCTAATACTTTAAAACAGGGCTACGCAACTGGCGGACCGTGGGCCACATCTAAAACGTGGGTGACTTTAGTCCGGCTCGCAGATGAGTTTGGGAGTTTTTCTTTTTCTTTCAGACTTTAATGAGAAATATATGCCTGCCAAATTTAGTGAATTTGATCTTTTAAATCATAAAAATATTCATTTTAAAATTTTAAATCTAATTTTTTTTACATTTTATATATACAGTATATATATATATATATATATATATATATATATATATATATATATATAATGTAAAAAAAATCCCCCTATAAACACTGGTTTTATTGCTCAGATGTACC
>JARVJO010000061.1:8391520-8424177 GCA_031762555.1 Cynodonichthys magdalenae
AAGCAGGAATTTGGATTAATTAAAATAACATCAAAGTGAAACATAAAATATGTAAGGCTGACAATCTAAAAACTCTAACAAACCTTGTTTTAAAAAAATAATTTGTGATCTCAAGTAATAATCATATATGTTGTTTGACAGACTTTCAGATGCTACAACATTCCTGATTAACAAGAATTATAATCTCATCTACATGAGGAATTTGAACTGGATACTACTTTCTGCCTAAAGTAAAGTAAAATGCTTATTTCAGACTAAAATACTGTTAATTTTCTTATTAAATATGAATAATAACACCTTTTATTACATCCTTCATAGAGTCTTTATCAGGAGAAGCTACAGATGAGCACAAAAAAAATGTTTTTACTGCAAATAATAATAACAATTTCACAAATTTCTAAGCATATTCTGCTATTAAAAGATCTATCCTCTTTTTTATTTTTGCATAATGTGGCTCTTCTTCACATACTTAAAAAGGCTTAAAAGGTCCAATATTAATAATTTGCAGACAATAAACTCATTACATGAAAAAGACCAATAAGTCCCTCAGGCAAAATAATTCAGCATAAAATGTAATGGGTATAAATACTGTTATGTGAGATTTACTGGGATCAATGTTCTTATACTGTTGATATATATTAAAAATGAACAATATTGTTGTTTTACTTATTATTTTCTAGGAAAAACTGTAAGAAAATATGTTTTTTCCTGTTAAAATATGGAAACGAATCAGTAAAAAAACAGACAGAGCAACTACTCTTCATTTATTTTCCGTCTTGGCTACTTGTAGCTTTTAATCTTCCTCTTCAGCTTTGCACTTCTCCCTGAAAGCTGCCTGATTAGTCTGTTGTTGTTGTTGTTGTTTAGTCCAAGGCAAAAAACTGCAGCACTTTTTTTGCTCTAAAGTGTTGATGGAAAATGCTTTAGAGTGTTCATAGTTCCGAGGAATGACTGATTTTGAAACTTCTGGAAAAGAAAAGTGCTGGGAATTTATTTTATGAATGCTGGATTTTTAATTAATTGGTGAAGTAAACTGAGCCTGTCTGTTAGCAAAATATCTGATAAACCACTGGACAATCTTTAATGAAACACAGATAATTGACTTTTAATGGTCTCGGTCAGTTTTACAGATTTTGAGCTAAAATATTGTTTGGTAGTAGTTGAGAGTCATCTCTACACACTCTGAGTGCTAATACATCTTGTGAGATCTCACAAGGTTTAAGGTTTGACATAAAACAGTTATATCTCCATCCCTACTCATCATAAATCGATCTTAGTCTAAAACTCTGACATGAATTATGGTAGTCTTAAAATAATTTGCTTATTTGATCTTTCATTCCTGGTTTGTGGTTAATGTCCACAACTCCTCTTTTCCAACAAACGTCTCCTGTAAATTTTCCAGATAATGATCGACACACTCACCTCCAGACGACAAAGTTTAACAAACATGCTGAGAACTCAGGCCTCCTTTTTCTGCCATAAACAAGCTGTCAGCATAAATAAAAACAGCAGCTGACTTGGGCTTTCCAAAAAAATCACTTTGATTTATAACTGCTGGTTTTATTTTTGACTTCCTTCTATAAATATACAAAACAGTGTGTTCCCTTTTTTTGCATATCCACCAAAGTGGATGACACAGTTTGGTCCAATGCCAGTCAATGAAATGTTTTCATTAATAGAGTCATTAAAAGAATAGGAAGCTGTCTATGTATAAATGGATTTTCTGGTAATTGTTTTTGTACCCTGGGGCTTTGGATGCAGATTTGTTTTGTTTCCCTTTTTGATTCTGTCAGTATCATAGCTAAGGGTTGCCCATTTTCTGCATGAACATGCAATTTGAAAAGGGTGAGTGCCAGGTCATTTTAATTAGGTCCAAATGTCCAAAACAGGCCATCTTTTCTGCCAGTGTGGCTCGGTCGACCTATTGCTCGAAGAGGAAGAAGTCAGAAATTAAAATGCCAAAATAAGATTGAGTCTGCTTAATTTATAACTAATCTGTTAAAAATAAATCAAAGCAAAATTGCTAAAACAAGCGACACAAACTAGCTCCTGGCTGTTTCATTATTAATGGTCTTTTTTCTTCCTTTCCATGTTAACATGACAAATTGAAAAGCACAAATACTAATAACTTGCTGCTTGATAGTTAGTTTTTAAATTCTAATAAAGGGACAGTCTGGTTATTTTGTAATGATGTTTTGTCAAATAGCTGGTCAGTAGTAACTTATGAGCCATGACATCAGAGAAGTATATTATGCACTGTATGGTAATTAGATTTTAGAGAAAGAATTATTTTATATGAAGCCTTAAAAACAATTGAAATATGGCTCAACGTTAGCCTAGCCTAAAGGAAAACATCTGTTATTTTCTTCTTCTGAGCTTTAACACTAATACCAAATTAATCAAATGATGTCCAATTTTATGAATTTAAGGACAATAATACTTTATGAATGAAATGATTGGTTGGTGAAAGGGTATCAACCCTGTATTAAGTGTAAAATTGAGACAAAATAAAAAGATTTTAAAACATAAAACACCTAAAGAACTAAAAGGAAGCCTGTAAAACTCCTAGAAATGTTTCATTAAACTGTATTTTAACAGTATTTTGGATTACAGCATATAGGCAACAGTTTATTTGAAGAATTTTACAAAATATATTTTTATTTATTTACAGTATATTCACACACAGCCAGCCTGAAGGCCATCAAATGTCCTGCACAAAGTGAAGTTCTTAGAATATGTGTTGTGGATGATTCTCAGCTTCACATTTTAGCTCAATAAGGTATAAAACGGATTAAATTATTGGTAATTTGAGTTAGTGAAGGTCAATTAGACATAAAAAAGTAACTTATGCTGATAAATTACAGTAGTTTACCATTATTTGTTACCTTAAATAAGTAAATTTGAGTTTAATGACAGCATGCCAAACATTACTAATATTGTATACTTTAGAGAATTTAGTGCAAATAGAACAAACCCTTTATGAGACATCTCTTGGTGTTTTTGTGTGATATTTTAACATCCACTGATATTTTTAGCCAAATAAATGCATTTAAGTAAAAACCTGTGATCATGGAGGATCCTGCAGCCCTTCAGCAAAAAGTGTTGCATCCAAGGCTGAACCTAAATGGCTGTTTTTAAGGTCAAGTGGAGGTCGTCATCAGAAGATTTGTAGTTTTATGTTTTTTCTTTCCTTCACTCTTCCTGGAGGCGAGTTGGTCGTTGTTCTGTTTTGTTGTGGAGTTTCAGAATTGTTGCACCAGCAGCACCCGTGCACCCTAGTGTAACCTGCTGTTTCTGCAAATGAGCTGAATTTTCAGGAGTCACGGCTTTTTGACAAACAGAAAAATCTATTTTGCAGCTTCTAAAATTTTCACCAAATATCCATGCAAGCACAACAAACAAATAAATAAATAAATAAAAAATCTCTCCTGTTTGGGATTCATCTTATTTCCTCTCAGCCTGCTGTTGGTTGACAGCTGTTTGGTTTGCAAACAGACTTGTCAGATTGCAGGCCAACAAGTTTTTCTTCCCTCATCACCACTTTTTTTTTTTTTTCAAAAACAAACAAATGCGGCGAAGAGAGGTTGTTTTCTCTTCGTCTCGCAAGACGTCGAGCTGAATCCACGGCATCTGACTTTCTGTGATTGTCACCAAGCCGGGCGATGCGGTTCGTGGGAGGTACTGCGAGCACCTCGGGTGGCACTGGTGCTTAATGTAGCTGCAGCTAACTTGTCTTCTCTCCTCCCATCAACCCTTCCCCCACCTCGCCGCCACCCGGCAGTGAGTGATGTCAGACAGTCAGGGATGCTGGATGCTGAGGAAGAGCACAGCGGCAGCAGGCGGCAGAGATAAGGCCCCCCCTCCATACCTCCACAGATTAAACAGCAGGATTAACCTCTCTACTCCACCACTGCCACCACAGAGTCTTTCACCCCTTATCTACCCCCAACTCCTCCTTTTCTCCTCCAACATTTGCCACTATACATTTGTACAGTTGTCATGATGTGGGAAATTGCTTTTTAACCCTATATGTGTTGGTGCTCTTGTCTTAGACATAGGAAATAGAGTCAGGAGGAAAAACAAAACAAAACATTTTGTTTGTCTCAGTTTTGCTGTTTGCTCTTGTTTGCAGTCAGACTTGAAAGAAGGCTTCTACAGAAATTAGGAGAAAAGCTTGCAACAGTTTTGAACATTTTATCTCTGGCGTCTGATTTAATAACTGCGAGATTTGGTTGCAACGTTTATTTATGTTTGAAGGAGCAAACAGAGCTGGAAGTCCTGATAAATAGTCCAACAACAAGTAATGTCCTCAGTGGTGCCTCCCTGAAGCTACACTACAGAAACGATTCACTGATATTGGGTTTTCTTTCTTGCTCCAGTCTTTCAGTTTTAACTATACACGTCCTGATATCTGGTTTCTGGTTTTAGAATTCAAACCAAAGAAGAAAAGAAGCTGTTTCTAGTTAGGCAAAATTTTACCTCCAGTAAATGTGTGAATTCTTATCAAGCATTCGCACTGTTGAGGGCAGTTTTTGTTCAATATGTTTTTATGCAAATTTTCTGCCATCCTGCTGCTTTTACAAATTATATATCAACATTTTCAGTTCCTTCAGGTCACTCCTTCAATGACTTTTGGTACTTAAGCAATTTTTACTTTTTGAGTTCATTTATGCTGATTTTACCTTTTTTAGCTATCATTCTGACATTTTCTGCAAATTTAAACTTTTTTGAGCTTCTTTATGCTGTTTTAGGCATTTTATGATTCTTTCAGTTGTTTTTTTATTTTAGCTGTTTTTTGATGTTTTAGCTACTGTTTATCTAATTTGAGCTTTTTTCAACTAAATTCACATTTTGTGATATTTTCAGCTTCCTATTGCTTAATTCAGCAACGTTATGCTCTTTCTGCTTCTTTGTGATATTAGCATCTTTTTATTTCAGCTATTTTAGGCTAGTTTAGGATTTTATTATCTTTCATTTTATATCTAATATTTTAATTTATTATTATTATTATTTTATATTATTTATTATTATTTATTATTTTATTTTATACTAATATAATATTATTATTTTATTTTAGTATACAGTTGTATTTTTCACAAAATCAAGCATTAAATTTGATTTGATAATTTTTGCATCTCTGGACTTCCGTACAATCCATCCTTTAAAATTCACATTTATGAATAAACTATAATTATGGTGCTCTGAGATTCATGGAAAACATATTTCAGTCTGGTAAAACAGCACATTGTGTAAACATTTTTGACTTGTATTTATTTGTCTGGCTGATAAAAACTATAATCAGCCATATTATTGAGCACCAGCTCAGATGGAGAAAACGCCAGCCCCCCCCACCTCTTAAAAAATTTGCAATTAGCATAGCATCCCCTGTGTTAGGTACCTGTGATAAGAGGGCTGGTGACCAAGTGGGCTATGACATTCCACTGAACCAGAAAATTGCTGCAGAGCCAGCCTTGAAATTAGTTTAAATTGCTGAATCAAAAAAAAATGTTATCCTGGATTCTGGCAAGGCCAGCGTAAACCTCATGCCTCTAATCCCCAAACTGATGTGAAAGTTGTCGGGGATCCTGTCGCCCCTCCGACACAAATGATGAGGGACTTTGGATTCAGCGTGACACATAGAGACACACACTCGTGAGCAATTGGGATTTGACTCGGCTTCCACTCGAGGCTGCCGGTGCTGCGACTTGAAATCTTGCCGGCTTTGGGAGTTTCCGGCGCGATCTACCACTGTCTTTGTGCTTTTCAATTCAATTACACACCAACTCTTTTACTCTGTGACAATGTCAGATCTTTAAGCTCTCTTAGATGTGAGTTGAGTCGTAAATCTTAGCTTTGATGCTCAGTTTGAGGATTGAGGAGGGGGAATAATTTACCATCAGTCAGGTCCCGCATTTCTTCCTCTTTGAATACTCTTAAATAGCAGAGCTGGAGATGTGGATTGATGGCAGGAAAAGGCCTGTCAACGCTAAACATGCTTAATGTGGAATAAGTTGTGGAAAGAGGATCACTAAACACGCGAGTGGATTTAAGTCACTTTTATTCTGAACCAAGCTGGACCAAGAAAACTAATGCTAGAAAATGTAAATCACAGTTTTGAGAACTGGACAAGTAAATGAACGCTGATTGCTCTCAATGACGCAAATAGTGGCGTGTCAAACGCCAAGTGAGGTCGTAATTTGAACTTTAAGTACTCACCCACTCGTTTGTTGGCACATTGTACTTTCCACGCAGCAATTAAAGCGGCTACAGACACAGCTCTCCAAACCAATTTGCACTTCAGGATTTGCTGCATTCTACAGCGTGCCGAGGCTGCTCGTTAATAATCGGACCGAGCGGCGATCGCAGCAGCGTGGCTCTGTCAGAGCTGTGGGTATTTATTCTTACAGGGATCATTATCAAGCTGTTTGCTTGGAACACAGCCCTGACCACTGTACTCCCTCCACCCAAAGGGCAAGTTTTTGCTGCTGGGTTCAGATTTACTCAAAATTGTTTTTACTTAAATAATGAATATGGTTATATTTATCAATAAAGTTGTTGGGTATTTTCCATCCCATTACGAAGGGAAGTTTATTATCTTTTAGGGACGTTTTCTTTTTTTATTCGTTTGGGAAAAAAAAAAAGTTTAGCTCTAAGTGGGTGAAGCTTTAAGTATTGCTCTTAATCCCTCTCGATTCTGACAGGAATGAGAAACTTGCCCTAAAGTCCATTCAACGGATTTTTAAGTTAGTGTGTGAAAATCCAGCAGGATAAGAGAATGCCCCACTGGATACACCAGGATTAGTATATCTATTGATTTGTGTCATCATGAGGAACACACAGTGTATTACAAGCACATTAGAAGACAGTATCTCTGGAGCAGCGGCAAAGCGAGCGAGCCGGGGTGCTTCAGATAGCTGCTTAGCTGCTTACCGAAATGCTGAGTGTGTTTCTTCCCCAACAGGTATGTAATAACACGTCCTCATTAGAGCTCCAACATCAAAGTGAAAACCAAAAAAACTGTTTCTGCAAGCGAAGACAGGAGACTAACTAAATCTGATGCAACGTTACAGTCAGTACGTGAAGTGAAGGAACAAACGCCAAGCTGACCCATGCTCCACCTGAGCGGTTCTCATTGCTCGGCCCGCTTTTAAAGCCCCCTCCTACTGGGGAGCAGGAACTACAAGGCACGTTGGAGTGTCGACTCTGCAATGTGTTGACACTGTCCTGTAAGTCGAACCACAGATGCTGAAGCAGAGCGAATATAGCCCACAGTCGAATGATCAATGTCCAGCAAAGCTAAATTGCTTCATACCTTTTGCTAGCAGTCAGCTTAAAGCTGTTTTCATTGGTTCCAAACAAATCTTTATTTTACTGGTGAAGTTAAAACACATCTAATTTGGGATTCATTGATTCTTTCATTGTAACTTTAGGGCAAAGTTCAGTAAAAACCCTGAACTTACTTAAGTTATGTCAGTGTTGATACTTGCTCGATCTGGTCAAAGAAATCCTATATATGGCAGCTAATATTTATGTTCTAGCTTTTACCAATGGTTCTCATTAAACTCTTCATTCCAGGAAGTGAATAACCTTTTAATAAAGCCAAAAGCAGTAACATGAGGGCTGCACTATATTTAGAAAACGTATTGGTATTGCGGTATTAGTGTGTGAAATATTGCAAAAGATTAAAAAACAATTGAGGACATGAACTAATTTGTCTGTAACTACTACTAAACTGGCAATCAGACAGACCCCCATGTGTTTGAAAGCCCACAGCCATGCACATTAGTGGTGGGAATGTTTCTTTGGCATGGGATGTTCATTGAATATGAATTAGAACCATCTTCTTCAGTATTTCCAAGACTTTCATTGTTAAGTGTGGGAATCAGGATTTATTGTGGCTCCAAGGAAGCAAATTCTTTGCAAAAAAAGTTGTAAATGTCTTAAGAATTCATTTTGACAGTCCTCACTTGATAGTTCTTTGGTTAGCAGCAGCAGCAGCCAGTTGCAGGTCAAGTAATGTTGGTTTCTCAACTGATCATGATAACTGTAAAAGGCCTGGTTACATTTTTACAAGTCAGATATAAATTAGAAACTATTAGAAGAGAATAATTAGCAGTTTATTATGGGACAATGAGTGAATCCTCTGTTTTGAAATGGAAACAGCCGGTGGCAGACAGGAAGTCCTCAGCAGCAGAAGATAAATGTGTCCTCAGACTGTGAGCCTAAAGATGAAACTTTCCAGAATGTAATGGACCTTTTGGTTCTAACTTCCTGAGTGACAGACTCACTCAGCTTTAAACCAAACTGAAACAGAAGAACAAACTCAAAGGGGAGTTGGTAATCTAAAACAAACAGGTCTCTTATCAAAAGTTATTTTAATTCATGCTGTAAACCATAAAAGACCAATAAAATGAGTTTGTTTTTCTATATAACAAGTTTAATTAAATTATAGTTTTAAGTTGAGTAACATTTTCTTTCAAAAGAAGTCTCATTTTCACTCATCTGGAAGAGAAAAACTGTTTTATTTCATTATTTTTACACATAAAATGACAAATATGCATGAACTTTAGGTAAAAACTACATTAGTAGTTCTCATCAGCTGCAGAACTTTGACACTAGAAAAGTTGATTTGACAGCAGTGAATGTGCCCCTTCAGGCGCTTTCCTGAAACATGTTGCCGGTAACAAAGTCAGGCTATTAAAAAAATGCATCTTCTTGAACTATTTTCATTTACACAGCTTCACGCTTCACTGTTACCGGCGTAATGTAAAAACGATGACGCAGAAGGTCATGGAAAGGTCACAAATGTTTTTAAACTGCTTGTAAGAGCATTTTAAAAAAAGATCCTGGAAATAAGCTCCTTTTCTTATTGTGAATAAAAGAACAGAGACAAACAAAAGTTGCTCAGTTTATTCAACAGCTGTAGAAAATCACTGACACCAACTCAACCTGCTTCTGGCAAAATAAAAAAACCAAAGGTTTGAGTATAAAAGGAATCTTCATAGGCACAAACTTTGTTATTGTTTGACCGAAAGGGGCTTTAAACCGGTTCCAGGGGGAGACAAATAAAGGTAACGTATAAGAAGCATGTAGATCGGCAGAATATTTCATGTTGGGGGGGTCAGTCATAATGACAGAAGAGGCAAAACAAGCCTACCTCTTGGTTTCTTTCAGCCAAACTGCTTCATCGTTAAATAGTTGCTGTGCCAGGACCTCCGGGGAAATTAAAAGCATATTGTGCCACAATTTCCCTGTGACTCGAGGCGTCCCTGGGGAGAGGACTTTTAAAATTTCTAATAAAGGAGACTTCAAATTACAGAGAGGGGACCTGGCATTAATTAAACTGGGGATTTCAGTTGGGTCAACTTCTCATATTTATCTGTTTGTATCAATGGTTCGGTCCTCCATAAAGACTGCTCGGTGGATTGAGTTCGCAGCTCTGGGGTAAAACAACATATGGATGTTCTCATGTATGAGACTGAGCTGATTTATGGATCACAATATGAAACTAGAGAAACTGCATTTTCTGCAACAAAATAAAAACAGTGTGAACACTGACTGACTGCTGAAATTCACTGAAGCTGAAACTGACCTGATAATATGCTAATTAATCCAGCAAAACCTAAAAGCTGTATTTACAAAACAGTAGCTAAAAGCTAGAACCAGCAAAACAAGTTATGTTTGATGAAGTGACTGAATAATTGTGCTTAAATTTGTTGAAAAGGCTTCAACTTAACTGTTAAAAGTAAAACAAATAAGAACAATTTGATTTGCAGAACAAAGACAATAATTAAATTAGAAAATCAGTAGGTAAAAGCTAAATTAGGATAACAGTAGCTAGAAGTTAAAAGTTTGCTAAATTGACCAAATCATTTTTTTGAAATTTGTTGAAGCTATAACTTGATTGTTGATGGTAAAAAGATAGGAACAAAACCTAAAATTACAAAAATGCAAGCTATAATTAGCAAAAGCCTTGCTAAAAGCTAAAACAAGTAAATAAGAAGCTAAAAGCTGAATTTACAAAAACAATATGAGAAGAACAGCAACCTAAGAATAGCAGAACAGTTGTTACGTTTACTGAAAGTGCATTGTTAAATGAGAAAAACAAAAGCTAAAATTAGCCATACAAAAGCCAAAAATATTAAAACTGTAGCAAAAAGCCATAAATGCAGTAGTTATACATAAAACCAGCTAAAACAATCTAAAACCAGTAAAACAGTGAATATAATCAAAAAAGAAAGTAAGTTTGCTGAATTAGATTTCAAAGTACTCATAGTTTTTTTAAGGATTAGAATTTCTTGAATAATTTTAACCAGAAAAATTTTTTTTAAAGTTACAATTTTGAAAAGTGCAGGACTTGCAGGAAAGACCGCCGAGCACTAAAATAATATTTTTTTTTATAAAACATAAAAAATCATAGCTGTTGGACTGTGCATGGGTATACTGAATCAGTCCATATGAAATGTGCAGGAAAAATAAAACGACAGTGTGAACGCTGACTCAGCATTCGCAGAATCAAGAGGTGATAAAAACTAATATTTAGTACAGGGTGGCCAGGAAAATCTGACACGTGTTTTTTTTTTTTTGGTTTCTCTTTTTGAATTCTCACAGGCATCTGCTCTGTAATTACCAGTTTTCTGTGTCGTCACCCCATTTTGTCAGATTAACCTTTTAGAGAAGTACACAGTGAAAGTTGCTTTAATAAGGCTTGAAACATGCATTAGCGTGAAATTGCCATTATTTCTGCTGTACTTTAATGATCACTCAGCAGCTACAGTACCTGCAATTTCCAGGGGTAAAAGCACCACAATTTCATGTTCTTTTGCAGCAGACTGCTGTGTTTTGTTTTCTGTGTTGATGTTCATCTTGTGGCTGATGCTGTTTCTGTGGCCTTGACCTGGTTGGTTAAAATGCAGATAGGCTGGCAGGCGATTTATAAAGAATACAAGATGTTTTTCTGAGTTGGTATTCGTGTTCGAAGCAAAACAGCAGTTAGGAGTGAGTAATGGTACAACTAAGTGGTTCAAGGAATTTCTATAAATTCTTAATTTTTTGAAAAATGCATATCGCTCGCCACTTTTCATGCCACAGCATTATGATTTTAGGAGAATATGTGTTGAGGATGACTCTCAGCTACAACATCAAACTTTAGCTCAAAATCTGTAAATCTGTTGTAGTCGTGGCAACAAAGTCTGTTGATGTAAAAATCACAAAATCTGATTTGTCTGATTGACTTCCCTCCAGTCAAACTGTCCCTCAGCCACAAAAGGCTAAAGTTGACACATTTTCTGTTAGTTATTACGATCCAGAAACAGTAAAAACGGCACACATGGCATTTCTCGACCTCTATAGGCGTCTTATTTAATATAATTCTTCTATGAATGTATTTCTGTGTTTATATTCAGCCTAAATGCCAAGGAGAGCATTGATATTGGACAATTCAGCAAAAAGAAACATGATTTACATTCGGTGACATTTTTAAAGCTGCTCCTGTCAGTGTTTTCATATTAACACTGAAACAAATAAATATCTGTACAGTGAAAGGTGACATTTGTGGTAACAAACCGAAGAATATTATCAAGCTGCTCTGCAGGTCCTCAGCTCCAGGGAATGTTTTAGCTTCTTTTAACCAACAGTTGTACATTTCTACCCTACAATTTAACTTTTTTTGTTGTTTGTTTACTGTCCCCACTTTTTGTCACAGCTTTCATGTCAGATGAACTCTTTTCAAGAAAATAAAACTCTGAATGACTGTTTTCTGTCCCAGAAGCACAAAGAATGATTTATATTAAGAATTAAAAAGTTCAGGAACTGAGATTGTTTATCGGATCACAGAGAGTATCTGAGCTCTCTTGTTACATGTTTGAGGAATCTAAACAAAAATTAAGTGTTTTAAAAAATAACTAAGTAAAAGTATAAATACCTTAACAGAAAGTGACTGGTAAAAATTAACTGATAAGAAAAATATCTAGAGAAATTGCATTTCCTGCAAAAATGCTTGTGTAAATGCTTCTTGATGAAAACTTAAGCTGAACACTGATGATACTGAGCTGGAAATATTTAATAGTGAAAGTGTTAATGCGAGTTCAGATTTGAAAAGCTATAAAATATAGTTGAAAAAGCAGAAAACAGCTAAAACCTAAAAGCTAAAATAGCTGAATATAGCAGAAAACATGTAAGAAGCATAAATCGCACAAATTCACAGAAAAAAATTACAAAAGTTGAAAAAAGAATAGCAAAAAGAAGCAGATCTATAGTTAAAATAGCAATAAAAAAAACTAAAATTAACATAAAATAAGCTAAACATAGCAGCCACAAGTTGTACTTAGCACCCAGATAATAAAAGTGTTAAAAAAATAATAATTAAAATTAGCAGAAAAAAGCATAAAAGTACTAAAAAGTTGTAGTAAAATAGCTAAAACAGCTGAAAAGTAGCTGTAATTTTTTTAATTAGCATAAGGAAGCATAAGGAGCACAAGTTTGCTGAACTCAGAAATAAGTTGTAATAGTTACAAAAAATGTGTATTAAAAGCTAACTTTAGCTCATAACAGCTGAACATCAGGTAAATTTGCTGCAAATAGCTGAATATAGCAGACAGCATCTGTAAGAAGCATAAATAACACAAGTTAGCAGAAAAAAAGCACAAGACATAAAAAAATGAAGAGCAGAAAGAAGCAGATCTATAGCTAAAATAGCCAAAATTAGAATAAAATAGCTAAACATAGAAGCCACAAGTTAAAATTTGCACCGAGATAGTTAAAGTGTTGTAAAAAGTTGTAATATTAGCAGGAAAAAAACATAAATGTACAAAAAAGTGACAATTTGTAGTATAATAGCAATAACAGCCAAAATGTTCTGTAAAACAGCTTTAAAGTAGCTGGAAATTCTTTAATTAGCTAAAGGAAGCAGAAGGAGCACAAGGTTGTGGAACTAAGGGAAAAAAGTTATAATAGCTGAGAATTTAGCTTAAAAAAGCTAACTTTAGCTAATAACAGTTGAAAATGAGTTACAGTTGCAACAAATAGCTGAAAATAGTTGAAGCCACCTGTAAGAAGCAGAATTAGCAGAAAAAAGCATAATAAAGTAAAAAAAAGCAGAAAAAAACATCCCACTGGGAGAAGACCTAGAGGAAGACCCAGGACACGCTGGAGGGACTGTTTCTCAGCTGGCCTGGGGATGCCTTGGGATTCCCCCAGATGAGCTGGCCCAAGTGGCCGGGGAGAGGGAATTCTGGGTCTCTGCTTAGGTTCCTGTCCTCGCGACCCGACCCCGGATAAGCGGAAGGAAGGACAGAAGTAAAAAAGAACAGAACCAAAACAAAATGTGTAAGGTGCTGTAAAGATTTAGGACATTTTAAAGGATTTTAAGGATGTTGAAAACAGCTCCATGCATTTTCAATGGGGAAAAAAAGAGGCCAAAAATGTGAAATAGCTAAAAAAGTATAAAGAGCTGAAATACCAAAAGTCATAGCAGACTTGTCATAAATGAGCTGAATGTTTCGATATATGAATTGTTGAAATAGCACAAAAATTGTGGAACGAGTTAGATGCATTTAGAAATGGCTATGATGCATTTAAACAGCATTTTCATAACAACTGAAGGTGACATATTTACTTTATTATGGCATAGAATCAAACTATATCCCTGAAATACACACAATATTGGCCCGTTAAAATAATGCACACTGTATACCATCTTTGATGCAAAAGTTTTAAACTAAAATTATTTTTATGCTGAGAAATGACAGAATTGTACTGTAAAAATATTGTCATGCACAACATGTAATGTCATACAAAGTCACACTTAACTCTCAGCTACTACAGCAAATTGTAGCTCAATATCTGTAACATTAACTGAGTTAGCTAAAGTAGTTTTCTGCAAGCACAAATTGATAAATTATGGTTGGTTTTTTTTCGCACAGAGAAACATAGAAGGGCTGAACTTGAAAACCGTTATTTTTATCTTCTGCCACGTTAAAACCAAACACTTGTCTAGTATGGCTGGCTGTTAATATTGGTAAAATGCAGATAAAAAAATAAAAAGTCAGCCTCAGAAGAAAGATACTGTATGTGGTTCATCAGTGGGAACAACCATGGCTGCACGACTTTAATTACATTGTCTGTTTGGCAGAGCTGCGGCACATCAATCTTATCTGCTCAGTGGCACGCAACAATCCTGAACCTCAACAAAACTCCCTGAGCTGCCAGACATGACGGCCACAGCAGCACAGCAGGGGTTTTATTGTTACATTTTGGGTGTGATCGTCCCAGAATCATCCTCAGCACATTATGTGAGTTGAAACAACACCAAACATATTCTTGGATTTACGCAGCTAAACAAAAAAAAAAGGAAAGGAATACACTTAATATACTTATTGGAGCTAATATCCATAGAGCTCTTCAGTATTTCTGTTGCCTTTTTGCACACAAATGCATCAATGTTTTAGTTTCCATTAATCAGTTCCATATCAACAACACCCCATGCTCCAGGTGAGCCTCAGAGTCTCGCCTGTTTAGCATTTCAGATTGGGCCCCAGAGATGTTTCATCAAGCTTAATTGAAGATAAGACTAACTTTATCTCCTACTCAGCAAACAGCGGGGCCGAGCCAAGTGGAAGTGATGGATGGTCCCTCCTAGCTTTTCTTGTTGTTTGTTTCATCCCTTGCTGTGTTTTAAAAAAATGACCCTTCAAAACGGTACGAGGGGTGGAAACTCATGTTCGCCGCTGCTCTGAAGGAGGACATGCTTGCTCGGGTAATCCGTTACCATGGAACATACAAAAGGGCCTTTCTTAGCGCCAAAGCAAGCCTTTAAACATCAATATGAGCCGTGCGCGCTATCCCCTTTGGGTAAGTTTGCTGATGGGCTTCTGTTCTTGTATGAGGGCTTTCTGGCAGAGATGGACGTGTCAGGGGAATGGACTGACATTGATTTCTTCATCCCACTGCGCACACTGAAGTATCGACTGCTGGACTGATCAGTTAGAGACATTCTGTTTGTCACTGTTTGGTGGAGCTGAAAGACATCGAACGGGAAGAGTCAAAGGCCACATTTGTTTTGTTTTACAGAAAATCATTTTATTTTACTGTTTATTTTCTGAGGTATTGCTTTAGATTATGTTAAATAAAGGCCTGGCGTTTATTAAAGAAAGGTCTTAAACATTTATGTTGAGCAGGGATGTAATCCTAACTGTTGGTCAAACCTTCTGACATTTTGTGCCATCTCATACTAAAACGTATAAATGCTCATAGTGCTTATTGAGGATGGCTCTCAGCTACTACCACAAAGCATTTTGCTCAGTATCTGTAAATTTAACAAAAAAATACAATTTTATTGTGTTTGCTATGAGCTGTAATGGGCATCTTGAAGTAAGTTGACTCCAAAAGTTAATCAGTTGTGAGTATAAATCTTCCCAGCGGTTTATCACTAACAGATAAACAAAGTTCACACCAAGAGTAAATGCCAAGGTTTTAATTAAAAAAATATTGTGCAATGTCAAATACTCAGAGTATGTGTTGAGGAGGACTTTCAGCTACCAACACACAAATTTTTAGCTTGACATCTGAAAGATTGGTTGATTTACTGTTATTTTAATTGGTTACGGCAGCCATCTTGAATTGAGTTGATTTCAAATGTTAATCATTTGTAGACATACATCCAAAGATTACTTTCTGAGACTTTCATTAAATTTTGTCAGCTGGTTTATGAGATGTTTTGCTAAAGCTACAAATAAATTAACACATGTACACAAGCACAAACCTGGAGAACATATTCGTCTCTTTGCAGGCGATAACATGAGACGGTCCTCTTAGCTCCTCTGTTCAGCATCACTCACTTGTGTTTTAACCAACAGGACTCCTAAAAGTAAAAGTGTGAGAAGAACCCAGAGTTGGTTCTACCTTATCTCTTTCGTCACAGGCTTCGGGGCAAGGAGCTGCTGATTCATGGGGTCTCTGTGTCAGCCGTGTCACTGTTCAGCACAAAGCCTACTGCAGGTGCCTCTTGGGCTTTCAGAGGTGTATTTTTTTGATGAATTGAATTAAATTCAGTTTATTTTTGTGACGCCAATTAGCAACAAAAGTCACCTCAGCGTGCTACACAGAAAAAATAAACAGGTCCAATTCAGCTCGTTGTCACGTCGCAGCCAAAACAGACATTTGTTTCGTCTCTGACATCTGTCAGAGTGAATTATAGATCTGGAGACGAGTTGCAGAAGTCACAGCTCTGCTGCCTAGTGCTCAGCTTTAGTTTGTTAGAACAAAATAAAATCAGGGCGTTTTTTTTTTTTTTTTTTTTTTGAGGGGGCCTAACTGAAATCTGACAGATAGCACGTCCTCTGGAGGCAGAATACAAGACGAGAACAGAGTGCAGCTGCTTCCTTCCCTTCAGGTAATGATGCTGATTGTCTGTCGCTGTCTATTTGTGTGCTTGGATTTTTGTCTGCAGCGAAAACATGCAAATGATTCAACAGAAAACTAATCTTGCATGTTTAACCCAGTGTCATTCTATGCATTAAATGGATAGTGTGGTCACCTTTGAAACAATCTGTTAAATTTCCTTCAAGGTTGGGTTATTGACTGGTCAAAAGTGGGTCTGTTTTTTATTGTTTTTCAGGCTTTTTAAACTTATCTTTACAAAACAAAATTGTATAAGCTCGCTACATTCACTATTATAAACCTCCACACTTTTGCACGTTCTGCACTTCTGGATCGTTTGTTTAGTTCGACTCTGTTTTCTCAACCAAACCAAACGGCTGTTACCACGTGAACGCAGACTGTGTTTGTGCCGATGGTGCTGAGGCTGCAGAAGCATCCTTGTTGCCAACTGCCACAAAGCCGCTGTCGGCTGATCTCGTTCTGCCTCACAGTCAGAGCAGGACGTAAATGAAAAATTGTATTTGTCCGAAATAAATCACTGTGCTTAAATAACTCAGAGCGTCTCCGGTGCTGCACTTCTGCTGATCCAAAGCCCAGATAAAGTAGGAAGGTTGCAACTGTGACACTAAATAAAAAAAAGAAGGTATTTTATGTGTAGTTCTGAACAGTTTAAGGTATTTTTATTCACTTTTTCTCTTTCTTAAAAAGGTATTCCCCTTTGTTCACTTATGTAAATTATGTGACAATGTCATTTTAGTGACTGTTAGGACACCCAGTCTCTTCTATTTAAGGGAGAAATATCATGAAAAAACACTGTTATTTGTAAAATGCATTTTGTTGTGTACTTAGTGCAGGAAATTTGAATTTAGTCTCTTTCGGTGCTGCATAGATATCTTTATATTCTGTTTGGGTCAAATTTCTCAATCCTTTCAGTTTTCTCTATTTTCTATGAATTTTTTTGAACTATTATTTTTTTCTGTATTTGTGACAGAACTAATGAATATAGTCTGGACTTACCAACTATAATTTGGTGGTCTTCATTCTCCTCTGGGTCAGACTTTGACTCCAACATGAAAGGCTGAAAGGACAAGTCTTCTGTTGTCTTTTAAATATGTTTTAAATAATAATGATGATAAATGTATTCGTATAGCACCTTTCAAAACACAGTTACAAAGTGCTTCACATCACATTATAAAATACATAGCAGAAATAAAAATATAATCTAAAACATACAAAAAATCAGCAGTTAAAAGCCAATCTATATTAATATGGTTTTAAAAGAGGACATTGAAGAGGCTTGTTTAATGTTTAGTGGCAGTAAATTCCATAGAAGAAGAGACCAATTGAAAAAACTTGATAACCCTCTGCCTTCGATCATGCTCTGGGCACAGAAAGTAGTGACTCAGATAATCTCTGAGGTCACAGGGTTGTGGTGTAAGGAGTAAGTAACTCAGTATTATAAGAAGTCCCTTCATAGATTTAAAAACTAACAATATAATCTTGAAATCAACCCGAAGCACCACAGAAAGTCAGTGCAGAAAAAGAGTAATATGATCATATTTCAGGGTTCTATTTTCTGTGCTGCTACATGGTCAGAAACCCTTCTATCAAACTGGAATAAACCAGTCTGGGAGCTGGGGGAGGGCGGGGTGTGAAGCACCTCATTTGGATTTAAAGAGACAGCCTCAAAATGAGTTGATCTGAGACACACCTCAGAAAAGTTGTGAAAGAGGGGTTTGCGGAATTACAATAAAGAAGAATTCAGACTAAAGCAATCAGTTCCACTTCATATAGACCCCAAAGGAATGGTTTAAATGTGAAAAAGAAGGATTTAAAAGCAGAATATGTCTTCTTTAAGTTGACCTCACTGGAATTTATCAGCTGTCTAATGTCAGCATATAAAGTCCATTGCTCTCATAGTTGCACAAAAACAGCAAAGAACTAAAAAAAAGTAATTCTTAGTAATTTTTTTGTCGTGTTCTTTCACATCAGTGTCTTGTTTTTGAGAAATACCTTTTTTAAGCCTGAAAAACAACACAAAACAACCTTTTTTTTGTTAAAGACTGGATTAAAACGTCTGCCTTTTTCTCTATACTCCATGCTTTATGCCTGATGACTATTAATAACTATTTTTTCAGAACATCACTTCAAAATTTACCTGACTACTCCTTTGAATTGCACTAAAATGAGTTAATTTCCAAATTTTGCAGATATGTAAAGTCTTTGCACAGCATTATTTGAGTCCTGCCAGTGAAAGTGCCCATCTCTGGAAGCATTCATGTTGGCTTTGTGTCTGTTAAATGCAATGAAATTGCTTTGAGTCGTATTAATGGGATTCAGTCACAATTTGAGCAGCCCGAGACAAGGTCAAAGTCTCGCTGAGCACCTTGGAAATTGATTTGACACAGATTCATCCACATGGAGAAAATGCGTGTTTAAAAATGCATACCTCTTGATAATGTTGTATTAGAAATGTTGAAGCAATACTCACCTGTGACACGAGGAAATATATCCATCTCCGCTCCTGTAAGGGAGTAAAGTAAAAGGTTTTCTGTTTGCATTTTAAATGAGTTTAAACAAAACGATTATTAAAATGTGGTTAAAAATGAGACTGTTTTCCTCTGTTGCTTCTTTTTCTCCAAAATGACCAATTTGTTTAAAGTGTTAGCTTGTTTAGATGCTAAAATTGTGTTTGCTCAATTTAAGTATTGTTTTGGACTGAAAAAATGTCATCAACAAATGTTTTCATTGCAAAATTACCAGTATTACAAACCTGTTTATAAAAAAAACAGTGACCCTCAAAGAGAGTTTGGCCTTTTGTTCTCTTTGTGTTGACTGTTGCTGTGATTCTTTGGTCTAATTTTGACAGCGAGTAATGTGTTGTAGTAATGGACTTCATAATTGCAACAGTCGCCTCAACCATTACAGCACCTAAGTCACACAAAGGCACAGAGCTGCTCTGAGGCTTTTGGCTGAAAATAACAACCAACAACTTCAGTGTGAATGAACTCCAAGGAGATGAAATGCACACTGACAGTCGGGCCTGGAATACTGGAAGCCTTCCAATATTTTGAGCTTCTATCACAGATGAGCTTTTTTTTAAACCAACAGTTAAAACTCAGAAAAATCAGGCCTGAGAGCGTCACAACTGTAGACAAACATCAACTTTGTGTAAAACAGACAGAGCTTTGTAGCTTCTGATGCAGGATTTCTACACCTTTTACATGGAAAAATGGAAACGTGAGACAGCTAATGCCTCAAGCTATTTTGCAACAAGATGTGAAACTGATTCTTTGGAAAACTGTTGAATAAAACTATTAAATATTCTCTAATCTGACTTATTACGTAACACCCAAATATAACATTACAAGCATCTGTCGCCACCAAATCAGCCCTAAAGTATTGACTTCACAAGATCTCTTGTCAAGCCATCAGTAGCAGATACTTTAGGTTCTTAAAAGACTTAATGAATGAAACTTGTTTTTCAAGCACTTTAACGTAGCTCATTTATACTGAGAGCTACTTAAAATGGTTAAACTCTATGAGAGGATATTAAATACAGTAAGAAGGGATGTGAAGGAAATGTGAGAGGCCATGATAAGAAAGGACAGACAAATATTTAATTAAACGGCCTAATTTGCAACAGTTACATAAGTTTATAAAAGTCATTGAATTTGCCAGAAAACATCCAGGGGTTGTCGTAACAGACCGCTGCTTTCTTGGTGATTTATAGACATCACAAGTTGGACAGAAAACAGGAAAGAATTAAAAACATCCTGCAGCTGTTGTAACAGCTCTTGAGCCACCAGGTTGCATGGATCCAGGCTGCCCCAGCAGAACATCGCCCAAAGCTGCAAAATCCTCCGGCCAACTTGGCTTCTCCCCACAAAGATTCCCTGCGCCATGTTTTTTTGGAATATAAGTGATGCACAAAACCCAGTCATCCAATGGTCTTTGGTCTAAGGTCCAGTTCAGAAACTTGTGTCACATCAAGGTCAGGGTGACCTTTATCATTTTTGACCACAGTAGGTTTTGTTTTAGATTACCCACGTTTGTCCCAGTTTTCCTTCCATAAATATTTGGTTGTTCTCGATCACTACAGTTTGGTAAAAGTCCAGAAGGTCATCAAACTATAACATTAAGGTCCACAACAAAGTCAGACAGCTCATTAGTTTATTTGTTTCTGCTTTTATCACATTGCCTTGGAAAACAGAATTTTCACCCTCACTGTAACAAGATAATCAATGTTTTCCACTTTACCTGTCACTAGGCATGAAAATGTCACATGGGTACATTTAAATTTTAAAACAACAGACAAATGCTATGAAACACTTAATTCAGAAGTCCTTGTCCTTGACTGTAGGAAGTGCAGAGGCTTCCTGGGGAACTTCCTGTGGTTCCACGATTCCCATTTGGCAGAGCTGCGGTCCACATGCCAAACATCTGGGCAGGTGGCATCCCGCCACTCTGCTAATAGTAGGCCAGATTTCCCGAGTGTCTTTGAAGTGCAGACAGGGATTACAGTGGTCCTCTGCTCTAGCTCCTGATAACCTGCTATTATAGGGCCATTGAAACATCCATAATCTTTATCGACCTCCATTGGCGAACAGTAGGTGTTGCAACAACAGTGATAGATCAGACTTAAGCACAGAGGAAAGTGGGGAGAAAGGGAAATGAATCAGTGCAATGCTGAATAGAAATGTCCAAGGAAGAAGTGATAAAAAACAGGATAATTATAAAACAGAGTCATTTTGGTGATTTATTCTTCAGAATGCTTAGTATTCCTAACTGCAGCCTGAGCTGGTTGCTCATTTTGACAAGTGTTGCTCTGTGTGTGTGTGTGTGAGGGGGGGTGTTAAATGAGTCTGTGGATTTTTTTTTAATTCATGAAAAGAACAAGTAGCAGAAAGTGAGTTTATAATGCCACAAATGTCACCACCTTAGTTGTAACCATTAATTTTCTGAAATTAATCATCAACTCTATCAGTCGCCTGCAGGTCCTTTTTGTCCTGCAATTTTTTTTTTTGTCTTTTTAATTTTTCTTATATGAGGTTGACTCAAGGACAGAACCAGTGCTCCAAGATTTTTGTTTTTTCATTTCTGTTTGATCTGCATATCTTCTTTGTTCCATTGCTGCTTTATCTGCTTCAACTCCAGTGATGTGAGGGGCCAAATTAAACGTGGGAGCGTTTAGGTGTGCTGTTTAAGCCTCCGTGTCTGCCCAACTTTCTTGGATTCCAGTTTCAGATCCTGTGACTTGAAACAAACTCTTCCTCCATGAAAAAAAAAAACATCTCTCCATCCTGTTTACTTGTTTTATGTGGCATAAAAAACAGAAATCCCAATGCTCATAAATGTTACAAGGCTGAGAGGGAAATATTGTTTCAAAACAGAGAAAGGATTTAGAATAAGTGAGTAAGTAGGCGAGTAAGTGCACTTATTGCACCATCTTGTGAATGAAGCAAGTGCTGCATGTCATTAGGAGTCTCAGGACAAAAGGGATGTCACACTGCAGGAAAAACAACATGCATCATTCCCACTAAAGGGAACATTTTGAAATGGCTGCAGCCACAATTATTTGTATATGCTGATACGTTTGCACAGTTATGAATAACTTGTCACAAACTGACAAGAGCGAGCAGCTGATATTTATTTGCATCGACATCACTCCTACATCCCTGAAGGTAGCCCATATTTTAAATTGATGATGCTTGTCAGGAGATAGTAGATCCTGCTTTTCCCTTTCCACAACTTTCATCAACCTCTACGTGTAACTCCAATCGAACAGATATCATTTCCCCAGAGTCCATGTAAAGAAAAACAACCAGCAGGTGTCTCGGTTATGATGAATACTAAATAAAAGGTTGGCCGGGGGAGCTTTGCTGGCATTTCATAAGTAGCTGTTAGGTGGGAGTGTTTGGAAGCAGGAAGAGGGGTGTGAGATTGAGCACTTAGGAAATGAGATCCTTTGTTAATGACAGAGGTAGCTTAATTAAACCTGAACATATAAATGGCTGCTGAAAAACAAAGTTGACAGTCAGACAAATGCCTACGGCAGAACTGTTTGTCGGTGCAGAGCCCTGGGTAAATTTCTCCTCGGATATAACAGCGTGTAATGTACAGAATGACTTATCAGAACTGTGGCCGAAATGAGGTGGGGGGTGGGGGGATTGGCTAGTGGAGTGAGCTCCTTTGCAATCTTCAGAGCCCCATTACACATTGTATTTGGCTTGAAATTTTTTATACATCTTCTCTGAGGATTGACCTCGAGCTCTGAAGTTAAATAAAGGTTCTTTAAAAAATAACAATATTTTAAAAGAATAAACTTAAGAGGAACAGCTTTTTCCGTGACCATGCAGCATGGATGCTGAATGAAGTGAAATTGAGAGTAGCTAAAAGCTAAAGCAGCTAAAATCTATTCGAAAGCTAAGCAGTCTGGCTAAAAGTGACAATAGCAACTAAAGTACCAAACGGATAACTGACAAGAACAAAAACTTACTGGAAGCTAAAAGTTGCAAAACATAAGTTAAAACTAGCAAAAGGTTAGCTAAAAGCTAAAAGATGCAGAAGAATAGCTAAATACTAAAAAGAAAAAAGCATAAGTGGACAATAAGTAGAGTACTAAAGCTGATCTTGAAGATAATGTTTCTGAATGAATTAGGAAAAAAAAACTAAAGTATTACCAAACAGCTTATTTTGCTGACATTGACACTTGTTTTAAGCTTCTGGTACCCACAGCTGTTGCCAATCAGGTCCCTGGTATAAGATTTACTGACAAGAAGCATTAAAAGTAAAAGGAACTGATGATCTACCAAACACAGATTTACATGTAGTGCTAAGCATATGAACAAACAGATTATAAAAATCAGAAGTCCAAGCACCCATCTCCTGAATGAGGTGAATATTATTGAATGGCTAAAATAAGTGTTTGCAGAAAAAAAATAGATTGCAAATAACAAAAAATTAGATAAAAACCGGTAATCCTGGATCAGCGTTCAAACTGTTAGAATCCTCTTTGAGTTTGAAGAAGAATATCTTGAATGACTAAAACAGCCTATATTTCAACATAAACCCTTAAACATGACATTTTTAGTACCTTAATGATACTTTCACATAAAATTCCCTACTGCATTGGCTTCTTTTAACATGGGTATTTTTTACGGCAACTATTGCTCCCCGGGGAGTAAAATTAATAAGCTCTGTTCAACTTTAAAGGTCAAGAATTAGTAACCTGTTCCTGGTTGAACACAGGAACGAGCTCTTGCTCCAGGAAATGATTTGTCTCAATTACACATAAAGACTGATTAGGGACCTGTCCCATTGTGGTGATCCAAATAAATTATCCCTATTATGACAGTAATTTCTAATCACATTTATAAAACAGCGCCATTACGAGCCCTCAGCTGTGATGTTAGTGCACATGGTACTTACAGGAAGCTGTAAGTGCAGAATGTAGTGGACTCTTGTGTTTGCAAGTTGCTGTATTGTGCTGGAGAGCAAGTCCATTTTCAACCACTGTTTCAAGAGCATCCCTCGCCGCTCCATTAGTGAAGTATGCTTGGATACGTAGGGAAGAGCAGAAAATAGGTAGTTGTGGTGGGGGGTGGGGGCGCTGAAAGGTGCTCAGAGCAGAGAGGACTGCAAAGAAAGCAAAGAGATTAGTCACAACTCCTACACTAATAACTAGAACAAGCATTTCAGCTTTAAATCTGAGTTTTATTCTATCATACCCAGCTGAACACGAGAGCAAAATAAACACCAGATTTATTTCGAATTCATTATATTTTACAGAAAATAAACTGCCTCAGTGTCTTGTAATCAAACACAAAAACAAAATTATTGCTTTACAGAAGATGTAGATTTTATTTACGTTTGGAAAACAATTACAGAAGCATGTGATTCGATCCCACCTTTGAGTATGTGCCGTATTTACCTCACTTTCATGACTTTAATAAACTCCCATCAGGAGCTTGGAGCCCAGGTGGGTAATGATGGTTGGAAATGGTTCACGGTAATGCTTTGTATTGTGTCTCTGCATTAGAAGTCAGAAACTGAGATGGAGGTTAATGATGCAAAACCTGTGAGCCTCACGTACCTCGGTGCTGCTCAGCCTGCTTTCTGTGTGACCCTGAGGTGTCGGGGGTCAAGATTCATCTCGGAGCTCAATTATTGTTAATCAAATGTTTTTTATTTTTTTATTTTATTCATAATGCAAAACTGTCATTTAATAGCTAACTTTATTATTATCTCAAACAAAAACCTGTCTATATCATTTTAAAATAATAAAATAAAACAAAACATCAAGAGAAAAAAACAAAAAAAAACAAATGCATTCATCATAAACTGTTGTTCCAATATTTAAAATAGCTTGATGTGTGTATATATATATATATATATATATATATATATATTGTGGCAGTCATGAATCTGGTTGACTCCACAAATTCATTAGATACTGTATAAGAAGTTAAAAGTTTATGATTCATTTAGTTCAGTGTACAATCTGCCCTGTGGCTCATGAAATAATTTGCTACCAGACAAACAAACATATAACACTAAGGTGATTACATGAACCTTACCTGGCAAAACAGAAAAATTAAAAAGCATAACTCGTTCTTATGAAAAAAGTAAAGGTTTGAAGCTGAATTCTTATTGTTTTAACTTCTCAAAGTGACTAAATTTCAATCATTTTTCTGTCCTAATCTGGAGTTAAATATGGTAAAAATCCCATCAGCCTTGCTTTTGCCTCGTTGTCACACGGTCAAATGTTGGCAAGTATTTAAAGGATTTTTTGTTTTTTTTTTAATTTAGCTTCAAACAAATTAAACATTTATGTAAACATTTAGATGAATGTCTACTGTGATGTCAAAACACTGGAGTATTTATCCCATTTTTTGTAAAAACTATGAATAATTAACTTATGTCACTGTATGGTATTTATTAAAATTTTATACTCCTAATTATGTGGAAGTATAGAGGAAGGTTACACATGAGTATTTTAGCGGACTGTAAGTCCCCTAAACCTTTAAAAAAAGAAATAAAAGGGTAGAATCGTGACATGCCTCTGCTGTTTTGGGTTAAATAACACAATGAGTTTATTCCCAGGTGAAAACCAGCTGACAGATCTTCTAATGTAAGATTTATAGTTGTGACGACCCTGTTCTCCTTTTCTTCTTCTTCAGGTGGAGTAAACCACATCCAATTTGAAGATGTGCGACTACTGTTAACTTTTTTTTTCTCAAGTTATTTGCAAAATACAACAAACAATCCACTGAAGTGGTAAGAAATTCACTTTGCTTCAAGTCTGAAGAACAAGGTTTTATGCACGAGCACAAATAGAAGTTTTGAATCCAGTTCTGAGCAGAAAAACAGGATGCAGTAAAAAATAAAATGTGCCCTTCACTTAAAAGCTGTAAAATACTTTTTTTGTCTGTTTTTGTAGACTCATTCCTCACATTCTTTATTCTTCTGTGCTCAGAGGGAATGAGACCTTACGTGTTTACACCGTCCTCTAAAGACTGTTTACAACAATACTTTAGAGGGAACTGAGTGGTCTCCCTCAGGTCTTTTCAAGTCGGCTTTGTGGTTTTACCCTTTGACATGAAAACATTTTGTGTGGGACTTGATAAAATATGAACAGTTTTATTTGCTGCATCCGTAACAGCTTTGCATGCATTGCTGAAAAAGACAAAGTAGTCATATTTGTGTTGATTTTTTTTTAAAACAACAGGACGTGTTTAACTCTGGCAGTTAATGCTCAATGTGTTGGTCTCAGAATTTGTCACGAGAATTATGCTCAGCTACTACGACAGCAAATATTGGTATGGAACTGGTAATGGGTATGGTATATTACTGTATTATTATCCATCAATAGTTTGTTTGATGATTTTTTTAGGTTGTAATTCTGCATCCTTAGCTAAATTGTGTAATTGTATGAGGCTTGTACACAGATAGTTTCACACAGAGAACTTTTAATATCATGACATCTATAAAATCAAATAAATGACATTAAAATCATCATATTCTCTACCCAAGTCTTGTCTCAAAAGCAAATAATAAACCAAATAATCGGATGAAAGGAAGGTTTTGCAGCAATTTGACAAGCAGCATAGTTGCACATCGATCCTGGAAAAAAACGGAAAAATTTCCTGTAAATATTCAGTTTGTCACATTGCAATTCTAGTCTTGGTGCCGGGAAGCTGTAATAAAGCCATTAAATCAAGAAACGCTCTGTGTCAACCTTAAACCTCCATGAGCCAGCCTTAATGGCTTTTATCTGTCAATCAGTGCTTTTGCACTTACTACCACCCTGCGTAAATGAATTCAAATCCTCCGTTTTCCACCCCGATGACATGTGGCATGCCTGGAAATGGATGTCCTCCAGTGAAGCGCTGAAGTGATCCCTGCAGATTCTTTAAAAGGGAAAAGTTAGGACTGTCAGTTCACGGCCATAAAGAGGGTGTTTAAAGGGTTTTAGCCCACCGGGGCTGTTAAATTACACGGTGATGGCTTGTTCTGCCTATGCATTTAGCATGGAGGGGCAGAAAATAAAACAAAGCACTTTGGAATGAAGACATTTGCATTTAGTGCATTTGCATTATAATTGGTGAGATATGTTAAATGCAAATCATGTGAATTTAGGCAAGCGGCCAAAACATGTTGCTGCTGAAAAGCAAAGCTTTGTTTTGTTGCCTTTCTGCTTATAGGATGAGTCAAGTTTACAAGTTAAATTCTGTTAAATACCTTTTACAGTTAGAACATGTATAGTTTTGTCTAAGTTGTAAAGGGAAAAATAACAAAACTGCAAAAACTTAAAAAAACTTTTTGCAGAATGACAAAGTTTTATCACATTTTGCTCAACTTGAAACAGGAATAGATCTTACACACCAAATTTTGTATTTGCCTATTTCAGCTTAAGTTTCATTCAAATCTATCTACTGGTTTTTGAGATATTTTGCTGATAGACACACAAACAAACACACAAACCAGTGATTATTGGGTATTTTTAGAAGCTGAGTCACATTAAATAAATACAGTAATTATAAAACAAAGCAGATTAAAACATTATCATTGTTATTAGGAAGAGAGTATGAGCTCAGACCTTTATCAGCCTGATAGAGAAATGGATAACATGTTTAAATCAACTTTTCAGAGCCATTTAAGGTCTTGAAATGCAAAGAACATAAGTAGTGCCATATTAGGACCTGATATAGCTCCTGTTTCACTCAAAAGAACACAATAGATCTTTTCTCTCACTCTGTAACTTCCTGCTTTGCTTCAGCTTGTCGACACCAGCGCCAAGTCTCCACTTGGGATTGTCCCAAGTCGGCGCTGATACTTTCGCTAAATTTGGTGCGAGCCGTAAAAGGAGAAAAACGCTCCATCAATCACGCTGAAGATGCATCGAGAGACAGAGGAACTTGAAGAGGGCTCAGTATCTGAGAAAGAAACCAGTGGAAGCTCTGCCAACAACCGTTTCCTGGGTGAGGTGATGGGGAAAATTTCCCCCCTTTCCTCTCTGGGGAGATCCTTTGGGAACGAACCGACGTCCTTCAGAGCCAGAAGTTTCAGAGCGGAACCCAGGCGCCTGGTTGGGGTGTTGAGAGAGTTTCTGAAGTAAAAATCCTCCTTTGCCTCAGTTGCTTGCTCTATCAGATAAAGACTGCCAGTCGAGGCTTAAGTGTGTCAATGAACCCGGGTGGAGGCGGGGAATCAATGATAAAGTGCAGCTTACCTCCTCAGCTCCAGCCAAATAGAGATTAAACCATTTCAACCTAATAGCACATGTCAGTCAAAAGTCACACTTGAGTACTTGAACGCTCTCTCTTTCCCCCTCTCTCTCTCTTTCTCTCTACTTCGCCACCTCCCGTTTTCTAATCACTTCCCCTGAAAAGATATTGCAATTTAGAAAAACGCAAAGTGGCTGTCAGAGAAGGAGCTGAAAACGCGTTTGTACCACATCAGAGCCCGAGCTGTGATCTGTAATTATCAATCGTTTCTCTGAATCCCCAAACAAGACTCGATTTGAGAGCAACCATTTGTGCTTCGGTCGACGTACTCGCCGAGCACAAACTAGCATGTTCAAACACAAAGATCAAAGGCCCCGGAGGTCTATTACGGCATGAAATACTGCTGTCTGAACGGCAGCTTTTCAAACCCATACTCATTTCTTGCTCTAATCACTGTTGTGGACATTGCAGAATTGCCCACCGTTCCGTAGAATTACTTGACTGAAACCAATAATGGTGACTTTGATTTGTTGTTCAGCCGTCTCGCATGCGGATACACCCTGTGGTCTGCAAATGAGAGCTTGTGTTGTTTCGCCAGTGTCCCTAATTTAGACATCATGGCGCTCATTAGGTGGATCAGGCTGATATCAAAGTTGGAGCAAAAACATCTATGACTTTTTTTATTTTTGCAAGCGTCTGGGCTGTGTCGGTGTCCGTTTAATGATTCCTCTGTGGTGTGTTCATATTATGTTTTTTTTTTTTGTGTGTGTTGCTGTCATTTCTTTGGTGCCTTCACCTCTTCCGTCTTGAAATTTTCTCAGCTGTGGACTTCCATTGATGCCCCTCTTTTATGTGTTGCTTGGATAAAATGAATAGCAAGATAATTACCATGTAAATAATCAAACTGTTGGTGTTAAAAATACTTAAATCAGAGATGCAGAAACACTACTCAAGGGTTGACTTCAGTTGCTTTAGTAAGCTCCTCAAATTAAAATTTACCTAATTTCTCTGTCACTTCAGTTGGTGTTTTTGTGTTTAAAAAAGCTTGAAGCATGCCGCAAAGAGAAATCCAAACCTGGACACCTGCCATACCTGGTTATGGTTTCTTTGCTCCGATTGCAACTTCACAGTTCAGTGGAGGGATCGCGCAAGTGCTCGACTGAATAACGGTTCAAAACAAACTACTGTTGGAATCAAAGTTTACCCAGAATGGGAAAACACACACACACACAGATCTGATCGAGATCTCGTCCTCGTGTTTGGTGGCGCTCGCTGGTTCCCAGGCTTTTTATTTTCATTGTGGAGCTTTCGGTTTGCATGTGGCTCACGGTTTGTGCCTTTAAAACTCTGAGGAGATAAAAGTGAAATGGTTTGTAAGCCGGATACATTCTGCAGTGCGGCAGTTTAGACGAGAGGCATAAAAGGCATAAACAAAGAGATGATGTGTCCCCTCTGAGACAGCTCCCCTGATAGGTGGAGCTGTGATAGCTTATTTAAAGCAGCCTCTTTGTTATTATCTTTCATAAGAAAGATTAAAAAATGTCTTGTGTCTTTTGATGATACAGGATGCCAGCACTATTGAGGTCCTCTGTGCAGAGTTTGTATAGCCAGTGGTAGAAATTGATTCAAATACAGCTTATCTCAGTCCGCGAAGGGACTGAGCCGGCAGACTGCACCCAGAGGTTTGTGGGTAATAATCAGCAACTCATGCAGGCAAACACTTGTTTATTTATTTTTTGCTCCGTATCTCTGCAGTCATTTCAATGCACCGCTCGTCACATCCAGTGTGTGGACTCTGTCGTGTTCATGGTGATGATATGAATCTGTTCCTTCACAGGTTTACACCAGATACGGGAAATGCTACACTTTTAATGGCAACAAGACTGCATCCAGGAAAACCAAGCAGGGCGGAATGGGAAACGGGCTGGAGATCATGTTGGATATCCAGCAGGATGAGTATCTGCCCATCTGGAGAGAGACAAGTAAGCCCTAAAACCATTTGTTTAATGTAATCTGTTAAATCCTTACTTTTTCTCGTAATGGAACAAACTAAACGAAACTAAAAAAATGAATGATGCAAATTTTTTGGGGTCAAAATGAGGTTGTTTTGTATTTTATGATAGTAACACATATCAGCAAAGACAGAGGCAACAAAAGTCTGTAAAAGTAAATAATAAAAATAAGAAACAGCTGGAGAATAACGTTGCAACAAATTACATTAATTGGCAACAGATCAGTAAGCAAGCAGGGTATAAAAAGAGCATTTTAGAAATGCTAAATCTCCCAGAAGTAAAAATGGACAGAGGTTTGCAGTTTTGCCGTGCCATCCACAACACTGACTAAAGCTCTATCATGCAAAGAAGATGCCGTATTTAAACACAATCCAGAAAGGCTCCAATTTGAAGCTCATTTAAAATCGACTGAGCAACTTAAAAAAATAAAAAAAATGAAATTTGAAATTATTTTTTGGAAACCACAGATGCTGTCCCAAAGAGGTGAGCCAGCTTGTTATCAGCACACAGTTCAAATATATGCCTCTCTGATGGTATGGGTATGTATTAGTGCCTCTAGCATGGCAGCCTACACATCTTGAAAAGCACTATAGATGCAAAAAAGCTTATTTAGGTTTTACAAAAACACGTTACCATCCAGCATAAAGGACTTCTCCACAACTGTCTTTGACCTGTAGTTCATTGGTCTTCATGCTAACGACTCGGGATTGATTCTGGGGGCTATCAGGTGACATTTGACAGGTTTAGATAATTTGATACTCAGATTGCTCACAGGTGGATCTTATTTAACAAATTATGTGGATTTTGAAGGTAAGGGTTGGAACTCTGTTGATTTTTTTCCATTTATTTCATTATGCTGGAATTTTTTTTGAGATTTATTGTTTTTCAAATTAAAAATTCAATTAAATTTCAGGTTTTGAAGCAATAAATTGAAAATATTACCAAGAGGGATGATTACTTTTGTAAACCACTGTACATTTTTTTCACAACACGTATTGTTTAAAAAAAAGCTCTGATTGCATCGCTGCACCTGAAAATAGTGCCTTTTACAAAAAACATAAATAAATTCCTGAACTGTATCCACTCCCTGAGATCTGTGCTTGCACAGTTGGTGCCTCATAAAATCAATCCCTTCTAGTTGATTTTCTGAAATCTGTCTGAAATATGGTTTGCAGTTAGCCTCAAACTGAGTTCAAGCTGTTAGATGATGCAGACGTCTGTAATTCCCACTCACTTTGCACCACTACGTGCCTGTGCTCTGTTTCATCCTGGCGAGAAGATGAGACATCTCTGGAGGCCGGCATCCGAGTTCAGATCCACAGTCAGGACGAGCCCCCGTACATCCACCAGCTGGGCTTCGGTGTCTCCCCCGGCTTCCAGACCTTTGTTTCCTGTCAGGAGCAAAGGGTAGGCTTTTTTTTTTCATCCCCGCTCATTGTCTCCGCCCTCCCCTTTGACCCCCACTACTGTTCTCCCTGCTATTGTTGGCCCCCCAGGTGACTCAAACTGCTGTCTAATAAATCTCTGTGTACCCAGCTGACCTACCTGCCCCAGCCCTGGGGGAACTGCCGCTCCACCAGCAAGGAGAAGTTCCCGGGGTACGACACGTACAGCATCAGCGCCTGTCGCCTTCTCTGCGAGACCAACGAAGTCATGCGGGTGTGCAACTGCAGAATGGTGCACATGCCTGGTAAGATCCCACTTTGCAGTTGCATAAATTGATCAAAACAGCTTAATGAAAATAAACAGCGTAACAAAACATGAATGTTAAAGTTCGAGTGTATTTTCAGAATTTGTTTTTTGTTCTCAAGGGAAAATCTTGCCTGTAATTGATTAGTGGTCTTGTTTGTCCTTGTAAGATGTTTTTATTCAGAAACACCTTGAGAGTCTGCTGCTGTTTGGAATTTTTGGACACATAACATAATTTCATATATTTTTTACTTACTACACCAAACGGTTGTTTATCAGGACCATTTGCTGAGCATAAATGTTTCTTCCTTTTGTCATTTTGTCTGGGGTTTTTGCTTTGCTGTGCTCTTCAGAGGCAGATGGTAAAGTTTTTGTCCATGTCTGCGTGTGTTAGCAAAATATATCATGAACTACTGAAAAACGTTAATCGAAACTTGTAAAAATATAATCTTCGACTGAATAAACAACTGATTAATTTATGGAGTCAACTCAAATAAAAAAATGGCTGACACAGATGATCCACTTTGCTCTACCCAAAAATGGCTATACCTCTGTGGATTTGACACACATGCTGATAAAATTTGATGTGGGCATATAGCTGAGACTCCTTTACAGCACATCCCATGAGATATGATTTGATCAAAGATGATTTGCTTTTAGAATTGTGCCACTCAAGGTGGCAGCATGTTGGAGTAGCTCTGTTAGATTTGTTCTGAAATTTTCTTTTTGAACTTTTTTTAATTTCTCTTTTCTGGATAGAGTTTCCTATTTTGGGATGTTTATTACCTCTGCTGTTGGGTGCTGTGCAGCTGGAAGGATTTTTGCTAACACCTATCTTGCTTTTGGACAT
>JARVJO010000061.1:8424233-8453562 GCA_031762555.1 Cynodonichthys magdalenae
TTATTCATTTCCTTTTTGCGAAATTTTAAAAATTCGCTCTAAATTCGAATTAAATTGGATGGAAACACGGCTACTGTGCATGCAGACCAGGAGCAAAGAGGAGAGACCGAAGGAGGAAGTTCAAACCATCTCTTCCATCGATCATGGTGGACAATGTGAGATCGTTGGGGAACAAGTTGGATGGACTCCAAGCGCTAACAAGAACCCAGCAAGAGTATCGGGAATACAGTATTATGTGTTTCAGGAATATATCCCTGACTCCAGCGTCTCCCTGCCAGGCTTTCTGATCATATGATGGACAACCCTGAGCATCCTCTTCATCAGACTGTCATTCTGCAACAGAGTGTCTTCAATAAGAGCCTTTTTCAGATACACTGTATAAAAGACAGCTATAGGAGATTCTTCCTGCCCACAGTCATCAGTATTTTATAACAACTCTTTAAAGAAACAAGGATAATATGAGTAACAACAACATTTTATTTCCCTTTAGGATTAATAAAGTATTATTGAATTGAATTGAATTGAATGGCAAGAGTGATTTTTCATGGTTTGACCAAAACGGCTTTAACTCTGTTTTTTCTTTACGTAAGATGGGCATTATGTTGACTTTAGTTAAGTTTATGACATCTTCTGGTTTACGTAATCATCCTTGCATTTTGCTCCCTTTCTGCACATAAAATCATAAAACTCAAAACTACATGCTCTAATAATCTAAAGTTAATAGAGCTCTGATGTTCCCCTTGTTTACAGTCTTTGTTTAGCATGTTAGCACGGAGATATTTATCCTATCCCGAATGCAAAGCATAGCGTGGTTGATGGGATTGAAATTGGTTTTCTCTGATGTGGTCAGGAACCAATTTTGAAATGATGACAGCTTATAAAGGCATCATCAAAGTTATCATAAGTCATTTTAATGGGTCCACTGTGTGCTGCCATCAGTCTGCTGGATTAAAAGTCAGAAGGTCATCACAATCAGCAGGATATGTCATCTGGAAAGAATGAACGTTGGAGCAAAAAATTTCATTGGTAGTAAATCTAATAGCTGTTGAGACATGATCCAAATTTATGTCTGTCAAAATGATTATTTTTTTAACAACAACATTGATTGCTGTTGTAACACCAATTAAACAGCCCCCTTCGTTGAGGGCTGGAACATGTTGCAGAGTCTGACAAACACACTGCAAAATGTTTGGACTCAGTGTGTGTGTCATTACAGCTTGAGTTCAGAACATCACAGAGCTGAGTCACTGCCTGCAAACGGTTTGACTGAAGTGACTAACAGGCTGACAGGCGTGTTGAAGACAGCAGGTTTTAGTTTGAGGAAGGAAACTCGTACGGTTTGCATGTTTTCACGCTGAAGCTACAAACTGAATAAATAAAGTGACACCTTTTTTTGGCAGCAGAAATTTGATCAATTATGTTTTCTTTTTAACTACTTAGGTAAGAGTGTGATGCAGACTTTACATTGAAGACTAAAATTACTGAAGAAGTTTGAATGAGCTGAGAGTTGCTCCAGATTTACTGCCACTGTTAACTTTTACTCTTACAGTGAAAGGATTTATTTAAAATGTTTTATTTTTAATCCACTCCTTAACTCATGAGCAATAAAACATAAATTAAGGGATGTTAGGTGAAAAAGAGTGATGCACACAAACACAAGGACACATTTTCACCCTGATCTAAAGCTCTATCACCAGTTTGATGAACTTACTTAATCTGTGTTGCTGTAGAATATTAAACTTTAAAGCTAAGTCATTGAAAAGCAGAAAAAACCCATATGCTCTTGTTTTTTTAAACTGAAGTTTTTTTACAAATTCATGTAGAATTTATTTAATTTTATTATCAATCAAGTGTTTATTCAAGCATGCAGAAAATCTGAATAACCTTGTTACGACGCCAAGCTAGAAAAAGGATTTCCTTTTAAAAGTAATTACACATTTAAAAGCTTTGAATTGTAAGAATATTTCAGACAAATTACATTTTTCTACAAATAGAAAACTATAAAACGTGATACTTTTGAACCAACTAATCAGAAGCAAGACCTTTGGTTGTTTTTATTACTTATTTTTTATTACGTCAGACCTTTCTGGGCCTTTTGTTTCCAGGAAAAAGTATGTTTGATCACATTGTGGGTTTCCGTCCATTAAAGCTTCGTACTTCTTCATAATGACTCAAATTTATTGTTTAATATCAACAGAAATGACTCCATAAAGTTGTGGGAGGCAGTTGGTTTAAGAGCCAGCCACACTAAACAATGAGGACAATAAGCGCTGATGTTGAAGCTCAACCAAAAGAAACTCTTTTAACTTCCAGACCTTTAATGCTCCATGATACAGCTGTCATCTAAATACAGATTCAGACTGAAACACTAAAATAAACTTGACCTTTTACCCCTTATGTTCAAGAGTTTACTAATTACCACAATCCATCAGAAAAAATAGTTCTTGTACTTTTTTTTTTAACTCTGTGAAACTATTTTTTGTTTTATATACATCAACAAGCATTTCATTTATTACATTTTATCACAATCCACAAAATCAGAAAATACAGAAAAGAATAATTAAAGTCCATTCTCTGTTGCTAATATTACACCAAAATCACAAGATTATAAGATAATAAAAGATTACTGAAAAATTCCAACTGCATTTTCTCTGCTTCAAAGTTGACCAGCTGTCAAGAGAAAAATGCATTAAGTGTAAAAAATAACTTTTTCACATTTAAAGTATTATCTTTGAATAAAATGTTAACGAGGGCCAGATTTGGCCCACGGACCTTGAGTTTGACACATTTGAGATAAAATGTGTCTGTCACAGTCTATGGTTTTCTGTTATGTACTTCATTGAGTTTATCTCAGTTGTATTTTCTTTGTAGTTTACACTTTTAATTTACTATATTTAGGATGTGTTTCAGGTCAGTTCCAGGTCTTGCCCCGCCCACTCTCACATGATCCTTGTTTCTCACATATCTTTACAAATATTCACTCAAACCTGTGGGTGTGTTGGAGTCCCTATGCTCACAAGAAAAAAATTCAAAACAAAAGCTTACACCCTTAATGAAAAAAAAGACCAAAATTGTATTAATCACACATTGTTTTGGCTCATTAAATATATATTTTTCATACATCACACACATATTACATTAAGAATGTAAGCCTATTGTATAAAATTAAAAACACTCACATTGTAACTGCTCAATCTTGCTTGAGTGAATAAAAAATTTTGTAAAAAATAAGGTGTTTAAGGTTAGGTGAGAAGAAAGAAATATCATACCCTGTGATGTTTTTTTTTAAATTAGGTTTTGTCTTTTGAGTTTTTTATCAGGGACTCCAACACACCCACACATTTTGAATGAACACCAGTGTGTTTCTGTAAACCAGAGTAAGTGTTGAGTTTAGGGTTGATTGGTGTGGATTTATCTTGTTTGGAGGGTCTGTTAACGGTTACAGAGGAGCTTTACTTGTCCTAATTACCAAACATGATGATCAACTCAGTGGAGGCATCAAGCTGTCTGTTCAAATAATGTAAAACTGTAAAGAATCTGAAAAGGATGGGTGTGCAGCAATCACAGGCAAATGCTGTAAGGATGCAAATATTACATTTCCAACACATATATGGACAAAACTCAGTCAAACTTACATTGGGCAAAGGTTGGTGTGGTAGTAGAAAGTCGTCTACAACATCAGCTTTTAGCTCTAAAAGATCTTCCTAAATCTCACAAAACTGGATGAGATCATGTGTTTCTGTAAAACTCCAGCTTCATTTTTTGATTAAACCTCTGACCTGAAAGGAATCTTAGGCCTTTCATTTATTTGAGCATTTCCTAAATTATCTTTAGGCCGGGGAATGAAAATAAAATAATAAAAAAAAAGGAACATCAACCTCATGAACGTTCCACAGACAAGCGAGCACACCGATGCAAATTAATTGAGTTGCTGATGAATACTTGTCATTAATGGCCCCGGCTGTATGTTTGTCTGCAAGTTAGTGCCTCATTGATTGGTTTTTAAAGACTTTCTAAATATGCCAGACGAGTGGAGCCAGCATGCTACATTTCTCAGAGCAATCAGGGCCAGAGACGTCCGAGATGAGGTGCAGGTTATGTGGATGGAAGTCATCCTCGGTGTGCCAGCCTTCGTTTGGAGATGAATGATAAGCTGTGGAGTTCACAGCCACGCTTCCTCGTGGCAGCGACACGGGTCACTGATCATTTGGTTTCTGATTGATCAGAGTCATTTTCTGCTCTCCTTTCTTATTTTACAGGAACTGCAGTTATCTGCCCTCCCAGTAAAATCAGCTGTGTTGACAAAGCGCTCGGTAAGAAACAATCTTCCTTCATTTCTTTTCCCATTACAATAGTCTCCCCTGAGGCGGAAATGGAAACACAATCAGTAAATGTGACAATGATTTTGCTTTTTGTTTGTTTTTCATTTACTTTATTTTATTCTGGTTACACAAATACCTGTAGGTAGACGAGAAATTTTGAAATTACTTTTTCATAAATTGTGATTTAGTCACTTTGGAGTTTGCTGACTCGGCTGCTTTTAATGTTCGAAATAAAGCTTCATTCCTGCATATCTGCACCCTCTCCTCGCCCTCCACCCCAACCCCGACCCTCCTCTCTTCCAGCAAATGTAATAACTGAACCTTGGTTTCAAAGAAATCCAAATAAAAAGGTCCGTTTTATTGACTTTGCAGCACAATTATCATTTCTCAGCCAAATAAGCCAGAAATTTAATTATGTCCCTTTTCTCTGAATCCAGGCCCTGTTTGAAATGTGGCTGAATGAAGATCTTAGATATATCTTACAAGAATGGGTCACATTCATGTGGGTCATCATCCTGAATCAAACAGAGCGAAAAGATTCCCCTTCCATCAAAGTAATACATTAAAGAATAATTTCTGTATTTATAATGCAGAAGTGCTTTGTTCCTGCATCAGACTGAATGTACGCCGTCATGCTGCTGCATACAAATAACCTTATTGTTAGAGTTGAAAAATACCTAAATCATTAAATCATAATTACTGCTTTCAGTGCTTCCTCTGGCCTTTTTTTTTCTTCTTTTTTTGTCTAGATTGAATGTATTCAGAATTTTAAAAAGACAGAGAGAGAAGCCATTTAGTGAATGTTGTGTTGTTTTAGAGTTTGGATCATAAATATGGATCTGGTTGTCGCTACTTATGCCTGCATGCTAATTGAATAAAAGGTAAAAGTCTCCAGCACCTCTGTGCCTAATCATTTATTCAAACAGCTATTATTGTCACGTGATCGCTGTAAACACCATTCCTGCTGACTGCTTTATATAACGTTATAAAATCAACTTTATTCACATGTTCTGAGGAACGCTGGTGGATCAATACAAGTGATTTGTATCAAATTCAGCTTTTTTATATAGCATCAGTAAACAACAAATGTAATCTAATGTAGCTATATCAAAAAATAAAAAAGGCTAAAACTGACTCATATTTAAATCAAATTCAATTCCCTATTGTAATACATTTACATGCAAAACATTATGAAATGCCAATTAGTAGAAGTTCTGTCTAAGGAAGCCAGCAGATTGTGTTTGAGTCTTCACATCGTCGTAGTGAGAAGCCTCCAGCAGATCCAGAACCAGGTTCAGGATGGGCAGCCATCTGTCTCGACCGGCTGGTGTTAGAGAGGACAGAGGAGAGACACACAGGCAGAAATAATTACAAATACAAACTGTGGCGTGATTAAAAACAGCAGCAGAGTGAGGAGATGTGGTCAGTTTTTCCTCCAGCAGTCTCTATAACGGCAGAATAGCTCAGGAAACCCTAGCTATAGGATTTATCAAAAAGGGAAGCCTTAGTGTTAAAATCAGCCTCACCGACAGAAACTGGAAGTTGATTCCACAAGAGAAGAGCCTGATTACTAAAATTTCTACTTTTAGAAACTCTAGGAACCATAAGTAAACCCGCATTATTAGAGCAAAGTAATCTGTTGGGAAAATATGGAACTATAAGGAGACAGAGCTTGGTTGTTGAGCGTTTTGCATTGTAGAAGTAAGATTTAAAGACAATATTAAATCTGTTACACAAAAATTAAAGTGTACCAATTCAAACAGTCAAATGAAACAAATGAAAAAAGTATGAAGCTTACCAAAAAAAGTAAGGAAATATGTATTTGCTTGATTATTTATTTCTTGTAACAATGCTTCTTTGCAATAAATGTTGTACTGTTGGAAAGCTGGTTCATTTCTTAATAATTATTGGAGCATATTGTTATTATTATTATTATTGTTATTATTATTATTAATTTCCATACACACATGAAAAAAATGGCCAAATCTCTGCCAAACAGCTTGTTTTGCTGTTGCTATTGACTCTTATTTTGAGATTTCAGAATCCCAAGTGCTGCCAATCATAAAACTTATTGCCAAGAATCATTACAAAAAACATAATCTACCAAATACAAATTTCCTTACTTTTTGTGCTATTTTAAATGTAAACAATGATTCGTTGAATCGAAAAATACTGTTTCCCCCTTTCTCCTTGGCCATATTCCACTGCCACCCTAATACACAAAACAAAACAAAAAAATCTGTATTTTACCTGACTGCCTGTTTTTGTCAAATCCCTGTCTCTTTTGTGTTTGCAGCACAGCTTCAGAAGAACAGTGGGGACACCTGTCCATGCGAGACGCCCTGTAATCTCACCCGCTACGGTAAAGAGCTCTCCATGGTCAAAATCCCCAGCAAGGGATCGGCTCGATATCTCTCCAGGAAATACGACAAGTCAGAGGACTACATCAGGTACGACAGCAGCTCTTCAGAGTGACGATTCGTTGCTCGAGAAAGCGTGACCTCCAGTTTGTAGCAAGGAACTATAAATATACCAAAAAAAGATTCCTTTACGCAAGCATCAGTTAATGTTTACTCTCTTAATTGGATGCTGATTAGTGGGACCGCATCTTTTTAATTGAATCTAACAGAGGTAAATGTTTACTGCATGGTGTTATCAGACAAGGAATAAATTGTTGTTCTTAATGTGATTAACTTCTGTCTGATACGACAGCTTCTGAAACATCATTTCTACTGAAGTAACGACCAAGTTTTCTAATTTTTATGTATGTCTACAATGTGTTTTATGAAGGACCAGCCAATACTCTCGATAAATTCAGTCTGTAATCCCGCTCTAATCACAGGAATGTGGTAGCGAGTAAACATGGCTAAACCATAGAGCATATGATGGCTCACAACATTTATCAGGACCAGATTTGAGAAATTCCAGAGAGATTTCAGACGTGAGTGACGGAGCGTGCTGTCAGTGCTCATCCCGCTCATCTCAGTTAAACCCTGAAAGACTTCATTATCTCATAATCGCTCGTTAGATCTGTTCAAAGGCACCGTAGGCCTCGTTATCCCGCCATGAGATACCAGGGAGCATAAAGATGACTTGATTTATTTTTTGAAATTATGTGTGTTTGGGATGAATTAAAAGAGCGTAGCAGATGTTTTGCACTTTTTTTGCCTTTTACACTTTCTTTTTTGTCGTTTCTAGAGACAACTTCTTGGTGTTGGATATCTTTTTCGAAGCTTTGAACTATGAAACGATCGAACAGAAGAAAGCATACGATGTTGCAGGTTTATTAGGTAAGAAATCCGCCTGTTTTCCTTTTCTAGTTTATGACTTTACAATGGACTCACCAAAGTAGAGAACAAGATGTTTTCAAAGGAGCCTTGTTCCATTTTTACAACCATTAGCAGCAAATAGGAAACAGCCTCAGCTTTGTGTCCATTGTGCTTCTCCATAGATGCTTATGTGTTTTCCTTTCAGGTGACATTGGTGGACAGATGGGCTTATTCATCGGAGCCAGCATCCTGACAGTTTTAGAAATACTGGATTACATTTATGAGGTATGGTTCATGCAGTTACTCAATCCAAATCAGACCTGCAGAGCTGCTGAGCTTTAATACTTAGCTGTTTTATGGGGTCCCCAGATAATGTTTATCCTGTGCAAATAGTTGTAAAAAATGTGCTGTTATCATAATTTTGTCATGATGCTCCTATTTTCCAAGTTCCTGAACAGGACTTTGAAGGACTTCATTGCTGTTTATTTGGGTTGCACTGGGTTACATCTGTGGGGGGCCATGGTTCTCTGTTGCCTCCCCCCCTTGGCTTTGCCCCTGCTGCAACTGCCAAACATGCATTAATGAAGTAATTTTTGGAGGATAGCATAATCCAAAGACCTTCCGAGATGAAGTCTTCTTACCGCTGCTTTTCTTGTCTCCATTTCCTCGTTTCGGCTCCTAATCCTCCCTGCTGCTGCTGCTGCTGAACTACTGGTGAAACCAGGTGATCAAGCACCGGCTACAACGTCTGCTCAGACCGCAGAAAGAAGAGAAGAAGAACAAGCCTCCGCCGCCAACCACAACAGTTGCAACAGTGGGTCTAGAAGAAATGAAAGTGAAGGTACCAGATAAATGCTGAAACAAATTCTTCTCTCCCAGTGTTCATGCTGAGTGTACAGCTTCCCCTGCAGCACTTTAACTGTATTAGAAAAACAACAAAGAAACGAGTTAGGGAGAGGCAAGTTATTATTTTCTCCGCTCCTTTAAGAACGAGCAGTTTAATGTTCCTAATTAATCTTAAGCACTTTGCAAAGCACAACCTCCCCTGGAGCTCAGATTTATTATTGCACAACTTAATTGTGAAGTTGCATGTTTCTGAACAATAGACTTTTTATTTTGCATCTCGCCAGAAGTGAGTCAAAGTCTGCTCCGCACAAAGCGACTGTGACAGATGGTGGGAGATTTGGCTCAACTGTTGTAGCTACCAGAGGTTTTCAAAGTGGATGGTGGGCCTTCAGTGTCAGGGGAGGCTCTGTGAATGGAAGTGATGAAATTTTACATTAACTTGAAAGTTTTCTAAAGCAAATCATGTGGAACAGCAAAAGTTTTACTTCAAAAGATGGAGATTTGTAATGGAGGATTAGAGCCACAGAACCATTTTTTCCTGAGCTCTGACTTAAATCTTAGAATTCGGAGAAAAAGGTCAGAGTTCTGAATTTTTTCTCAGAATTCTGAGATTAAAGTCTGAATTTTTTTATGTGGGAAGTAGGGGTGCAGAGGCTGCTGCAGTGCTCCCTGATGTTTACATGCATGCCCACATACATAAATAAATAAAAAATAATGTTGCAAATATTTAAATTCCAATATTCTGGAATATGAACCACTGTTCTGTTGTACATGTGTCTAACTTATTAAAACCCACAACACAGTCAGCAGATTAGATCCATAATTAAATTTTAAAATAAATTTTTTTACATTCATTTGCATATATTTCACATTAAGATGTTTTTGAAACAAGAGGGGGAAAAAGCCTCTTTCCCAGTATGCCCATATAAAGTTTATTATGTGCAAAAATGAACTTTATATGGGAGCTTTTTTAGTTTTTGGATCTATTTATTGTTTTCTGTAATTGTTGCTTTCTGAAGCGGCACGGCGATGCAGTGGTTTGTGAAAATCACGGGATCGCCTCCCAGTTTAGAGACTTATGTGGAGTTTACATCTTGGCCCTTACATCTGGTTTCCTCCTAAAGGCCAAAAAACATGCATTATTGATGAACTGGTGATTTTAAGTTGTCCATAGAAGGGAGTGAGTCTGAATGGCTGTTTAGATTTTAAAACTACAGTTAAAGACAACACATCACATGTTATACATTTAATTTTAAAGGTGTGTTTAGCTCACTAGTGGACAGTGTTTGCTTGGTTTGTATTCAACAGTTTCACAAGAACAACTTAAAAACTGTGATTAAAAGGGGAAAATGAGAATCCAATCTGTATTAGAGAAAAACAACCTTTATTTTGAAACCTAACATTTCCCTGTGATCTTTCAGCAACAACTGGGCACATATTTGTGACTATAGAAATATGATTGTTCAATTGAAAAAGCAATGACAAATTGAACAGTTTGTGTAAAAATGGAGGACCGAATCTGACAACAGAATAAAAACAGAAATAATAAATAAATACACTTAAAATGCACCAATTAAATTTAAAAAGGAGAACTTTACCTCATGTTTATAATTTAATTTGACCATCATATTTATTTTTCCAGCTTTGTTCCAATAAATGATATACTTAATTGATACACATAATTTACATTTTAGTGTTTTAATATATGTATAGTTTTACTTTTACTTGTAGGGGCATATGTGTCTTTTAAATGATTATATTTAATTATTTTTTTATATTTTTTCCCACAAGTGTTTTTATTTCCATGTGTTGTTTTTTACATTTCTCTGCCTCTTGTTTTTACATTACCATATGGATTTCTGCCTCATTATGCAAAAACAGTGGGCGGTCATTCTTGGGTCAGCTGGTCTCCTATTGGTCAACAGACAGGAAGGAGCAGGATCCTTGTGCAGATCTGCTGTGCATGCTTGTGCTGCCTCAGTTTAGATTAAAGTATAAAGTTTAGTTTAAAACAAAGGCAATGAAAAAAGCCCTTATTTTTATTTATATATTTCTGCTTTTATTTCTAATTATGTCAGTTTCGATCCTCCATATAAAGTATCTGATCACTTTGCAGACCAAACTGCAGTTTTAAAGTTGTGGTTTTGGCAGAGCAGCACCCGGGGTTCCAAACCCCAAAATTAGGAACCATCAAAATGTTAAAGACTAGTTTAACAACAGTTGTCCTTGACAGTGTTTTCAGTGGCATCAGTAACGATTTACTGCATATTCTTCTGTCTTAATGTTAAATTGTGTTTACCATCAACAGGAGCCCAACGACATGACACGGACTCACCCAGAGGGGGCATACGCCAACACAATCCTCCCCAACCACCACCACCCTCACCCCCACCCCCACCACCATCGCGCCGGACGTCAGGGCGTGTTTGAGGACTTTGCTTGCTAGAGCCAACCTCTGTTTCCAGTCCTGGTGACAACAAAAGATAGGAACTTCTTCTGTGTTGAGACCAATAACGGACCCTTCTCTGCATTTCCGTCATTTCTTTGCTGTCACCAGAGAAAAGCTACGGCCAAAGTCAAACACCAAACTTGTGCTGCTAACAAACCACTTGTACGTACAGTCTGTAGGCACAAATTGGACACGGCTTCTTCGGTTTTTCCTTTTTTTCTTTTTTTTTTCCCGCTCTGAATGGGCCTCTGCTCATCTGTCCTGCTTCACTTTGATTCCAGACACTTTGTGATTACAGGACCAATTTGTTTTTTTTTTTGGTACATGATCACTACAAAAGGAACAAGAGCAGAACTGCATGTCACCTCGATCCAGTTTGTTCTCTGAGAAGGAAAAAAAATAGTTTTTATTTATTCAGTTCTGATTATGTTTCTGTCTGTATTCCTACATGTGTTGCTCCTCTCATTCTTAATCGAGCTGTACCATATGAAATCAGTACACATGATAAATTATGTAATTATTTAAAGAGATATTATTATCTATATGTTCAGTAATGTATACAAGACAGCAGTAATTCAGTAAGCAAATCTTCATGTGAAACCTTTCGGAAGTCAGTTAGGGTGGTAAACGGGATCTCAGCCTTGAAGAACGAGTAGCATCTTTCCACACGATACATTCTGTCTGGTTTGTGGTTAAGGTGTTAGAGAGTAGCAGTGTACTTGTACATAGCAACAAAAAAATCCTACAAAGGTCTGTTTTAATGGTTGTTGTTTATATTTATTTAATATATACTTATGTAATATCAATTTGAGTTATTTATACATTTTAGACCAGATTTTTTATAAGAAAATAGCAATCACGATTGTAGCAATTACTGTACACTCTGCGGGTAAGACAGACTGCCGAACATTAGCACACTTCATCCAAGTGACATGACTTCTCTACGCTGTTTCCTTTTATACGCCCTGATTTTTACAAGGCCACACACACACAAACTGCTGCATATGGATGAGAATTATAATGTTTTCAGGTAAATTATTCTTCTAATTCTACATATTTCTGCCCTCCGCTCACGCTTTGGTTTGATTAGGAAACTTTCAGCTGACATAAGCAATAAAAGAGAGATTTCTTTTTTACTTTTTTTTTTTTTGCCAAGTCGTCTCCTGCAAATGTGGCCCAGAAGCACTTGCAAAAGCACAGCAACTATTTACAGGGTGAACTTGGCATCGGTGTGTGTGTTTGTATGCATCCTTAAACATTTTGCACACATGACTGAGCACATTAAAGTGACACAACGCCGCTAAGCTGATTCATTAAGAAGCAGGGGACTGGAAGGAGAGAAGTTAGCAAGAAAGCTAGGTGAGTGTTATTGCAGTGAGTCTTTTTATTTTCTTTTTTTTTAATCTACAGACTCCAACTCTGGAGAGGCAAAACTGTCGGAGCACAAATAGTGTTTCTGAAGCTGATGAGTGACTTAAACTTTAAAATGTGGGACAAGAACATGGCGGACTTAAAGAGCACAAAAAAGGATCATAGGCGGTCAGGTTAGTCAAGTTGTGGAGTGCGACCCCTGGCTGAACTAACATTTGGACTTAAAACTTAGACTGGAAGCTGGTCCCAGTCCGGCTTCAACTTCCAGGTGCTGGTCCAATGTTTTTATTTGAGTAACATAAAATATATTAAAAAAAACACTTTAAAAATCAGCATCAACCCTCTCATATAAAAAGTATTTATTATTTCTGCCAACATGTCTGCTTTTTTTGCACAGACTGAGCTGTATTGTTTATTTAAATAAATAGACTTTTTGCAGCCAGTAATTATGTGATAATGTTGAGCTCCTTTAAACTTCTCTTTGTTGGGTTCTTGTGCACAGATTGGACTTTATGGTTCCAAAAAAAAGTGACTGCTTTTGTTTTATTTCTCTGCCTTTTTTTTAACTAGTCAGAGGCTGATGGAGCGTGGAGGTTCTGTTTGATGGCTCTACTATCCAAAACCTGGAAACAAAATGTCACAAAAATAAGATATTTTTAAATAACACAATGCCCTACCAGGAGGAGGGAGTTTTATTATACTTTCTTTTCCAATTACAGTTAAATCTGTCACATTAGTCTTGTTTAGTCTAAACTTTTGCTCCATTTAAAGTGGGGGCTGAAAACTTTGAGAACCACTAGCTGAGTCACTGTTGGCCTTTCCCACTGCAGGAAAACACTTCTGGATAAAAACGCCCCTTTGAGAATTTAATCAGAGCATGTGTTTTTTATTTTTTTATTTTTGTATTTATTTATTTCATCAGGGACCTTCTTGGCTTGTTTCCATCACTTTATAACAGTGTGCGGCTGTCATCTGAATTGGTTTAATTGCACATTAATAGCTCAAACACATCTCTCAAAGGAACACTTTCTGGTTTTTGCTCACCCTTTCAGAAGAAGCATTCAGTTTGCTACAAGTTTCCCATTCTGCACAAATTCTCTTCCAGATAGCGTTTTCCCCAAATAAGGGCAAAAGTTGGGGAGAATGAACAGCTACATGTCATTATTTGTTCCAGCAATGGAAACTATCAGTGATGAAGTAGCAGGGACGAAATTGATTCTGGCTTTTCAGACTTTGACATGACCACTGTGTTAATTAGAGAATCATCATTGTTTATTAATATTTGAAGGACAACAGTCCTGATTTATGTAGGCTTTTTATTATTAAAATTTCCATGAGGCTACATGCTTGACTGAGAGCACTGACCTCCAACTTACTCACCATTGAGTAACATGAGACAACGTCTGATCTCACAAGGAATATTTTAGTCTTTCTCAGTTCATGACAGAAAAAAAAACGTGCTCCTAAGTCCCACTTTGAACTGGGATGAGTCAAACAATATACAGCTCTGGAAAAAATTAAGAGACCAGTCTAAAATAATCAGTTTCTATGATTTTAGTCTTTATGTATATGTATGAGTATAATGAATATTGTTATTTTTTTCTATGAACTACTGACATGTTTACAAAATTCTAAGCAAAATTTTAGTATTTATTTGCAGAGAATGAAAAATGGTCAAAATAATGACAAAGATGCAGTGACCTCAAATAATGCACAGAAAACAAGTTCATATTCATTTAGAAACAATACTAATGTTTTAATTCAGAAATCAATATTTGGTGGAATGCTTTCAACCAAATACAGGAAAACTGTGCAGTGGTCTCTTAATTTTTTCCAAAGCTGTATATCATGCTCTGTTTATAAAAGGTTTCCATGACTAAACTCTAATGCAACTCTGGGAAAGAAAAGTGGGTTAAATCTGCAAACATAGAAATCTTCTTTTTTCACGTCAACACATTGTGTTTTTATTTTTTTAAATACTCTCGCTGCAGTTTTGCCATGTCTCTCTTGGGCTCCATTTGCCAAAAACCCACTTCCCTCTTCCCAGTAATCATGTGCTATACATGGCTGTTTAATATTCATAATCATGTGTCACTTTGACATTTTCAAAAGGTTCCCAATCACAGTCTCTGATGGCATCCTGTACAGGCTATGCATAGCAATCTTCTCCTCTGTCATCAATAATTGTAGTTATCCTAAGAGAAGTCACACAGGGGCTGGTGTGTTGAGCTGAATACGGGTTTTACTTGAGTCGTGAAGCCTGGAGTGGGCGTGCAAAAACCCTTTATCGCAAAAATGGCGTGTTCGGTGGCACTTCTTAAATACAACTTAGGGATTTCTGTGTCCAAAACTCTTTCAAAAAGCAGACTGCGAAACCTTAAAGGGATAGTCGGGTCATTTTGGAAGTGATGTTTTGGTAAATAGTAACTTGAAACTATTAGACTATTGGTTCTCAAACATTTCTTGGAAATTGTATTATAAGATTTTAAAAAAATCATGTTTCTTTAAAATGAGACTTATCTTTTGTGACTTTTGTCTCTAGATTGCTATTTGGAGAGTTTTTACTTATTTTTTCCAAAGCCTGTAGAGTAAGTGTGTTTTCGTTCTTCACCGTCCAGTTCATCTGAAAACAGCTAAATAAATGTACGGTAGTTCTGCTTAGAATTTTAGGCCCCCCGAAATTCTAATAAAATTACATCCCTCAGTAAAAGAAGCTTTGCTTTGAGGAGATAATTTGGCAGCATTGTTGCGTGTGACATGCAACAGGCCCCTGAAACAGGCAACAGGAGGGACGACTTCTCATCCTTGACGACATTTAACTCACATTACTGGAATTCCTCCACCTACTTATCTGAGCTCAGCTCTCAAGAACTTCGAGATGTCGAGGCTGTGTGTATTTACACATAAATGTAATCTATCTGGTAAGAGGTGTTACATTTTAAGTATTTGCCTTTTTGTTTGGCCTACTAAACATTTCTTTGCTGAGGTCTAAGAATAGAAGGTGATGCAAGCTCCTGTAAGGATTTCAGAAAAATTTCATCCCACCAAAAACCAATCACTTTTGTACATAATGTATGTATGATAATGTGTTTAATTCCTCTGTTAGAACTGATTTTAAAATGTTAAATATGATAAATAATATTAAATTTTAGATTTAAAAGAAATCAGTACCCTTTTATCTCCAGAGCTCAGTTCAGTTTTTGTTTTCTTTACAGTTCAATCAAAATGCATCTAAAGGAGTTAATTTTAAAGAACGATCAACTATTTTATTTGTTTTTTTAAATCCCTTAAAGGTCTGACAGTGGCAAATAAAGTCTAAATGAGTTCCTACATGTTGCCAAAATTGTGTCATTTTGCTTCAATGCCGTCTCGGTCTACCACAAAATATTGAAAGTGGAATAAAACGGCAAAAATAAAATCATACTTTTATAGTGCCAGTGTCGTCGGGACTTGGACCAACTGTGTGCCCACGAGGGAGGAGAAAGTCCTGGGACTGAACGTGAAACGAAGTACAAAATGATGACTTACAATTCAAACCCAGCTGCTCTGTAGTTATGTGGTTTTACAGCATGCCTAAGGGTACTGCACATAGACCCTCGAAATAACTAAAGCTGTAATTAAGGTCGCAACATTTTCCCTGTTTCTACCCAACCCAGACATCAGGAATAGTTCGGGTCTAACATGAGCAGGAATGTTTGACAGCAGCCTCTCTGGAACATGCTACAAATTGGAATGATAGTGAACAAAAAAAGACATTTTTTTTTGTGTGAGTGGAAATGTGTTTTAGTTTCATTTATCAGCTCTGAAACCAGCAGTAATAACCAGTCCTCTACCTGTGGTCCAGATAGTAAACGTGTTCTTGTGCTGACACCTAAAGGACAAACTGGAGTTTGTAGGTAAAATACAAGAAAAACCCACCAATTTTCTAAAAATAAAGAAAATAAACAGCAAGATATATTCAAATATTGTTTATTAAAAAAAATTACAATAATTCACAGTTTTTGAGAGTTACAGCACTTAATTAGATGTGTGCATTAACTAAAATGTCCCACTTTGGGTTGTATTTTTATTTTTTGGAGTATGTGCATGAAACAACCAGTGAATTCAGCTTTTGTTCATTTTTACTTTCAACAGCCAACTTTCGTATTCAAAATCAACATGAGATCCACACAACTTGATTTTTTTTTTGGGACCACAAATTACAAAATATGATAAAGTCTTTGCTTTTTTTGGACAAAAAAAAAAAGATAAAATATAACTTGCTATGTAAAAACTAGAAAACAAGTTTTGAAAATAGAGTGCCTATGAAATATTTATAAATGTACAAAGAATGTCACAAAAGCCTCTGTTAGTGCAGACGTATTTAACATCTGTGTCATTCAGGAGATCTGACAGGTAAATAAATTATAGAAAAAAATACACAAGAGCCTTCGCTCAGTGATGACGACTGTGGTAACAAAAGACAATTATTCTGCCTGTTTTTCCTTAATTTTAGGCCTTTCATGTTGACAGAAGGCAAAGATCTCAGTAACTTCACGTTTTAATCTCTGCCTCTTTTTTTTCACAGTGATTCTTCTTTTTCCTGGAAGACTCAGCACTACTCTCTTCAAAAGGACATTCACAATAAGATAGCTGGTGCACTAATACAATAAAAAAACTGCTCTCATTGAAAAAAGAGATGCGTAAAACTTGACCTCAATGCTCTGTGTTCACACGGCATAATACAGTAAAAACACTGCTTAGGGACCACCGCTGTGGCTGTAGTGTTTCCAACATATATATTAAAATCCAATTACAGTTAAATAAAAGGACTCTCCTCGCCTTTATGTGTATCAAAGTAAATTTGAAGGAATAAAAAAGTGTCTAGAGAAAGAGCGAGAGAGCTAAAATACATTAAAAAGGGCCTGTCGAAGAAATTACAGTGTATTCACTTTGCATCAAACAGAAGGTATGAGTCATAAACAGTACTGTGATACACACACTGCTGTACTTGAGGCAAATGTTTTCTGAAAGTAACAGTTCTGTCCTCTAAGAGCTGCCTGTCCAGCTGTATTATCTGTAATATTGCACATAATAAGCTACTAATAACTTACATTTTGCTCAGTACCACTACATATATTACCACTCAGTGACAGAAAGGGCCTCGTACTGCATTTCACAACATCTGGAGGAGAGCAGACATTTCAACCACTGAGCTCAATTAACTGGGGACAATGACACCAAAATATTTAACCTAAGGTTAGTATCGCACTGGGCTGCGCCTGCTGGTCGCCAGTGGGTGACAGGATTCATGAGAGTCTACAAAGTGTCTTGCAACATTGGTCGGGAGTTTCTAATTTCCTCGCTTGAGTCTGCAAGAGCACTACAGTTGTTGTTTGACATCAGCTAAAATTCATGTAGGTGTAAAATATATATATATTACAAAACATTCCTATCTTTATTTCTAAAGTGTACCCTAGTAGAAAACAGATCATAAACATCAGGACAGTTGCCACAATGTGGATGAAGGTGGGCAATAAAATCATGTGTACCCAATAACACAGTTTTGTGAGCCCGTATACACAAAAACTTGTGGATTTAATAAAACCGGTCATGCGAAACACGACTGCATGGCTCGCTGATCATCAGCCTCTAACAGTTGCAACCCAGTGAGATACCACCTCAAACAGTTTAAAATACTTTTAGAAAACAGGCTGTTTGATTTTGTTGATGTAGAAAACATTCCTAATGTATTTCATTATTTTCTTCTACTACCTTATTCAATTAAAATACAATTAAAAATGGTATTTCACTTCAGACAGTTACCAAAGTGACTTCCCAGAATTAATCATAAGGCTCCTAAGCTTGTACATACACCAATAAAAACTTCCTAGGAAAAACACAATCGGTCACTAAAGACTTCCTGTATTGCATCTGAAAACCAACAGATACATTTCAGAGAACTCCTCCCTGCTTTGAGGCACTTTTACAACTTACATATGGTTGGGGGTTCATCGTATGTCCAAGTTTGCCATAAAAAAAATAAAATAACCAAGAACCACTTCAGTCTCCCAGCTGTAACAAGCTTCCTCCACAGTTAAATCTCCCACACATTTAAAACCATCACATACATCGTAATACCAAATATATCAATGTAAAAATAAAATAAATCAGGCAGCACATGAAAAGTCTTTGTAAAGGCACATAATGCAAAGATACACTTTTGTAAATACTCAAACCAGTTAAGTATCAAAAGTGCAATAACTGAAAGCCCTTAAATAAAGGGGGCACACAAATAGTGGTGCAACATAATCACTTTAACATGAACCTGCAATTTAAAGTACATCTGATGTGGATGTTTAATCAATGAGCATTTTCTAAAAGCTGAAGTGTCACTGCTTGAACCCCTGCTGAAAAGCAACATCCTACAAAAGCTTTTTAACACTTCTGTCCACTAATTGTTTTGGTTAACTGGTTTCACAGCCCATCCTGGTCATGCTTTTTTTCCCGAGCAGCTGTACCCAACACATTAGCTCACATCGGTCTATCGTATTCTACTGTAGAGAGATTTTCATTCAGCAGTTTGTGAACCAAAGTGATACATTCTGTTAAAAAATGGCTCATATTTGTAGCCCTTTACTGCTGGTTGTGAAGCAAAAGCAAGGATTCTCTTACATTGCCTTTGATGTCATTATTATTATTATTATAATTATTATTATTGTGTCTAACTGTGACCGATCCCTGGTAACGATGCTAACCAGTTTCAGTCCTTAAAGGCCAATCCGGTAAGTTTCTTCCAGAATAAGGAGTGTTTGCCACAAACCACCATTAAAACGACATGTCTCTGCCCTTGGGCTTCTCTCCTCTAGTGGTTTAAAATTGCCTGGTGCAATTTTTTAATTTGCCAGCATTGAGAGGATATTTGGTTTCAGCAACTCAAGACTAGTTTCATAACAAGGTGTCACATGTATTTATCAAACCTAACAAAGAGAACAAACCAAATAGCCCTTAAAGCACTCGCTCTGGTGGAGAATATCACTTCAGCCTTAAACTTGGGCTGCATTCAGAAAGAAAGGGAGAGTGTCACATAAAGTCGCAGCAGACTTGTTTCTCCTGTTTTTCCATAACACAGCAGCTCTTCAGCGTCCTCAATCATCCATGTAAAAACATGGAGGAGCAGATTTAATCTTGTATTTTCAAGTACTATTTCCTTGTTCTTGCTCAAACAACAGCATTGCAAGCTGAGATCGAGAACCAATGCCTTCCATATTGCTTTGAATACACCTATGATAGATCTCTTCACTGAGTTTTGGGTTGCAGGATTGGTAGCGGTATTGCTGGTGTAGAGCCGGCTCTACTGCCCTGAACACATGTAGGCCTGAATACTTTACAAACATGTCATAGATATCCAGGTTTTCTAGTAGATCCTCGTTTTCTTGAATGTCAGTTACCATTCTAGACCTTGTTGCCATGTAGTCCGAGTTGTAAAAGCACGCTTCATCGAACGATCTGCGGTCAAAATGTCCCGCATCCTTTACCAGATCAACAGTGGCCGGATGTGGCTGGTTGTGGTAGGCAACATCAGGGTTGTACTCCTGGAAATGTATAGGAAAGAACACCTGCCAGTTGTTTATTGAATTCATGCGGCAGCGGTTCAGAAACTCAACATTGATGTTTGTGTTAACATGAGCCAGGAAGAACAGCGTGTCAACTGGGTGCTTCTTTGAGATGATGTCCATAAACTTGATCTGCGACGGTATCTCCGTCTTGACGCTTATCCATGGGATTTTTACTGCTGGGTATTTTCGTTCATAAACATTTATCTGATTCTTCACACCAGCAAAAATATCATCATGATTAACATGCTGCGCCTCTTCTGGGTCATAAATGAACAAAAGCGTTAGGACTGCGTTTTCACTGGTCTCAAAGCCATTGGAAGCAAAGACTTCAAGGAAATGGTTAACATAGTTCCGATCTTCTGCAGTAAGGGGTATAATGATGTGAACCCTGGTAGCTTCAGTGACATAGGGCATAGGAATGATCTCTATGAGACTTAAAGGTCGCACCAGGTGGACTCTTTTGGTGATAGACCGGCTGTGACCTTTCTGATTGACAACTTCAACCTGAAGGTCCAAGGTGTACTCCATCCCTCTGGTGGGGTCAAAGCGTCTGTAGCCATTAATGAGATGTTGCTTCTTAAGATGTAAGGTAGGCATGTACTTTTTGTTGAGCTCTTCTATGGCCGTGTCTATGACATCTGCTATGTCCATTTTGTCAATGCCATGCAGCTCACACTTTGGAGCGCCATCGACGCATGAATAAATCTCCTCTTCTGTGAAGTATTCCCACTTCAGGACTTCAAATCGAGACTTAGGCTCAAAAGGTGGGTTGACCCCCACTGGCCACTGAGCGCTTCGATTGCCTTCGAAAGCAAGCAGGCTAACATTTTTTATCTCTGCCTGTGGAAACATAAAAAGTGTTTATGTTTTCGCACAAGCATTACTACATTAAAATGTATGAAGCCAGGATTTTATATCTGACTCATCCACAGGTGATTCGTGACTCTTGGCAATCTGCTTACCTGCAGCTTAGCGATCTCGTCGTAAGTCTTCTGAAGTTCAATCTCAGAGAAATACCTGTGCAGCCGGTACATTTGTTCAGGGTCAGACACCGGATGAACAGTTAGAGCTTTCTTGAACTGTTCGTTCTGTTCTTTACTCGGATCCGAGTTTTTTCCAAGCTCATAATGGTGGTACTCAAGACCCTGAAAAAAAAAAACAGAGAGGTCTTTTCATAAGATGTGATGCCATGAGAGAAACATGCCAGGTGGTTTTTCAAGCTAAGCTGTTCTCTACAGTGTTACTTCCTCTCAAACACATATCACATATAGACAGGATTTCAGGTTCATCTTCACTACAAACAAGAACATTTACTCTGTAAAATAATGATTCAAGAATAAAAAATAATATTTTTACACATGCATAGTTTGACAAGATTGTTTTTAATAATTGTTCACTGGAAATCAGGAGGAAAACTATGTGATGTGACTTAAATTCGTGATAGAATCTCACTTACAACCAACCATTTAGGAGTCACCACCTGTAAAGCTTGAGTGATTAAAAAAAGTGAACCCAATCTGATGAAGCTATTAAAAGAACAAAGAATGGAGACACTGCTTAACTAAGCAGCGGGGCCACTCTATTACAAATGTTTGCCAACAGCTTGCAGCCTGTGGCTGTACACTTAGTGAAGCATTGTCCGTGCCTAATTGGCATCAATGTTCTCTTTGAAAAGAGAAAATGTTGTCTGGCTCTGTGTTCAAGCTGTTTTTTTTTTGTGTGTTTTTTTTTTTCCTCACAATTCCAGGCCTGTTAACTTCTCACTCCCTCTCTCCATTATCTGAGGGGCTCTACTGGAACTCCTCTGGCTCAGGGCACTTCAGATAGCCAAGCAACTCACTCTCAATTGTGCAATAAGATAGCTTACAGATTTGGGTTCAAGCCAGGGGGGGACGGAAGCATGAGTTAACAAATGAGTCAAAAACAAAGATTAGGCCTGTATGTAACCTAACCTGACCTATTTTTGCTAGAGATCTCTCTAAATAAATGAACAAAAATGGAATTCCCACACCCTGTAATCCATTTTTTGGGTACCATTTCAGACACTCCCACTTCAGCATGTTTTCATAATGCTTCGGGAGAGGGGTGCACTGTGGGGCAGGAGACTGAGATCCAGGAAGGAGTTGGTACAAATAGGCAGGGCTTTGTACCAGTAAGCATTTAGGCAGCTCCACATGGCTACCACAGGAGATTGAAGGATTTCTCTAACATGCATGAATGAGTCAAAACAACACTCTGGGTATGTTTTTGATGAGGGAATGACATTATAACATAAAATGCAGCTCAAAAATGTCAATTTCTGCCTGCTTTAAAGTTCATAACTATTTTGGTAACTCACAAACATGGGAAAAGACATTATCACCCATCTTTTGCCTTTTGGCAGCGAAAGATAATGAAAGCAAAGTGTGATGAATGACACAAAAAATGCCTTTAGGCAGCAGGACAAAGCTCGTTTGACCCTAAATGCTAATGACATTATAGGAGCAGAGCATGTTGACCCACAGGGGATTTTCACACTATTGAACCTAAGCTGAACTCTCAGCTGTGCTCTCTGTGCCTGTTTACCTATTCTACTTTGCCCCCGGTGCTGCTAAGAGTTAAAGGGCATTAGCCCTCTACTCTGTAATATGAATACCATCTCCACACCAGCACAGTAATTACTGTTCTATACAGTTGTCTGTCAGTTCTAAGTGCCGCCCCAGGGGCAAAGAACGATTTGTAAAGGGACAGTTAGGCTTTTCTGCAAAAGAGGAGAACCCCCTGCTGTAACCTATCACACAGCTGTTCTGAATCAGTCTTCAAGCACTTCTTCCTTACTGCTCAACATTCATTCAGACATGAACTGCTTCCTTTCATTTCCCACTCAGCCTGAAACATTTAGAACCCGAGAAAAAGATTTTGTACTATCAAAAGCTGTGCCGTGTGCTTGAACAAAGAAAAGGTGAATGAATGGTGGTAATTACGAATCTCTATGGAGAATAAAGTCAGCCTACCTCATATTCACTAACGCAGTTTGCACTGGTGTAGTCAATGATGCACCTTCCGAGCCACTCGTCAGGCCTGGAGCTCAGGATGTCATTTCTGCAGTTTTCCAGGAAGGGCTGAAGTCGTAAGAGCAAGCTGCGAGACAGGAGGTACCCAAACCCCCCGTAGCAGTACTTCCCCTCCATTTCTCCTCCTATGAACTCCTCGGGGCGACCCATGTAAAGCTCTCGATCCGCGCTCAGGTGCTCCACCAGCGCCTTGATCCTGTCTGCTTCTGTGTAGGCGTCGTCCTGGACCAAGTAGAACCAGTCGTATTCATTGATGTAATGATCAAAGATAAACTTGACGGTCTGAAACATGTTCCAGATCAGCCGCTCGTCTCCGTGGGAAACCACAAACATGCCGTGAGGGACTTTGCGGTTGCGCGAGCCGGTGAAGAAGGCCACAGCGTCGAAGTGATGGCTTATGGTGCGATTCACAGCCACGCCCAGGGTGTTGATGGAGTTTTTGGATGTCAGAACCCCAACGAAGAGGTGCTCTCGCATCCCCAACTCTGTGCTTATGTATTTAGCCCTGAAAAACATGTCAGATCAAACAACTACTGAATACATGCTGCTTTTTTATTAAATGAAATGGACAAACGGTGCCACAATTTTACAACCACGAGAGAATGTCTGTTATTAAAAAAAACTTGAATATTTCAACTTATTCCTTTAATTGTGTAAATGCTGATGCAACACTCATTGTTTTCTTTTTGCAATATAACTCCTTCTGCAGACTTTGTTCTTTTTTAGCCATTCACTTGTCAAAACCTTTACACTTTTCAAAATATTTAACTTTATTTACAAACATTTTCTTATCAAAATACAACAAAATCTCATCAATTTTCCTTACAAACATTGTTCTCTTTGAAATTTGCAACATTTTGCCTTCTTATGACACTTACAATTTTTGCTATTTTTCTGCCACTACTTTTAGCTAGCCTTTAGCTACTTTTGACTTTTAGCTACTCTTTGCTACTTTTAACTTCACCCAACTTTTTGATACAATTAGCAAGGCTTTTGCCACTTATGGCTTTTAGCTAGCATTTTGCTACTTTTAGCTTTGGATACTATTAGCTAGGGTTTATAGTTTTAACTAACCTTTACACTTTAAGTTTCTAGCCATATTTTTGCAACTTCTATCTTTCAGCTAGTCCATTGCCATATTTAACTTAACTAAAGTTTTGCTACTTTTTGCTAGAATTTTTCACTTAGAGCTTATTTTAGCTCTAAGGTAGTATTTAGCTATTTTTAGTTGTTAGCTAGTAATCTGCTTGTTTTAGCTTTTTACAAGCTCTTTCAGTAAATTTCATCAGTGTTCAGCACTCGGCATTCACACTATTTTCACAGATGATGAAATGTCTCTGGTTTCCATCCTGTTTGTTTTAGAAACCTGACACACAGGGAAACAAAAAAACATTACCTCTTTGGAAAAAAAAAACATGCAAGGACCTGCAAAGCAACTCATCATTACTTATGACTACTTCTCATGTCATTAATGGCTGTTTATAATAGCGGCACACCTTTTAGATGAATAATATATTGACAATTGAGCAATGTAATCAGACACAAATAAAAGTCAAGGATATTTACACATTCCAGCATCTCAGTAGGAAAAAAATCCTGCTTTCCTTTCCCCACTTATAAGGATAAATATAAAAAGTTGTTCATTAAACTACAAAGTGATGTAAATATTTGTTTTTTGATCAGTTGAAATGTTATTTTATTTCAATTTATTTTATCTGTGATACGTATTGCTGTTCTTCCAGCCTGGGAATGTTTTCCTGGCAAACCTTCTTCTTGAGGTATTTAGAGGGACTGAAATGAAATTCAGCCACTTTGGGTGCCAGGGTGAACATCTAACAGGGTTTCTATCCATAAATTCTTGGAAATGTTTGCCTGCTTATGAAGAAAATGTAAGTTAGAGCCTCCAGTGAGTCAGTGGTCATACACTCAGTCCTGTCTGGAGCAGAAAACCGCATCTTATGGGAATAAGGTGAGGAAAAAAGAAGGAAAAAATGAAGAATATTAACTGTGATGCATTTGTGAAGATTTAGACACTGTTATTTTAAAATATCCTAAATATGCAACGTGACACTTCACACGTGTTGTATTTGTGGGGACTTAACTGATTAAGTCATCATTTCAGGTATAAAAGTGTAAACATAACTTTATTAAACTCACTCATTCACAAATTTGGACTCAGACACCCAGAATTTACCTGAAAACTTTCTTTGGAGCACTAGGCTGGACTTGTTTGTATGGGACTATTCTGGGTTCAAAATCCTCCTCGGACTCCGCATCGTTCACAGCCGAAACGGAGTTGGGTTTTCGGGCACCCTTGAGCAGTCCATCCTGACCCGAAGTCACATCCTCGCCCTCCCTGGTACCCTCGAGAGGACATGCTTCTTCCGTCCAGCTAACGCTCAGCAAACTCAGCGTGAACCCCAGCGAAATGCCGATTACTACCGGGCCGAGCGACCGCAGGACAGAAATAAACACAGAAAATCTCATTTTAAGCGTCGGGCTCTATATCCCCGGTCAGACTCGTCCCGCTTCGGTCGCTCCTCCTGTGAGGCGCTCAAACAGGCTTCCGGGACAGCTCAGCTACTCATCAAGTCTGAAGTGAGGTAGGTGATGATCCAGAAAAATAGTCTTTATAGAAAAAGATGCAGCTTCTTCCTTAAATTTTATGCAGGACTGTTACGTGTCAGTCTGGCCGCTACCTGGCTCCTCCCCCCGCCTGCTGTTAGCATCTAAGGCGGAGCTTTCTTGGGCCCGCTGCTTGGGGCGGAGGGATATCCGGCGAGGAGAGCCGATAACGGTAAGGTGACGGCCTGCGCCCCAGGTGGTGATGCGCCCCCTTAAACTTTAACAATAATGGATTAACCAGGTTTTGTCCTCATTTCTGAACATTTTCGAAAATTAACAACATAAAAAACTTAAAAAGGCTCACCTTACCTTACTTTATTTTGAATTTTTTTTTTTAATCTGCAAATTAACTTTTATCAACTAACTTTTATCTCCATTTTTTTTTAATGGACTTATCATATTTGTTTAAAACATGTATTTGTGTTTACTTTATGTCCAAGATAAACATGAAATAGATCAAAGTGAACTAATTTTTTATAATATAATTATTGATTAAACACATTATCTTGTTGTAAACTGTCAAGTTTAAGTAAAGTTTCTTCAAACTGTCCCCACCTCCCAGTTCTTTTGGTTTTACTTCTTTAACAAACCACAGTGGTTACGTTTCTGTATGATTAAGCATATGAAACTTGCAAATAATATGCAGTATCAACAATTTTAAAAGACTTAATTGTTTAGTGTTATGATATAATTGTTTGCAAGTGAATCATTTTTAATTTCCTAAATATGCAATTATTTTACTGTATTTTTATTCTAAAGTTGTTTTGTGGTTTTAATATTTACTTTACTAAATATAAATGTAAAGATTATTTTGTGATAAGGTTTTTTACAGTTTATTTTTCAGGGATCTTTTATAAATGACTGTTTGAACTGTTTGCACCTTTGCCTACAAACATAAGAATATTTTATTGAGTAAACACAAAAGTTTTGTTACTAAATACTCCAGAATCTTAACCTCTCTGCATCTAAGTCATAGCTGTAATAACCCCTAAATAACTGACAGGGATTATTACTGTGAGCCATCGTCATAAACCTTAAACACAATCCTTCAATCCTCTTCAGTTGTGATGCACAGTTCGATAAAAACTGCTTCATTAAATTATTTTTATGGCTTGTATTAGAAAATTTACAATTAACATTGTCTTGTATTATAAAATAAGTTTGCAATTTACAACCTAATTCATTCTCCTTTTTTCATAGCTTATTTAAAGTATTCAACCAGACTTAAAAACAAAAAGGCGTACAAGCTGACTGTGGGATTATTTGTTTGAGAAATTAGATTTTCAGTGAAAATGCATGTGCACTGAGGGCTGCTTATTTTACTTTGCTGAAATTTGCTGAAACTGAGTTGTTAAAGTTTAACAAAGCAGAATAGTAGCTAATAGCTTAAGAAAAATAATGTAATATTAGAAGCAGCAAAATGCTAAAAGTCAAAAGAAGCAAACTGTTAGGTAGAAGCTGAAAGCAATATTTTAAATAAATCCTAAAAGGAGAAAAAGTTTTAGCTGATGGCAGCAGTTAGCTAACAGCTAAAGGTAGCAATAGCTAAATTGCTAAAAGTAGCAAAAAGCCAAATTAAAGTAAAACACTGCCATAAGCTAAAGGTAGCATAAAGCTAAGAGCTGAAAGTAAAGAAGCTACAAGTAAGTAAAGCACAAGGAAAAATCTAAAAGTAGCTTAAAGAAAAAGTTATTTCTAATGTATTTTATTGTAAGTTGTGTTCTACCCTATAAAAGCTGAAAGTAGCAGAATGCTCAAGGGAAATGGTAGCTAAATGTTGCTGTACCATGGACAGTGATAATAAAGTTTATTTTACATTATTAAATGCTGAAAAAAGCAAAGAGGTAGCTAAAAGAATTATATAAGACAATAAGTTTGCTGTAGATTTCAAAGAGAACAAAGTTTTTTTTCTAACATAAAATTAATGGAATGCATTGCTAAATATTAGTAAAAAAAATTAAAAGCATAAAAGTTACCAAAACAATTCCATAGTCCTTGCACCTACTTTCTGAATGAGCTGATCATTTTGATGAAGGAATGGCTAAAATAACACAAAGTTTGCAGAATTAACTGAAGTGCAAAAAACGTATCGAATTAAAACGAAGACAGGATGTGATGTGAACGCTGAATCAGCGATCAAGTGTGAATGCTGAATCAGCATTCACACAGTTAGCCAGTGTGAAAGTAGGCCCTCAGTCGGTCTCAGAAGTTTTTAGTGTTTTTTAGTATGCAGCTGTCCCTGTGGGAATGTTTCTGATGATTAGCTTTCCGCTCATCCACCTGGTTTGGGCCCTTTTCTGTGTGGCCTCTGTGCTTCTCACCCAGGTGTCGGAGGCAGCATGCTTTGTGTTTTGTTCAGGCGACCCTTCAGCTGCATCCCTTCAAGTCCTCTTTCACCCACATTTCATACTGAGATGAGACCCCCTTTCTCTCCCAAAGCAGGCCCCCTCCTCCCAACACACAAACACTGCAGCATGAGAACAGCCGTCGCCTATAGTTTCAGGTTAGATTAGTCCTTTTTTATGGCCTCTTTGTAAAGAATAAAGAGTGTTCTGGTTCTTCAAATAAGTTCAAAAGCATGACGTGTTCCATTATTTTTTCTGTTGTGGTTAGATTGTGAAATGTGAGAAAGCCCTGAAGTACTTTTTTTTTTTCTGCACACACTCGTCTTGTGAAGTCACCGGGTGCCTGCAGTGTTTTCAGTGTTTGAATATTAAATAAAGACCTGCAGACATGTTACAAAACTGGCTGATTTGTCTCTATTATAAATTGCACAGGTTTACTTTTCACTTCAAGCTTCTTTTTTCAGTGCTCTGACAATTTATTAAAGTCCTCTAAAATGCAAGTGCAGTTTCACTTTTGGTGCAAATATTTAATTTTAAAAAACAGTGTATCGCTGTTATATTGTGCCACCTGCTGGTAAACAATATAACAGGGTAAACCTTGCATATTAATTTGAATTTATATCTAAAAAGCTTTTAGCGCATTAAATTTCAAGACTTTTTCATACTGTTATTAAAGCTTTTTCTTGAGCAGATGATGCTGAGCAGTTTTGAACAAAGTTCATGCATGTATGTGAGTTTAATGCTTGCTGCTCTCCACCCACACAGATAAGTGGTTTAACCAACAGTGGAAACCTGTTTCTAGAACATATATAAGTCTAAAAATTTGATTTATTGATTTTTATCTGCCATTTCCATTTAAACAGGAATGTGATGAACTGCAGAGACATGTAAAGTTGGAAGAGTTTGTCACACTTTTGCTTTGTGATGACGTTGATGCTTCAGAATAAGTGTGAAACTGGGAATTAGAGATAGTATAGCGGCAATTTGTTAAACTTGTCAACCAGATATTTTAATTCATATTTACAATTAGCTTAGCTTAACCCAGGAGAAGGTTCCAGTGTAGTGGAAGACATTCTGTCTGGTTCCGGTACCAAAGAAAAATCACCCATCAGCCCTCAACGACTATAGATTGTTGCCCTGACATCCCACATAATGAAGGTCCTAGCGAAACTCCTGCTGACCCACCTGAGTAAGTAAACAAGCACACATCAGGACCCCCTGCAGTTTGGAGTTGGAGTTGAAGACGCCATCAAACACCTGCTTCAACAAACCCACTGTCATCTGGACAAAGAGGGCAGCACTGTGAGGATCATGTTCTTTGATTTATTCAGTGCATTTAACACAATTCAGCTTGATTTGCTTTGTCTGAAACTGCAGAAGACTCAGGTGGAGGCCTCAACAATCAGCTGGATCAAAGACTACCTGACAAATAGACCACAGTTTGTGAGACT
>JARVJO010000061.1:8453662-8465050 GCA_031762555.1 Cynodonichthys magdalenae
AGGAAGCTGAGTACAGAGAGCTGGTGGACCGCTTTGTGGCACGGTGTGGGAACAATCATCTCATCTTGAATGTGAACAAAACAAAGGAGATGATTGCAGATTTCAGGAGAAAGTGTTAGATCAAACCATGTTTTCATCATGAGAAGTGGAGGTGGTTGAGGAATATAAATACCTTGGTGTTCATCTGAACAACAGACTGGACTTCTTCATTATCACTGTAATACACACCGCTACACAAGATCTTTCCTGCCCACAGCCATCACCATCTAAAATAATTCTTTATTTAAATGAGTTACTACAACATCTAATTTTTACCCTCTGGTATCAATAAAGTATTTTTGAATGGAACTGCATTGAATTTTTTAGCAGTATTTGCTTTTTAAAACATTACACCACACATGCACGTTTGAAAATCTATCTGCAACTCTGCAGAACTGGACAAAGAATACTGAAATAAAAATGGTTTATGTATTTACAAATGTATGATTAAAATAATACATGTATAAGTCAGCTACAAGTCAATGTTGAATAGAATTATTTAACAAAAGAGCACCCCACTTGTTCAGTTATTTAACATACAAAAGTAAAATTCCTTGAAGGAGTGCATATGGGCCGGCCACTGTCTTATATGGCAAAGTTTTAAAGATTTCACACAATCTGTCAGCACTCAAAAATGTAACGAGGATTGCTATCAGCTACTAATGCACCAAATTCGTTCTCAATATCTGCTAGATTTATGAAACTACACACATTTAATGTTTGCTAAGTTTGATTAGTTGTGATGGTCATCTTGAATTAGGACTCCAAAAGGTAATCAGTTGAAGATGTGCATCCAATAATTACTTTATGCAGGTTTCATTCAAATACATTTATTGGTTAATTACATATTTTGCTAACATTAAAACAGGGTTGACATTAATAGTTATTGCAAATACTAAGTAAAAGTCTTTATCTTCTAACTTTAGCAATAACCACACAAAATATTAGTTTCATATCAGTAAAATGACTGATTTTTGTATTTTGCATTATGAGTGCTGTTGAAGTTTTCTCTAGCAGGGAGCCCGTGTCTCCTACGTTCTCTTACATTCAGTGAATGCATCACTTTAGGTGTCCGTTCAGCTGCCTCAAGAAAAATACAACACATAAATACCAGTGGTCCGGCCCTCTCGTTTGCGAAGTTTTTCAGTGTTGAGTTTTTATTGCTTGTTTCAGGTTTAATTCCGTTACCAGTCCGTCATCGGTAATGGAGTGTCGTGTGTTGTCTATTCAGAGTCATGTTGTCAGGGGATACGTCGGGAACAAGTCGGCAATATTTCCCCTGCAGGTGAGTACATTATGTCTTCAGGTTGCTGTTTTAATATTGTTTAAAAATGACAGAAAATCGTTGAAAAGATCACTTCTGAACGCGACATCCTTCCTATTTTTCAAAATGATTTCAGGTTAGATCACATAATTTCTGCTGTGACTAGTCCTTTTACTCTCATTAATTACAGTCTGTTTAATCCCAGAGTTGTATCGTAACTAAGTAACTATATTTACTTTTTTTGTTACAGATTTGTAATTTTACCAGTATGTTTTTTTAATCATTACTTTTACTTTATTTCACTACATTCAAAACCTAAAAACGATACTTTAACTTTAAAATTACCTAGTTACTCGTTACAAATGTATCTGTCTGGAACTCATCAAGAGGTGTTTGCACTCTAAAAATTGAAATTTTAAATTTAAGAAACAAAATTATGGCTACTGGTTCCACTAAACTGAGTTGAGTAAAATATAAAGCAATTTACACATTTTCTTTAAAATAACGTGTAAAAGAGTTAATTTACTCAACTCGGTTTAGCGGAACCATGGCTCAGTAAATTCAGCCCACGTGTGTAACGGTACTTGCACTTTTACTTTCCCAATTTGAAGCGGTTTTATGAGTAATTTTCTTGTCAGTGAAATTAATTTTTACCAAAGTCATTTTGTTTTACTTATTTTTTTCAAGTACTTTATAAACCTCTATTTAAACCCTAAATCAATAGAAACTGTGCCTAATCTGCTGTATCACTGTAGAAAAAAAAAAAATAAACAAATATTCTATATAACTCAGTATGTGACCATGAAAGCATTTCAAAGATTAGAAGCTGAAATGTTGGCATTGTTTTTATTTACTTATAACTAAACACGTGTCAAACTGAAGCTCATTGTCACTGAAAATTATCTGTTTTTATGATGTGCGTATTCTGATAATGATAGGATATACATAAACATATGCATTTATTTTCTTAAAGACATGTCATGACTGCGTTGTTTATTGTTTCAGACAACTGTAATTATTAACTGGAACACAGTGTTCAGAAACATGATTAAAATGCTGTGCAAAATTTGCTTTTGGTTCCAATGAGCCTGAATTTTCTCTACTTTTCTAATTGCTTTTTGAACTGTGGTTCTGTACTTTATTATTAATAAGATGGTTGTTTGGATTGTTTTCCTCACCAGCTGCCCAAAGACTCAGTTTATTACTACGGCCTCAGGTCATTTTGGCAGCAGGGGTATGGTGTACATTTTAGGACAGAGAGTTCTCAGAAATACAGTTGTCATTTCTCAGAAATACACAGCAGGGCAGAACGCAAGTTGTTGCCACCTGAAGTGGCGCCAGAGGCTCCCACCGGAAATAGCTGCCATTAGGAGTGGCTGCCACCGGAAGTGGCTGCCACAAGGTGCCAGACCATCTTCAACAAATTCTGCTGCTGTTTTGGGGGGAAGCCATTGCCAACGTTCGGCATAAAGAGTCATTATAGCTATTAGATATTGCCTTTTATTAAAAAAATTACGTTTTGATAATGATGTTATTATGTAACAGTGAAAGACCTGTAATATAAAGTGCCTGCATTTATTTGAAATAAAAACTGTTCTAAATGGCGCTTTATGTGTGTATATGTATATGGATGACAAAGAGCACTTTAAAATTTAATTCAATTTTTTAATAGTGTTGAAAAGAATATATGTATTCGTTTAACTGAATTTCATGTCAGAACCAGATAAGAAACTCGCCAATGTTATACTGATCAAAATCTAAGTGGAAGAAGCCATACAAAACCACAGCGCTGGACTGAATTGCTTTTAAAGAAGTAATTACATGATATGCATTACATGATTCAAAGAAGTATCACATTTTCTTCAGAATCTGGCCACGCCTCTCTCTTCCCTAGGGCTAACTGGCAGATTCACATGACAAATCACTCAACCTAATGTTAACCAGCGTTTTCGATGTGTTGTAACTGACTCCAGGCATGTATCTAAATTAAATCTGTACAAACTGTCTTTTGTGACTAATTCAGTCACTCAGACCCGCCTGCACCTAAAATCAATTCATCTATAAAAACAATCAAACAATAGCTTATAAGATTTCAATATTCACCTAAGAAAAACCAACAGAATGTGTAATGTATTTAAAATCAGTAATTAAGACAACTCATAAATTCCTTCAGTGTGGTAATATGAATTTTTACTCAGAAAATGAACACCAATTACTTAGTAAACACACTGGCACTCTGTGGAAATTGGTGGCCATGAAGGTGCAACGGACTGAGGAAAAATATATGTTAAGCCAAAAAAAAAAAAGACTACAGTAGGGCTGCACAATAAATTGAAAATTTATCGTTCTGACCCCTACACACTGTTCCCTTGGTGGTGAAATGTGGAAACTTATTCAGATGTGGTTCTGTGGAGATATCATTGTTCTCTGTTTTCACAGCTGCTTCATTCCTGTTTTTCCAGGTGCTGGGCTTTGAAGTGGACTCCATCAACTCAGTGCAGTTTTCCAACCACACAGGTTGTTTTTTCTTTTGTTTTGTTTGTTTGTTTTGTTTATTTTCACAAAGTATATTGGCTATTTACCCATTTTAAATTTTCCTTGTCTAACATTCAGGGCAATCTTTTTGACCAACTGTGTGTTCATGGGGGGCCGATAAAGAAATCTATGTTTTGAGAATCATAATATTGGCTGTTTTTGTGCAAACAAGCAGCAAAATCTCATATGTATCAATAAATATCATCAGACCCCTCATCAGGTGCTTTAAAAAGAAACTAGTCATTATCCAGACAGTAAATTGGGCTTAAACTATGCTTTTGTAATAATTTACCTAAACAAAACTGCACTGTCACTGTGTACCTTTTTTTTAAGGCACAGTTTAAAGATTATCATAAACTTTTGTACTAGTAAATGTATTACTCTGGACTTGGGACACAAGTCCAAGAAGGGATCACTAGAATTTGCTTCAAACATTCTTGTTTGTGAGGCTGCTGGCAAATAATCTCAAGAACCACTGAATAGATTTTTATAAAACCATTAGAAACTACTAATCTTTTGGGTTTCTGGCAACTGTGTTGTTACCATTGTCCCCATACCATTGTGTCAGACCTACACACCTTTTTATTTACTTTAAACTTGATGAGATTACCAGGATTGACCATGATTGTGAGTATCTGTTGACTCCTAACTTAATTTTTAAGTGACTGCGTTTTAAAAGCAAATGCCAAAACAATTAAAATGGAGAAAAACAAAAAACAAATGTTTCAAAAAAGATCTCTTCTTTTTAAAACATTTATTTATTTGTCATAACAGGATGATGAATCCTGCTATACAGCATGTGAGAAATAAAACTGTGGCTGTTCGTTTCCCACAAATCTCTGATAATAGAGAGTGGAAATGTTGCCCCATGAAGGAAAACAATAGCTTAGTGAAAGAAGAAGGGCTCTGGACACATGCAGAGATGATAGGATTATTATCTGGAGTTCAAGCGTCAAACTATGTGAAGAATTTGTTTTCACAATAGGAGTTTGAGACATTTACTTCAAAACCACTTCAATAATAACATCTGCTCAACCCGTGCCAACTTTTTCAGAAGTGTGGTTGTATATTGGTATGTATAATGCTGATATTTATAAGTATTTATTGCCGCTGGAGGCAGCAGCTGTGTACATATTCCCCATGTAAACATCAATTTCACTGCGAATGTTGTCTCAGGAAGTGTGTTCACTGGCGCAGGGTCAAGATTGAGCTTTGTGTGAACTCTATCCTCCAGTTCACCAAACCATGTCCTTGTCTGTGTCCATTTGGTCTCCAGTCATTAGCAGTCAGAACAGCGTTTACAAGTTTATTCGAGGTAAAGGGTGAATAGAAAACAAAGAAGGGGACTGGCAGCCAGGATACAAGGTTCCCATTCAGTCCGTGTGGAGGCCCCCGTTGGCCCCCCGACGTCACAAAGAAGCTGGGGACTGGAAAAACAGAGCAAAGAGGGGCACATCTATTGTGTGAATTAATACTAATGCAAGTTAAAGTTGTTTTTTCTGCATTTTTAGTAGGCCTAAATGTTAATTTTCCCTTAAATCTGAGAACCCGTTATCTTATCTTTATCTAATTTTGGTAGGGGACACAAAGGAGCCATAATTTAACAGTTTTTTTGTGTTTTTACATCACATCTAATCAGCTATAAAACTGTTTTGCTTCTTGCCGTTCTCCAGGTTATGACCACTGGAAGGGGCAAGTCCTGACTGCAGAGGAGCTGAACATGTTGTACGAGGGCATCAAGCTCAATAAAGTCAACCGATACGACTACATTCTCACAGGTGAGGCATAAAATGTTGAACAAAGAAAAGTTCATCAAAATGTAAACTTTAAGTCCTCTCCTGAACTATCAACTGAGACACAAATTCAATACACGAAGGAAAATAATCATATATGTAGCCTTTATCCAAACCTTCGACCGCTATTATTTTTTCATTGTGGTTAAAACTTTTCTCCTAAGGTTACGTCCGGGACACATCCTTCCTGGAAATGGTGGTTGATATTATCAAGGAGTTGAAAAAGGCCAATTCTAGCTTGGTATATGGTGAGTAAATTAAGTAACGTTACTGACTGTACTTTGTTTTCATACTTGATTTAAAATCTTACATTTGAGACTTTTGTTCTGCACAGTTTGTGATCCTGTCATGGGAGACCAAGGTGCTATGGTAAGCAAACTAATAAATGTGCTTTTTTGATCTTTCCTGTGTATAGATCTGGATAAAATATTCATTTTATACATTTTACTTATTTTTCTTGTTTTCTTTTTGTATCAGTACGTTCCAGAGAACCTGTTGCCTATCTACAAGAATAAAGTAGTGCCTTTGGCAGAAATCCTCACCCCCAACCAGTTTGAAGCAGAGTGAGTTCATTTTAAAAAGAAGAAACTGTTCAAACTTTAAAGCCGCTCACACTTTTTTTTTTTTAAGGTTGTTGACTGGGAAGAAAATTTCCACAGAGGATGATGCTATCAAGGTGACCATCGTAAACATTTCTTGTTTGTTGAGTTTTTATTTATCTTTGTGACGCCTTCTTATTTATCTTCAGGTGATGGACTTACTTCATGATATGGGCCCAGAGACAGTGATCCTCACAAGTACAGACCTGCCCTCTAAACACGGGGATCTGTTTTTGGTGGCCCTCGGAAGCCAAAGAATAAGTAAATTGTTGAGCCCTTTGTTGAAGAAACTAAAATGAAAATCTTTTGTAACAACATTCCCAATCAAAACCATTTTCTTTTACTCGATAGTTAGTGTTTTAATCACCTCAATCCTCTCTGCAGGGAAGCCAGATGGGACCAGTACGTGTCAGAAAATCTGCATGGACATTCCTAAAATGGATGCTGTGTTTGTGGGAACAGGAGACCTGTTTGCTGCCATGCTGCTAGCCTGGACTCATCATCACCCCAAGGACCTAAAGGTATTTTCACTAGGATGTTAACTGTCCAGTCATGTGTGCATCCACCAACTGGTTTAAAACAAAAAACAAAAAAAACACAGTGCTGTGTAGCTTTATTGTGTTTTGATTGTGTTTCAGACCGCCTGTGAAAAGACCGTTTCCGCTATGCACCATGTCATTAAGAGGACCATCACTTATGCCAATGGTAGGGTTTGTTTTTGAAACAAGAGCTTTTTCACTTTGTGTCCAAGTTGAACCATTGTTTTCATTTGTTGTTTGGGTCGTACTATTAGTATTTTTAATAACTTAGTGTTGAATGAATGAATGAATGAATGAATGAATGAATGAATGAATGAATGAATGAATTAATTAATTAATGAATTACTTTTTTATTTCAGACAATTAACAAATTTGAATAATAAACAAATCAATTTCAGAAATGCTTCTAACAAACAACCTTATATTATATATGTTTTATTTTGTGAGGAAATATTTGAATCATTGCTTCTCAGGAGTAACAAGTTGATAAATCTCTTTCTTCTTTCAGAGGTGGCTGGTCCTGGAAACAGGCCCAGTCCTGCACAGCTGGAGCTGAGAATGATCCAGAGCAAAGCCGACATCGAGAATCCCTCCGTCGTAGTAGAAGCAAAGGTTTTACAAAAGTCTTCGGACTAAAAACTGTAGACCTTTGTGAGCGTTCACACTGTGGGTACAGATCCAGACAGTGTGCTGGGAGATGTAGGATTTTCCCATTAAAGACAACCTCGTGTCTCTGCCTTAGAAATCCTCTGGGACAGTACAACAGTGGCAGTAGGATGTGCTGTTTTCTCATTGACAAACACACTGGTGTCACTGCCATACATATTTTTTATTATTTCAAAAGTTTATTCATTTATTTTAAAAACAAAATAAATTCTACATACAATAAAAAATACAAATCATAAAGAAAATGAAAGGCAGCAGAAAGAAGAATAATCTTATATCTGCCCCTTTAAAAAAAAATCTAAATAAAATTTATAAATAACAAAAACAACATTAAAGCCTTCTTGAACAAAAATTCTTATGAATACACATTATAGTATTTCATATTTCTTAAAAAAAAAAAACTTTTATGATCCTCTATAACATACACATTGATCCGCCGTTTTTAACATCACTCTCCAGATTATTCCTTAGACTGAAGCACAAAGCACCTTTAAACTGGTTCGAAATTTAGGTTTCACAAACATCTCTATCCCATTAAGACTGTAACAACTCTATCTCTTAACAAATTTTAATTGGATGTTTAGAGGTAATATAATTTTATGGGCCCTATACATAACCCATAAAATACTATAATCAACTAAATCATAGAACTTCAACTATTTCAACTGATAAAACAATGTATTTGATGGATGGCTGTAATGTTTTCTAGTAATAATTCATACAGCTCTTTTCTGTAAAACAAAAAAGGATTTTTAATTGTTTTGCATGCTTTCCCCAAGACTTCAGTACAATAAATGAGGAACAATTATTGCGTTATACAACATATATAGATTTTTATCATTGAATAACTCCCTCACTTTGTACTGTAATGCAATATATTTAGCTATTTTTATTCTTAAATAATTTATGTGAGGTTTCCATGTCAACTTTTGATCAGTGACACCCAAAAACTTCTCCTCACTGACTCTACAAATTTCAACACCATCAACTCTAAATGGAACATCAATAGTTTTTCTATTACTGAATATCATGTAATTACTTTTATCCAAACTTAATAATTTATTAAGTTGAAACCAAGTTTGGATTTTCACAAATTGGTACCATCTGCAAATATAACACTTTTAAAAAGTCCTGACATATTTACAAAGTCATTCATGTATAAAATAAATAACTTTGGTCCGAGTACAGAACCTTGTGGAACTCCACATGTGATTTTACAGAGTTCTGACCTTGCATCATTTATTCGTACAAACTGTTAGAATATTGTCTGGAAATATTCCTGTTGAGAATGATAAATTACATATATATAAAAATGGCTCAATAACATAACTCATATCCTTAACAAACATCTTGTCCATATCCACCCAATCTTTTGATCTTTTGTCTGCAAGATGTTTTAACAATAGTCGGTATTTATTCTTTTATCGGTTTCACCAAGAAAAATACTATTGGCGCAACCCATGACTGTATGACTCATTATTATCTACTTTTGGTATTTTAGCTGCAAGACTTGGGCTAACATTCATATAGTATTGATTGAATTAATTTACTATTTCACTTTGATCATAAATTTTCTTGTCATCATTTACAAAATACTGTGATATTTCCGATCATACTTTATGATTTTCTTATGATCTGTACCAACTTGTTTTTATTTTTCTTGTATCTCTCTTCTGCTTCTTTTGTTCTTAATTTCAAAAAGCATGAACACAATATGTGTCTGTAGTACGGCCTGTGTAGACTTCATCCGTTTCATGAATGATATAAATCCTTGGCACAGTAAGAAAAAAAACTTCTGGTTATAAAATAACTCATTCCTGTTCTTCTGAAGAGAAAATCTGTGATTTGTGCATGACCGTGCCTTTGTTTGTTTTGACTGTAGGATGACTAACCTCATGTACTTAGAAACATACTGCTTACAAGGCATTACAAGCACATTAGAAAACGCTTTGTAAGACATGAAAACATCATAGGGATGGGAATTTGGAGACGAAACATGCTGAATTTGCAGGTAATTATTTAAATTCAATTCAGTTTATTTATGTAGCACCAAGTCACAACATGCGTTGTCTCAGGGCACTGTACAAAAAAAAAAACAATCTAAAGCTAGCAGATTGTGTTGAATCACTTCATCGCAGTCTCCCATCCTGAGCAGCATATTGGTGACAGTGGAAAGGAAAAACTCCCATTTAACAGGAAGAAACCTCCAGGAGAAACAGGCTCTTTTTTTTAAACCTAACATCTCCCACACCTCAAACATTTGTATTGGTTTATTTATGCAGGGCTAATTAAAACAGCCCAACAGCAAACTGTGTAAAACCAGAGAAAGCACTCTTAACAAGCACCAATCTTGGCTGCCACGTTATTTATATATTTATTTGTTTCTTTATTTATCCCCACTTACAAAAATGGCCACATCCATACAGTTGGAGTTCACTGTGATTAAAATGTAATTACCCAGAGTCCTGCAGCTGAAAACCTCTGTACTGGATTGGTTCCCAAAGTTTTTAAATTTAAACCCACAAAATAAAAGCTAAAAATACTGATGATTCCAACGAATTTTGGCTGAATACATTGCTAATAAGCTTTTTAACCAACATTGTAAACCATTTTATTGCATTCCATCCATGACTATTTTTATTTTTTAGCAAAAGGTAATAAAAATATTCTGTTAGCAATTAATATAATGGAATCCCTGTAGATCTTCCCAAACTTTCACACACAGTCAGTTCCTGACTCAAAATTTAGGATTTTTTGTTTTTGTTTTAATAAAACAAAGGTTTTGGGTACAGAGATGTGCTGATGCTGATCTTTCAATTTTTTTCTTTAATTCATTTGAACCAGTTTGATAAATTAATGTGAAAGGGGTATGTGCTTATTCTGGCAAGTAAAGCTGAGCTCATCCATGACCATAGTTTCCACTTTATGATCTTTTCAAAATACTGCATAGGTCATAATAATTCTTCCAATTCTCCCATTTTTACTACCCATCTGAAAAAACAATGTGCATATTTTTGTGAAATAACTTTGATAAAATGGTCCAAGTGCATGCAGTTTGCTTAAAATGTTATTTCATGTTTTATTGCTTCAAGTAAATTTATATACATATTGTATTCTCCAGAAAAAGTTAAACAACTTATGCAAATTCTTATCTAGTTTCACTAACCTGTTTAATTTGACTGTTTTTTAGATAAAAAATGTATATAATAAATACAGTAACATCTAATGTGAAAAATGTTTAATTTTTAGACCTTTTTTAAATTATGCAATACAATGAACTAGCAGGTATGTAACGTGTTAGATTCACGTTCTATCTCAAATTGAGGTATTTGCACAGATAATCTTTAATATATTAACTAAATGATGTGTTCATTTTTCGATTGTTGTCATAGCTCACAAAAAGAGTGTACGAGAGACCACACTGTTTTGCCTTAACAGGGTTAGAGAGATAAAACGTTGTGAATGTTTTTGTTGCTATAAAAAGCAGATCTTCGCACGTAGCGTTAGAGAGTCAAGTGCCAAACCTTTTAACCGTTGCTCTGTTGTAGAGCAACATATGAACAAAGAAATAAATGACAAATATTTTACTGAAAATGTGTGCATTTTGTTTGTATGAGTTATTTGTTTTCTGCCAGGCATCGAAATTAATCACCAAAATATGTGCTGGTGTTCTGCAAGACGATCACAAGAGGGAGCTATTTTTTCTTATTTTAAACATCTGCTTCCAAATGATGAGCATACAGCAGCCTCAAAAACCTACATTGATAATAGGAAATATTAATAAAAGGGAATAAATAAGCAAGTCTTAAATATGTTAAATGCCTGCTGTGAGGCCAGGCGACTCAGCTCCCTTTCTCCAGCACTAATCCACAAGAATAGCCAGCATTAGCCCAGATAACCAGACAGGCTATTATTTCTGGCCACTTGCAGCCTTAAAGGAATAGTTCACTTTT
>JARVJO010000061.1:8466556-8496049 GCA_031762555.1 Cynodonichthys magdalenae
TAACTGAACTGATGTGAATCTAACTGAACTGATGTGAATCTAACTGAACTGATGTGACTCTAACTGAACTGATGTGACTCTAACTGAACTGATGTGACTCTAACTGAACTGACGTGAATCTTAATGAACTGATGGGAATCTAACTGGAACATTGTGACGCTCACAGGACTAATGTAGCTCCAACATGACAGATGTGGCTCTCACATGTCTGATGTGACACCAACTGGACCGGCTCCAACAGCTCAGAAAGTGAATAAAAACCTTTTTTCTCCACCACAGCTGGTCACAGCCGGTCACCCAGAAGAACAGATTAAGTCACCTGTTCTGCAATTTCTTGTTTTAGTTGTCACTAGATTTTGATAAAAAAAAAAAACCATTAATATATTAAAACCACAAGAAAAAAGTAATGATTTAGCTAATGCTTCTCAATACTGTTCAGTGTTCCACTTGCTAATTGTCTTTCAATTGTAACCAACCTGCTTTGAGAGGCCCTACCAGGACCTTTGGCCTCAGACAAGTTAGTGAAAGAAACACAAATTACTGCCAGGCTGCAGAAATCCCTTGTGAAAAAATATGTCCGCCTCAAAGACTTATAAAGTCCTGACACCACTAGAGAAAAGAACAGAACAGGGTGCTCCTGGTTCCACCCGGGCTGTGCACATGTAACCTCATCTCTGTGAAGGAAAATGGTAAACTAACATTTGATGATGGATAATATGTCGGTAGTCAACATGTTTACTTTGTCAGGGTTAAGTGGGACAGCAAACTACAGGGCTACTCTTTTTGTTCTTACTTTTCTGTGTTACTGTGTGATTTGGTTGATAAATGTGACCATTGTTGTGGCCATCATTGTGGATAAAAACCTCCATGAACCCATGTATTGTTTCCTTTGTAATCTATGCATCAATGGGCTCTACGGCACAGCTGGATTTTATCCTAAATTCCTGCACGACCTCTTTTCAAACACTCACATCATTTCTGTTCCTGGATGTTTTCTACAGGGTTTTGTATTGCACTCTTCAGTTTGTGCTGACTTTTCCTTTCTGGCTTTAATGGCTTACGACAGATACGTGGCTATATGTCGACCTCTGGTGTACCATTCTGTGATGACTAAACAGAGGGTGTGTATTTATGGGTTTATTGCTTGGCTTATTCCTTTTTACCTGATGTTTATTAGCACAATAACAACAGCAACATCAAGGTTATGTGGATCACACATACCAAAGATTTACTGTGTCAACTTGTTGATTTCTAATCTTGCCTGCTCGGCCTCTGTAGCACGCATTGTTGTCCCAGCTTTTAATTACGTTTTTTATATTGGCCACGTTGTTTTTATTTTCTGGTCATATTTCTATCTGGTCCAAACGTGCCAAATGTCTAAAGAGAACAGACAGAAATTCCTGCAGACGTGCGTGCCACATTTATTCTCTTTGGTTGTTGCTGTCGCTTCTTTTCTTCTAGACATGCTCTACATCCGGTTTGGATCAATGGACTTGTCGCAAAATGTTCAGAACTTCATGGCGATTGAGATTTTCCTCTTCCCACCGTTAATCAACCCCCTCATCTACGGTTTCAGACTGACTCAGTTAAGAAAAAGAGTCTTTTATTTCTTATGCAGCAAAGGACCTGATTCCAGATTAAAACCGTGAGTGAGTCTGAAATGTTGATTCTCAATTGATATTTTCTTTTTGTCAACTATTAACAGCTTCTAAAGTCTTTTACAAAAAATGTCTTTAAATTTGGTACAAATGTCATTGTTTTACTTTATCTGTTTATGTAGAAACATTACTGCTGCTGATACTCTCTAGACTAATCTAAAGTTCACAGGCAATGGAACATGATGTTTCTTATATATTAATATTTAAATAAAAGGGTGATTTTTAAATAAACAGAACAAGAGAGTGATCAAAAAACACACACAAATCTCTTAAATCTGTATTGTGTTTGACAGTGAAACAAATATAACATGTTTAAACTAAGAAGTTGCACAAATCCAGTTTTGACTTTTAAATTTGTCTTTGAGCTCATAGGTTTCTTCAGATTTTTATTCATGGAACAGGTCCAACTTCTAAAATTAATTTATTATGTTCTAAAAATGGTACAATGAAAAATATATATATGTCTGCTTTGTTCCATCCATCAATTATCTATACTCGCTTCTTCCTTTCAGGGTCACAGGTGTCCATATCCAGCAGTCACAGTGCGAGGGGTGGGGTACACCCTGGACAGGTTGCAAGCCCACACAGGGACACATAGAGACAAACAACCATTCACTTACACCAAGGGACAATTTAGAGTGACCAATAAACCTAACAGTCATGTTTTTGATGTGTAGCAGGAAGCCAAAGTGCTGGGAGGAAACCCACATGTGCACAGAGAGAACATGTAAACTTTACCCAGAAAGGTCCCCAGGGTGGGATTTGATCCAGCAACCTTTATGCTGAGAGGCATCAGCTCTACCAACTGAACCACCGTGCTGCCCTGCTTTGCACCATAATTAATAAAATACATGTTTTTAGGATTTGCAAATCAATGTGTTCTTTTTTTTATTTACATTTTACACAAAATCTGGGATTTTTCTGGATTGGGGTTGTAGTTAAAAAAAAATCAGTTTACACAACAAAAGACTGTAAAGTTTTTAACAATTTTCTTTGTATTTAGTTATTTATTTTAAATACATTTTTTTTCCAATTAAAGCAAACAAAAAAAGTTTTATTTGTGCTCATTTCCCCCCTAATTGCTGGAGAATAAATGTTTTTCTCTATAATTTTCACTGTCATATTAGTGTTGGTCAGGGGGTCTTTGTGGCAGGTTGTTGTGGAACAAAGTACACCTTAATCATCAGTTTTAGAGATTTGTCAGCTTATACAATAAACTAATTTACAGGAGCCGAGAGCAGCCATTTTCTTTTCTTTTTACCATGTCCTGTCCGGCAAGGAGAAACTCAGAATTGATGTCCGAGTGTCCAAATGAAGCCCAACAGTTTTACTTTCACAAGTGAAGCACAATGGCATTTCACCATGATCCAAACAGCCCCAGGGGAGTCGGAATGCCAGCCCTGCCCCCATCAACCCCCCAAGCCCTGAGATCACCCACAGCCCAGGCCCCCACCAGACGGTCTGCCCGTCCTTCGGACCCCAACCCCATATGGCAAACGGGGAACGGGGGAGTGAAAAAGACCCATACACATACACCTCTACCTTCAGATGTGCTGTTGATGCATGTTGTTTTATAGTGCAATTAGAATGGGGATAAAGGGGCGGGGGCCACATAGCCAGTTCCCCCCACCTCCCCACCCCAACTCTAGCCCAAAACCCTAAATGACTACAAGCAACCTTTGGGAGAGGGCACAGGTATCAGTGGCGAGACTGATTGTCACCTCGCCCCCTGCATGCCATGAGAGTGCCCACCCCCAAGTCCCTATATGTGAATGTCAAGAGAATGTTTAAGTGAATGTCTAGGGTGTACAATAAAATGGGGGCCCAGGTGACTATGGCAAATGGAGATGTAAAATTATTGCTCCTTGTAACGCACCTGCATCCCAAAAGCCCTACATGAGTGGGGTTGAAATGGAGAGGGTGGAAGGATGTGATGAGAGATGGAGAGAAAAATGACTGGGGGAGCAAAATGTCCTCACAGGGAGCCAGCTTCCCCGCTGACCCCAGTAGGCACCTCCATTCCCCGAGACCCACCCAAGGAGGGAGGCCCCCAATACCTCTGCCCTTGGGCAGATGACAGCAGCACCGCCAAGCCCAGGGAGCCCTGGGCCACGGATGGACAGAACTCAGAGGGCCGCCAGGAAGCAGGACCAACAACCCACCCACCCCAGAGCTGTCCAGACTCCCAAGACCCGACCCCCAGCCCCACAGCCAGCCCGCAACCCAAAAAAGCCACATAACCCCAACAAGGAAGATTCAGCCAAGAGCGCCCACCCAGCCTGAGAGCAGCCATTTTCTGCATATAATTATTTTCCATGGTTTCCTAAATAAAGAGGACTATTTTCTCGAGATAACGAGATCATTTCCAAATGGTTTCCTTTCGTGCATCATTCAGCAACCATCTGTGAAGTTTACAATTTATTTATTTGATTATTTGTTATTTACAAGTGCGGCCTGAGCCTGAAGGCAACCTAGTGTACATAATTTTGTGTCATTTTGTATCATTATACAGACTGAAATTGTGATTTGTTTGTCTATGATAACTTTCATATCAGCTCCCAACTGAATGATGCACAGAAAATCGTAACTCGTTATCTCGAGAAAATTGTTCTCGTTAGTCCGTGATAACAACATAATATGTTGTTATAACGAGAAAACCATGGAAAAAAGTTAAATGATGAAAACAGCCGCTCTCGGCTTCCGTACAAATTTAAATATTCTCCAGCCAGAATATTATTCATGGTCTGATCCAGTCCTGATGCTTTCAAGCTGAAACTTTCAAATCTGTGTTTTTCAAACTTAAAGCTCTAGCTCTTTGAATCATGGCCACTTTAAAAAACAACCCCTTCTGACATTAAAGTTTATTTTGAAGAACTTATGCTACATGTTTCAGCACTGATTTAGTTTCTTATTGTTGCCCGTCTACATAACTTTTACCATTTCATTAAAGTATACTGAGCAGAAACTCTGTTTGTTGATAATCAGTTGTTTGTGCCTCTAATTGCTGGAACCAGTAAACAAGCTGTGAATTCTCAGTAGCCTCAGTCTGAGTGGGTATTAATAGATGATGCAAGCAGCAGAAAGTCCGAGCTGACGATGTGGTGTAACGACGCCGTGTCGTAACGCTCCACAGGATCTGAGCTCTGTGATCATGGATAATGTTTCTGTTGTGAGAGTTTTCACCCTGACGGGGATAAACGAGACAATGGACTATAGGCTCGCCGTTTTCTCCCTCGCTCTGCTTTGTTACTGTGTGATTTTGTTGCTGAACATCTCCCTGGCTGTTGTCATAGTGTTAGATGAAAACCTGCATGAACCCATGTACATTTTACTCTGCAGTGTTTGCATTAATGCGGTTTATGGCACGACGGGTTTCTACCCAAAGTTCCTTTTCGATCTGCTGTCGTTTTCTCAAGAAATCTCTTATGAGTGTTGTCTGTTGCAAGCTTTTGTCATGTACTCCTACGCTTGCTGTGAGCTGTCCATCTTGGCAGTCATGGCCTACGACAGGTATCTGGCTATATGTCGACCTCTGCACTACGCCTCCTTCATGACGAGGAGGAGGCTCTCTCACCTGGTCAGTTTCTCCTGGCTGACCCCGTTCTGTGTTTTCTCCATCAGCGTCCTCTTGACGTCCAGGCTGCAGCTCTGCAGCTCCAGAATCAAGAGGATCTTCTGCGTGAACTGGATAATCGTTCAGCTCGCCTGCCCGAACAGCAACACCCTCGCAAATAACATAATCTCATACGCAACGATCGTCATCTACGTGTCTCACGGCTTCTTTATTGTTTGGACCTATTTGCATCTTGTTCAAACGTGCGCGAGGTCCAAAGAACACCGAGTGAAGTTCATGCAGACGTGTGTGCCCCACCTAATCTCTTTAGTCACTTTCCTGGCCGTGATTCTTTTTGATTTGATGTACATGAGATTTGGCTCCACGGGTTTACCTCAGAACCTTCAGAACTTCATCGCTATCGAGTTTCTCCTCTTTCCTCCATTGATGAATCCTTTGATATATGGGTTTAAACTCACCAAAATACGCAACAAGATTCTAAGTTTAGTTTATATTTGAGGAAACGATTCATTTGTATTTGTTTATCCTTTATATACGTCCTACCAAGGTCAGGTTTTGTCCGTTTTATTGATAATGTTTCTGGGAGATATTTTTTTCTGTTTAGAACAGATAAAAAGAAATACAGTTTCCTGATGCAAACATGTACAAATGCATTCAGACTGTGAACTAAAGTCACGTGCATCTATTTTTGTCCTGCATTTTGCATTTTTGTCACTTTTCCCTCTGATCCACAAACTAAGATGACTCATATGATGATTTTAAATGTCAGCACTGAAAATATAAAATCAACAGAATATTTTTTTTGGGGTTTAGTGTGTAATATTAAAAGCATTTTGTGGTTTTAATATTGAGATCAGCTGCAGTTATTGTTGTTAATCACAAAAGTAAATCAGTTTCTGACTAGTTCTGATTTGCATTCATTTTATTTTTTACATTTTATATGATTTTAAATGAAGTGCAAATGATGTTAAGCTGAACTATAAACAATAAGTTGGTTTGGTTCGGTTTTTGATTCTGTCAAAAAAATATGTATTATTCTATATTGCAAGAGCAGGAAAACATAATATGTTCATGCTGTAAATATATTGCATTATTTAAGCAGATTTAAAACCTTTAACTGTTTTTTCCCCTTTAAATGCACTCCTTAAATATGAAAGTTAAAAAATGTGACTTGAACAATAATTTTAGCACAATATTTATGTTTATTGTCCTGATGCATCTCAGTAATCCAGGTAGAAAAATTAAAAATGAGTTCTTCTTTAATTCTTTCATTAAAGAAAACCAGAGGACCTACTTAACCTTTTTTGTATTTAGTTTATTCTGCACAATTTTATTTGCTCAGATTCAGTGTTGACAAAAAGCAAAACAACTTTATTAGTTTCAAAAGTGAAGTCAGAAAATGTGTTTAAATTCAAATGCAAACTCAGCTCTTGAAATTATGATGCTTGTTTATAACACGCACAACTTATTGAGTGTGTTTTTTTAATTTAGATGTTTAAAAGTTGACAGATTTTTAGTGTTTGTCTCTGTGGGTCTTTTGATTTGTACATTTTAAAAATAGTCATTTATGGATCCTGTGAATGATATCCAGGATCTTTTCTTTTATTTGCTTCTTGTTTAGTAAACACAATGTACAGAAATATGCAGCAACTCTCATTGTGTTTGATTTTACAGTAAAAATTCTTTGTTAATGTTTATTAAAGTTGGTTCACAAAGTGAGCTTTTCTGCAGGCTTTTTAAACCCTTATTTGAAAGTCAGGCATTGTTTTGTTTTTTAAAGGTCTTATAAAATCCCTCTTCACTCACAGCCTTTAAATAAAAAGCAGATTCTACATAGACGTGAATTTCATTGCATATTGTCTAACCTAAAGCACTTTTCATATTTTTTTTAAGTAAATAAATACAGCAACCAAAAAAAAAAACAAAAAAAAAAAAACAAGCCTCTCCGTCATATTAGAGTGTTTTCTAGCTCTCGTGTTCATTTTCCTTCTGCTCGGACCCAACTCCTTGGATCAGTAAACTGCCCAGCGCCGCCCCGGCTGCAGCCCAACCAGCTGATTTGGCATTTATTCCTGCAGATAACCTGAAGGAAGCCAGAAAAGCCCCGATCGCAGCTCCCAGCGCTGCGCCTCCAGCTCTCAGCCAGGTCCTGTCCACCTCCCGCTGCCAGTCCTGGTTTGCAGTTTCTTTCTACGAAACCAGAAGCAGAAAAATAAGAACTGTGTTGACGACGTGGACCCTTGTACCTTTCATTCAGGGCACACAGAGAGAAACATGACAAACCGAGTTAGGGACAATCTAATTACTGCTAAATTAACTGGAAAAATAAACATTTGAACACACAGGAACTGTGTAAACCAACTAGAGTCAACGCCTGATAAGGAAAATTATCTTTGTTTAAATTAAAAACAATGTTCCATTTGTTTACATGGAGGGGGCGGGAACAATGTTCCATTTGTTTACATGGAGGGGGCGGGACTAAAAACTTGTAGGACAAGAAAGCTGGTCCTGTTCCACCTTCAACTTCCTGGCTCCAGTTTAAGGTGGATAAATAAACAGGTCTTGATGAAAACAAACATCCAGAGCCATTATTCCTATTAATCTGGTGTAATTAGTAAGTTCTATTTCTTAGATTAGTTTTATAAGTTATCATTTTGCTCACCTTCTCAAAAAGCACAATGCCTTCATCCAAAATGGCTCGGCTTCGATGATCCCTTTCTGCAACTTAAAGCAACATCAGTCCTTTTAAATCAAATACTTTTGTTCAGGAATGTTGTTGTTATTGGAATAAAAGGCAACTAGACTTGTTTTCCTGTTTCTTGAAGACATTTGACCTTTGACCTGAAATGATTTTGAGCTCAAGACAATAATCAGCTCCCTTCTGAGATGACTGACTGGATCAGTAAGTCTGCTTCGACAACTGTGAGAGTCACTTCCTGTCTGTTTCTTTGTGTTTTCCTCACAGTCGGGATAAGTGGAGGATGTTTCTTTATGTGACGTGTCTGAACTGAATAAACTCACAGAAATATCATTTGGAGCTAAAACCAAATGAACTCAAGTTGCCTTTTATCTAATCAGTTTGTTGTGGGGTCGTACTCACCAGGTCTGACAGCTTCTCTGCAGAGACTTGATCCAATCGTGAAAGCCCATTTTGGTTGTCCGTTAACCTCCAACGATTTGACTTGATTTTGTCTTCTGCAGTTGTTAAATGACTCAGTATTTTCTTTTGTCTGAAGGTGCATTTGCATCCCTTCAATCGTTGCTTTCAGCAGATTTTTTGTATTTTCATTTTCTCTCCTGATCTGTTTAACCGTTTCTTTGAGTTGTGCCGATTCTGTCCTGTGATTCATCATCATTTTGCCGAGCTCCTTGTCTTTCTCCTCACACGTCACCCTCAAAGCTGCCGCCACCTCATACTGTTCTTTTAATCTTTTCTCCAGCATTTCCTTCTCAACTTCAACCTTTTGCTTTGTGTTTTTTAACAGCTCATCTCTCTCGGCCCACTGTTCACTCAGGCTTCTTATGCTCGTGTCTTTTTCCACAATAACCTGCCGCAAATTGATGTTCTCCTTATCGACATCCAGTAATCTCGAGCTCATTTCTTCTTCTAAGTCTTTCTTCTCCTCTATCGTCTTTGTTAAAGCTTCAACCTGATCACCTTTCAGTTTATTTGACTTAATCAAGTCTTCTACTCTTCTCTCTTTCTCCTCAACCATTTGCATGAGGAGATGATTGTTAGCCTTTGTTTTCTTCAGCTGCCTCGCAGTGTTTTTGGACTTTTGCTCCAGATTTCTGTTGCTCTGTTGGAGATCAGTGAGACTCCTCAACAAGCAGCCACCATCATTCTCCATCACTGTCTCATCGATCTTGTCCAACAGTTCTCCAACCTGAACATCTCCAACCCCGTTTGTGTTGTCAAAAACATGGTATCGGTTTCCACATTTGTCCACCAGCCAACGCAGAGCAGGCCACCTCTCAATGTGCTCCTCGATGGAGGTGAGACCCAGTTTGTCTCCCCATGTGAAGAGCACGATGATCCGAGTCCAAACCCACAGGAGGTTCAGATGTTCCTCCACGTTTCTTCTGTCGGTTTCGGTGAAGCTCTCATCGCAGCGCACGACCACCAGGACGGCGTAAGGAGCGGGCGCACACAGAGAAATGCCGTGGGCGATCTGCTCCTGCACCTCCTGTGGAGTGTCCTCGGAGCAGTACCGTCCGTGCCAGCCAGGAGTGTCGACAACTACGACTCGCCGTTCCCCAATGACACCCTGCCTCTCAGCGCACCGGGATGTCGAACGTCCAGCAGGAAAGACTTTATCGCCCAGGATGGTGTTCCCAGCTGAGCTTTTCCCGACATGCTTTGGTCCCACAACCAGAATTCGAAGCACAGGAAATGATGGTGGCCGTCCTGGTTTAACAAAATATATATATTTTAGCAACATGCGAGGAAGAAACTACTTATATTACGCCCTATAATGTCGGTAAAGAACAATGCTACACTGGAAATTTCCACTTGTAAGTGAATATACCCTTCACCTTTGCACTGTGATGTTTGTAGATGACACTGTTCTGTTTGAACAGGCAACAGGTGGAAGAAAACTTAGAGAGGTGAAGGTATGCACTTGAAAGAAGAGGAATGAAAGTCAGCAGTAGGAAAACAGAAGACATGAGGGAGGTGGAACCAATGAGGTATATTGGCTAAAGGAGTATCACATGATTTGCATGGTTGAGAGAGCAGCCATATTGTTCAGGGCAACTCAGACAGTATTGTTAGCTGGTGAAGTTGAATGTGCTCACCATGACATGTTTAATGTTGTATAACACATGTTGTTTACATGTTGTATAACACATCATGATGTTATCTGTCACGTGGACAATTCACCTCCACTGTCATCACTAATGCGCACCTTCATATACATTTAATTTATTCATACTGTACTGTAATGTTATCTGTATATATAGTGTTTGTGGTTGTATATGTGTGGTTGATGCATATGTGTGTATATGTATATATGTATATACATACATAGGTGTATATGTGCATTGTTATATATGAATATATGTATAGTGTTTACTTTCCTTTTATTTTATATTTCTTCTTGTTTTATCTCAACCTCTCCTGTACTGAGCTGCAGTAACGTGCTAATTTCCCCATTGTGGGATCAATAAAGTTCTATCTTATCTCTTATCTTATCTTAATTTAGGTCAGCACTTCAATGAAATTCAGTTTTCTATTGGCAACCATCATTTTAGTTTGATAAAAATGCCTCTCAGTACATATTATCATATCAGACAATAACATGTTACCAGGCTACACATGTCTGTAATGAATAATGTTTCTAACAGATTGAAGTTAATAAATGAAAAGCTAATATTTATAAGTAATTCTACACAAAAATCTAGCCCTGATAAATTGTTTACATTGAGAGCCCGCTCCTTCCAGTTTGCTGATGACACTGTGATCTGTGGTGAGAACAGGGAACAAGTGGAAAAAAACCCTTACCAAAAAGTAGTATATAGTATCCTTTAAGTATACTAATTAAAAAAAATAAAAATAAAATAAAAAAGTGTACTTCTAGTTTATTTTTAGGTACTCATCTGAGATATACTTAACCAAGTTTATCTTACACTAAACCTGGCTTGTACTAAAAATAAACTAAATGTATAAGTATAATTAGTCTATACTCATGTTTAAACTTCTTGCCAAGATAAGCATGAGTCGTAGTACACTGAAAGTACATTGTCACACAGACTGGTTTATTTGTAGTATATTTTAAGATGTCTTGTTTTTAAATAATTTCTCGTCAGTTTTTTGAGCAAACACAACAATGACAACTACAAGCGAGCTGCTGCAAAGAAGTCTACGGACATTTGAACAATTTACCAATTTTACACAATAGATCAATGGACTGTTCTATGCACTATGCGAGGTCAGAGTGCTTCCTTTTTACAGTAAATTAAGGTGATTCTGCAGAAAGGGATTCTTACCCATCAGACATCTGAGAGCTCTTCTGGACACTTTCACTTTCGCTCGTCGTAAAGTGGCAGCCTCCTCAACCTCTTCCCTCTCCTCAGTCATTTTAGACACCATTTCTTTTACAGACACACAGCCAGCTCTTCCAGCCATGACATCAATCCTCTTGAGTAGCTCCGCAACCTGAGTATCATAATCATCATCCTCTCTCCAAGTGCTCGTGTCTAAGAGGTGATATCTGTGTGCGCACTTCTCCAACAAGGCTTTCAGGAAATCATGTTTTGCCACAAAACTTTCCACAGATGTTCCTCTGAGCTGCTCACATCTGGTGAATATAACTATGGTGCTGCTCCACAGAATGTCATTTAACAGCTCAAGAGGTCCCTCTAATGTCCACTCCCAGCCTCGGTGCGAGCTGATGGGCACGATCACAAGGAAGGCCTGAGGTCCCGGTGGGCACATGGCCCTGCAGGTGACCATGTTCACATTTACCAGGCCGGGATCCTGCACTGAGTAATGGAGCCACCGTTCAGGGGTGCTGACCACAACCACTTTCCGCCCGTCATCCAGAACATTTTGCCTCCTGACGCACATCTTCACGTCTCTGCTGAGGTCAAACATCTGGCAGCCGAGGATGGTGTTTCCCACCAAACTCTTCTCCAGCCAGTTGTGCCCCAATAGGACAATCCTCAGCTCCTGAAGACGGCCCGCAGCTCCTGGGATGATTCAACAGAAAATAAACACGTCACATAATCTTCACTTATGATTTTTGAATCCCAGTTCTGTTGGTCTAAACGTAAAAATAACAACAAACTTAGCATTGCTTGAAGGAATGCTTGTCATCTTTAATGCCAGAGTTTAACTCTAAAACAGTTTTGTTTGAAAGAATTCTTGAATTTTAGCCTTTTTTAAAACTCTGAAAATGTGTACAGTCACATGATATGTTGCACAATTTTAGACAATCTGTTAGAACACAGATTTTTACCTGAATACCTGAAATTATTGGACTTTCAGCAAGTTGAAGATGGTGTGAGCTACCATTGCACTAACTTTTAGTTAAATATCTCTAGAACTGATTGGGTTTTTGCCAGAGGTGCATAGTAACTAAGTACATTTGTTTTGTTGCAGTACTTAAGTTTTTTTTTTTTTTTTGATGATCTGTGATTTTACCAAGAATTTTTTTAAATTGTAACCTTTAATTTTATTTTGTTAAAGAAGTGGTTCATACAAAATTTTACACAGATTGCAACGTACCCCAGACATTTTTAATAAAATGTATCCACAGATCTCTCCTCTCTGTGTGAAATGTAATAAGGATGTGGGCAAATATTACTTTTGTATTTGGCAATGTCCCTCAATTGCTAGATTTTGGGAAAATATTGCTTTAGAGCTTTGCTCGATCTTTCATAAAACAATTCCACTGAATCCTGTGCTGTTTGTTCTCAGTCTATCTAAGGACTTTCTCTATCTTCAGAACAAATGACTTTACTAGGTAAACTCTTGCATTTAGCAAGGTGATGTATTTTGTTTCAATGGATTAAGGGACAACCCCTGTTACCTAGTTGTAGAGGGAGACGTTCAAGGTATTTCCGCTGGAGTACTGTCATAAAGGGTAACTTCAATGTCTACTACGGGATATAACTCTTACTAGATCCCTAGCCCAGTGAGCTTGCCAAAATGTTCAATAAAGGGGGATCACATTTTATTTTCAAATATAATTGACTTTTTTTTTCTTTCAGATTTGTACAGCTATAACTCATATATTTGATTATATTTGACTTGGCTGGATTGTGGAAGTGGTTTATGTACTCTAAAAAATTAAGTGTTGAATTTACTGAACCAAGTTATATCAGCTGGTTGCACTAAACCGACCTGACTAAATGTAAAGAATTTTACATTGGTCTTTAAAAAAAATTAGCAAATTGTTAATTTAGTCAACTCAGCTTAGTGGAACTTGTTTGTTTAAGTAAATTTAGCACTTCATTTCTTAGAGCGTGTTTAAAAGTACTTTTGCTTTCCTGATTATTGTGAGCAGTATTATAACTTTTACTTAAGTACTTTTCTTATTGGTGAAATTCATTTTTTTTTTGATTAAGGTATTTTTACTTTTACTTAGTAATTTCTTTCAAGTACTTTGATTTTTGCCAATTTTGTGTTTGCCAATTTCCTTCTTCCCTCTTAGCTTTGTGTATATATATATATATATATATATATATATATATACAATAATTTGGGCAAAAGTGTTCATTTAAGCTGCTGAAACCTTGTGTATCTAATGAGTGAAACTGAATTTTTATTCTAAATGAATTAATAACTCAGGCGAAACAGGTCACAAAATTGACTAAAATCAGCTCAATTTCAATGTCACTTTCTGGTTTCCATACATTTTCTTTTTGTTTCTTGGAGACATTGACAAGCTAACCTGGATCCTAAGAACACTCAGTTCATCTCTGACCAATATTAGATGTGTTGGTTGTAATGAAAACTGTTTTATCATTAGTAGTTTTGTAACAAAATCGAGCTGAAGTGAAATCCAAACAACCTGAAGCTTACCTTTCTCAGTGTTGGCTCTGCAGGCCATGAAAACCTCTGTTTGGATTTTCTTCTCCGTCAAAACGTTGGTTTAAAGCTGATCCATTAGGTCTGACGTTTCTCTCAGCCCTTAAAGCTTTAACGGTTCACTCGTCTCTCTGTGTGACCAGCAGGTCAAAGTCCAGAAACATCATGTTTTTAACAGATAAAGCTGCTTTCTAACACCGATTACATTAAGAAGATTTCACATTTAAAGCCTGGTCTGACTGAAACTGAGCACATATTTATTTATGGGTGTTTTTTACAACAACATTTCTGGGAATTTAATGTTTACACTTGTCTTTCTGCTTCATGTTACCAAAACAAATCTGCTGCTGCTGAATGACCTGTACCTGATGATACAACCGAACCTTGAGAAAATCATTTTTTATCTGGGGAAATGGTTCATTTAAAATATATATGATCAAAATGTTGTGCCAATGAGTAAAATCAGCTTTGTCAAAGCACTAAAATGATTGTTTAAATAAACTTAATATAACTGTATGCACCAATGAAATCAGGTTATCATTTCAACAGACTTGGCCATAACTCATTCATGTCGTGCAAAACTGATAAAAGTTCTGAATATATGAAGGAAATAATGATGAATCTTTAAAAGCTATAAGATATGCGTAGAAATAGTTTTAATGACATCATCTTGTGATAACGAGTCATTTATCAAATTATCTCTTGATAATGAAGCATTCATTGTTGTTACAATGGCTTGATTAGGTTAAATGAAACTTTATTTAAAATCACAGTTAATTAAAATCATCCATCAATGATTTATTTACAAAAACACAAAGTTAACTCTCTCACCTTGCTGTTTTCTGCTTTGTAGGTTCAGGGCTCCAACAGCTTCACTACCGCTTAAAACCCTCTCATCTCATAAACTTTTACCTAAAGAACCACACAAGATGTCCCATTTTGGGCACAAATGTGGAAAAGTAAGGAAACTGGAAGACAGCGTATAGATTTTTAACAACTTATCAAGTCAGGAAGTAAATTCCAGAAATGAAACAACTCCAACTGTCAGAATCTGTTTAACCTTCGATTGTAAGATGCCTTTTAAACAAGCTTATCAACCTTTATTTCATAAAATGTTATCTTAATGAGACAAAACTGCTTCATTATCTTGAGAGAATAGAAAACTCAACTACCGTAGTTATCTTTAAGATAAATAACCATTCTTTAGATAGAACACCAAGAACTGAGCAGACAATTCTGTTAGACCTGTAGTTAACCCTAACCAGGTTACCATTATGTAGTAAATCACCTGGTTAGGGTTAAACTACAGACCTTTCTAATTATGTTTTAAAAGCCACACCTTCATAAAAATACTCAAACAATAATTTTGTTAAAGTCTGATGTTTCTTACAGAAACAGGCCTTATCATTTTGAAAACAAGAAACCTGCTTATATACACCAAACTCCTATTATTACTACAATAAGAGCAGATTTAAAATAAAATCAGGCTGACATTATCTGAACAAAGTAAGTTTCTTTAAAACATAGAAGTTAATATATTAGAACAATTAAGTGCAACATAAGCAAACATCACACCAACATCCTCACAAAGCCTTTTAATTCAGATTTAATGCTACAGCTGCTGCATCACTGGTCTGTTAAAATAATCCCTGAGTCAGAATTAAACCAAGTCATTGTGCAGAAATGCTCATCATGCAAAAAGTGACTGCTGGAATAAATGATTAGTTACAAAGTCTGGCTCTGTGAGCAGATTCAGCCTTTTGATAAAAGAGGCTTTAAAAGAGATGAGAGATTTACAGCTCAAGTGTTAAATGGAAAACAAAAAATAAATAAAACATCTAGATTACTTCTACAACAGACATCCTTTACATTTTTATAAGTTTGTACAGATTCATCCTCTCATTTAATATTTACAGATTAATGTGGATCTGTAATGAAAAACAGTTAAGTGAGCTCATTTTAAATATGTATTTCAGCTGAAATACTGGATGAGTCATCCAGCTGATCTGTAGTCCTCTCTATTTATTAAAGTAGAAAACCTCACAAATCCACCCCCCAAAAAAAGGCCAAAATGCGAGAGTTGCTTTGTGATTAAATCCTTTAATATTCTCAAGTGTCTGAAATTGAAGAAAACATAAAAATAGCCGTAGAAAAAAACAAAACAAAAAAAACAAAAGCTGATTCCATCTGTGCCACGTATCTGAGATTTTAAAAAGTGATGCGTCTAAAGTAGCCTCGAGTTACAGATTCACATATAAAGTCGGGAAAAAGAGACAAGATGCTTATTTTTTATAACAATAAAGTCCCCCAGTGTAAAACCTTTCAGTTTTTACAGAAACGACAGGATGAATTTCAATTTTTGGGACAAAAGCAGGAAAGGTTCCTAAAGTTTTTTTTTTAAATCACATTTTAGAAAACTGTGTAAAAATAAACTAAACACAACACAAGTTTTCATATCTGCTCATTATCCTGGTAAAATGTCTGATTTTGCAACCTTTCTGCTCTACAGAGACAAGCTTCTACATTTGAACACATTTAGCAGAACTAATTAAGGCTTGCATGAAATCTGATCCAAGACGACTATAGGAAGAACAAAACAAAACAAAACATGTCTGTGTTCAAGAGAAATGATCCCAGGGTGTGGATGTGGCACCGACAACATCTTCCCCACATTTATACCATCAGTCTTTGAGGTTCTGGACCAGAAAACGGGTCGTAAAAATAAAAACAAACAAAAAAAAATAAGCCAAACTGAATCTGTCGCACCCCTAACAGCTGGGTGTGGAGAAAAAATAAAATTAACAAAAATAAACCCTTACAACCAATCAGGTTTAAGTGTTCAAAGGGATTTAAAGATTACATCGTTTTTTTAAAGTGGAAAAATCCAAGACTTTCCAAAAATCAACTATAAGTTGGTTTTAAATCAACCAAAAATCCCCTTCGATGAAATATTTTCCTATAATTGACATTTAAACTTGAGAGATTTAACAAGTGAAAATGTTTTCCTTTAAATTGAACAAAGTGAAAACTTTCCTAGAAACCAACTGGAAGGTTTAAAGTGGTTATTAAAACTCAAACTAATAAATCAAAAGATCTGAACCAGCAGTTTCCTTGAAGTCACATTTAACTGGATTTTACCAAACAGAACCATCATTTTTTTAACATCTTCCTATAAAACTTACTTCACTTGTTCCTGCAACCATGAATTGATTTAATAGAAGAAAAAGAGGGTAAACAACAGAAATAACTTAAATTTTTTTACTTTATTTTTTTTAGGGGAGGTAAATAAGCAATCCCTTGCCTGAGCAGGCTTGATTTAAGGCAAAGGTTAAAAATATTCCTACTACAGTCTATGCTAACAGCAAACAGGTGGTGACAGGTTGGTTTTCTCCTTGTGGGGAAATGAACTCCTGCTTAAAATCACATTTAGGATGTCTGGTTAGAAGTTTAACACACAAAATGTGCAAACTGGATTAGCGAGAATGGAGCGGCGAGTTTTGGAGGCGTGGGGGTTCTAAACGAGACCTGGAACAGATGGCAGCTTTTCTCGAGGAGGACGGTTTTCACATTCAGAGCCCTTGCTGTGGTTTAACAGACTCCAGCCTGCCCCGTCCAGGATGTTGAGGAGGTCATTACACCAAAATCAGGATTCAAGCTAGAGGCTTGTCTCTACTCAACCTCAGGCAAGTTTGTTGGTCCCCTTACCTGAAACATAACCAATAATATATATCTGTATGACATCAGCACATTATGGAACCACAGCTTCATGTATACAAAGTAGAAAATTTCATCAACCTCCCAGAACATGGATGCAAGAGTAAATGCAACCCCAGGTTGATCAGAAGAATCGTGCGCATGGAAGAAAAATCTTTTGTGGAAGGTTACCAACAAATTTAACCACGTTTTAATATTTAGAGAAATCCGACGAGAGTGATTTAGTTCTTTTACTTTCCTGACATTTTATTAAAATTAACTTCACTGTCACAGAATCACGTCAGTGTTAATAATTTGGCAGAAAAACAGTTTTTTTCCTGATTTGGATGAAGTGACCTGATTAAGGAGAGCCAGGCTGGGCCTCAAGGCACCAGTTTCCATCACAAGTCCCTGTTAGTGAGAAAAGGGACTAAAAACACCCAACATGCTGAAGATTTAGAAACGCTGACCCGACCCCCCCCCACCCAGCTGCAGGAGAAGACTAAATTAAATATGACTAGACTGTGTTCTGTGAGCTAACGGAATCAACATTTCACCTCTTCCTGATTGGTCGAGGACTGACAGGAAATGGATGTTGGACATGCAAGCCTAAAAATACGAACTGAACCTCAGGCATGTTAGGAACTTAGTCTTGTGTGTAGCTAGAATTTAACAGGACATGAATGAGAGATGGATGGATTAGGAAAAGATGCACAGATTACAGTACTGCGTCCTCCCCACCCCTTATATTCTGTAAAAACACCAGAGGAGCTTGAATCCTTCTGTTTTTCCTCTCGGACGCTCGTATCATTTCGGATTTTTAACTCTGGTGTCGGTTATGTTTTCACAGGTGGGTCTCCTCCCCGGCCTACCAACTGAGGCCATGATTGGAGGAGAATGGAGCAGGGTGGTGGTGGGGGGGTGTACAGAAACAGCCGAACACAGGAGGGGGGTCGTACAGTTTAGTTTTGTTTCTTGGCCTCCTGGTCTCCGTAACTGGAGCCTGTTTTCTTCACCTCTGTGACCCCGATGAGACGGCGGATAGCGATGGAGGCTGGGAAGAAGAAAATAAAAAAAATTTTAAAAGGGGTGAACGAGGACATTCACACAAGTGCCGAGCTTTAGGAATGTGGGTTTACCCCTACCTATGATGAGGAAGAGGATAAAACCAATGATGAGGAGAGGGGAGCCACTGACGACCACGCCACAAGCAAAATTGATGAGGGGCGATAACAGAAGGGTGGCCCAAAACAGGAAGTTGAGCAGCGTCCAGGGACGGCGAGGTGGGATGATGGTGGGTCCGGGGAACTTGCCTTCCTTGTTATATTGTTCCTGCAAGGCGTCCTAAAGAACATAGGAGTAAAAAGATAATATTTAATTTAAAACTCAACCAATTCTCGTCACATTTACAGACTTGTTTACGTGTCAATATGCATTAGCTGAGCTTTTTAGCATTTTTAGGTAAACACTTGCTTTTGATTTGAGCAGAACAATCTAACAAACAAATAAATATTCTCTTACCTTCTCCTGGTAGAGCTTGTGCAGCCAGTTGGCACACTCCTGCTCATCTTCTGGTATGTCCTTCACAGAAAACCGCCTGGATGAGACGAGAGTTTATGATTAAAACAGTCAAGAGAAAAAAAAAAAAAAAAAAAAAAAAAAAAAAAAAAAAAGGTATTTATAGGCATGAATATAATTAGAAAAATAAACTTAAATTGGTGTAACACTAAAATTATTTAATTATGTATTTTTTTTCACATGCATTTCAGTAAAACTGAACTTTTATGGCCTGTAATGACATCTTCTTTCCAGCAGAGGGCTTTAGGCGACCTGCTGATTGAACTAGCATGGCTGGTGTCTTATAAGGCTCAGTTTAAGTGTTTTTCAACATAACTTGAGGTTCATTTTTGTAAAAATTTAGAGCAAAATAAACAACCACAATGTATTATATAGATGCCAACATATGACAAATGATTTGCATTTATTAAGCACATATTTTATCTTTTTGAGGTTTAAATAGTGTCTTACAATGTGAACAAAAACTGACAGTACTGTGCAAAAGGTTCGAGTCAGCTCTCATTTGTTTATATTTTCCTTTCAAAGATCAAGATTTTGGAAGAAAAATAGAGCAAAATAAAATCTGATTTACAGCTTATGAACTCTAATCTATTTCATATATAATACCTTGCTCTACTGTTTAGGCTTTGCATTTTGAAACAAACAAAAAAAGAACTTAAAATAAATGTCATTTTCAGAATTTGCAGAAACCATGATAGTTAAAGTGCCTGTGACATGCATGTCCTTCAAATACAAAAAGTCAAAGAAAACATCTTTATATTTACAAAACTTGGTAATAACATGATTTTACCCATTTTGTCACATAACTGGCATATTTTCTTTTGAATTTGTCAAAGACTAAATGAAACAGGAAGTGACATCAAAGGGGAACTCTTTAAGAAAGAAAACTCTCTGGTCTTTGTTTATTGAAACAATAAACTCTGACTCTTCTTTATCTCTCTCTGATAGTAGCTCAAAATACTCTAAAGAAACACTAGATTTTTCTCTGTTGTCGGCCATTGTAGTGATTCTCTGATCACATTCAGACATTCCCCTTTGACATCACTTCCTGTTACTGCACATGCAAATATCTCCACAACTGTTCATCTCAGCAGTATAAAATGTCCTTTGCATTATGTTATAAATGTTATGGTTCCGAAAACGCATTCATATGCATTAGAAAAATTTGATGTCATGGTCATTTTAAGTTGAAAGTATTTTGAGAGCAAAAGTTGAACTCACTGAACGCGCATGTCAGCTTTGTACTTCTTGCCATTGACGATGCCCAGGAGAGTGGGCGTTTGCTTGTCTTTGAAATTCAGAGTCACATCGTACACAGCTGTTACTGTAACGCAGAGAAACGTTTGTTTAAAAACACAACATCGGGCATTTAATACGTTTAACTGTGTTTGCCTGCTTTGGTTGTCCACCTGTGCCCTTCAGACACTGCAGAGTGGTGGTGAACCCTTTGGTCCGGGGTAGAAGGTGATACTTGAGCTTGGGCAGGCCTTTACTCTCTGCCACCTGCATGCTGATTTGGTGCTTTTTCTCTGTGAAGCGGGTTCCCTCGCAGTACAGCAGGAACTGCGCAGAGACAAAAGCTGGGTTTATACAAACACACACGCACACACACACATACACACACAGAGACCAGAAAAAATTAAAGCACAATCTTAGAATGACCTCTTTTCTCTTGTCCCAACAACTTACGTACACTCAGCAAAAGATTACACTACCACCTCACCTCAGTGGCACAAAAACAAGCAGATCGATGATAAATCAAAATAACTATGCTTGACTTAAGTGGGACATAATGGCTGCATGTGTCTGATCTTACTTAGAAAACTGAGAGGTGAGATCAAATCAAGAAAAGGTGATGTAACAAGAGGAGATGTCACATGATAAAATGCCATAAATGCATTTATTGGGTGTATTTTTAAAACTGGAGGAGGTGGTTTTCCTTCTTGCTTCCATGAAACTAAATTAGGATACAAGACAAATGCATCCAAACAGCAGAAAAGTCCAGTTTAAAACACATTTTCAAAAAATAAAAAACTAATGCTGAGAAGTAGAAAGTACCTTTCTCTTTGGGTTGTATTTGTGCATCATAGGAAGATGAGAGGTCTGGCGGTGCTTACCCACATATATTCAGGATAGTCTTTGAGCCTTTCCAGGCCAGAGAAGACTGTTTCTCGGTCCTCTTCCCACTTTCGCTTGCAGAAAACGATTTCCAGGAAGTACCAGGTCCAGCCAATCAGAGGAACCTTCAGTAGCTCGTGTTTAGCCAAAACTTTTGAACTCTAGAAGTACGGTTTAAAAAGTTCTTAATAATAAAAACACAAATTAAAACGAGAACTACAGTAACAGCTCGGTGCCTAACTGACCCCTAAGACGCCATATCTTTCACACATGGTCCAGCCACACAGGAAGTCGATTTCAAAGTTGTGGTTGAGGATGATGATGGCGTGCTCCTTGCCAAACGCGTCCACCGTAGCCTGGTCAGTGTACAGAGTGCATTCTGTTCCCGACCACCACTCCAACATCATCACCAGCTCTGAGCGGAGACAAAAACCCAACCGAGAGATGAGAAAAAAAGCAGCGTTTCACCAACCAAACAATTCAATTTTAGTTTGTGTCTTATTTTTCTACTTGTTTACAAGGCATTCAGTGTCACTGCCTTGTTCTGTCACTTGATGATAGAATCATGCATCTTTCTTTGCAGATGTAGAGTTTCGTGGAGTCATGTTCAAAAAGCACAACAGATTAACGTCTACTCACGACTCCAGAGGGAGTAGGAGAGCCGACAGTTGATTCTACGGTAGAGCTGCTTGTTGATTGGCCAGAGGATGCAGGTGCACAGCTGAATGAAGTTAATGATGAGGCCGCTCACCACAAACACAAAGCCCATCAGCAGCTGCAGGATGAACAGGCTCTTCAGGTAGGCCAGAAGAGCCATGGCTGAGGAGCCTGAGGGGCTGAGTGGGCTCCTCTCTCGCTCTATGCTCTACGACCAAGCTGGGAGAGGACGACAGGAAGCAGGGATGTTGGAAAGATGTCGATCAAACAGCGAGGGCCACATGGAGGTGGTTTGACCGGACAAAAAAGACAAATGTGGTTCTTACCACGGTGGAACTCCTTTACAGGCCACGTTTACACGGCCCGTCGGCCAATATCACAGTCCTGTAAAAGACAGAGGAGAGGTTGAGTTAAACAGCAACGAGAAAAACTGGCAAAGTTCATCACACAGATCATTATTTAAATCATGCGTGAGAAAGTACTAACCATCTCTATTTAGATGATCTGAAGGTCTGAAACATAAGGCTTACTGATATCCAAATTTAGAACAGGAATTCTATATTTTTCTACTCGACAGATCCAATCACCATCTATAACATGGTAAAAAAAACTATTTTAGGTCAAATTTACAGTCACTTTCCATCAGAGTGACTAGAGACCAAGTAGACCTGAATGAACTGTTCCCACATCTGCACCAAATCCCATTAAAGTGTAGGGTAAGCCCGTTTTAACGTCGTTCCGATGAACATTTCTAATCTGTGGTGAGAGGAATACTGTGGCTCATCAGGACAGTTGACTGGGTGTCCAAGTTTAATAGTTCTCTGAATTTGTTGTAAAATATTTCAACAAAAAAAAAAAATCTAATTATCAGTAGGGATGCACCGATAAGAAAATTTCAGCTGATATCGATATCATTGGTGTTATGGCTGATAACCAATATTTAAGATATAAAAAAATACTCAAATTATTTATATACATTTACGCACAAATACACTTGTGTCTTTTTTCGATACCGTAAAAAAATGACCCGACTGTTGACACGCCCCTCTACTTCAGTTATTGTTGTTAATATCAGCCCAGTTTTACTTATCGGACCGTTACCAATATTCTAAAAAATTACCAATATCAGCCGATACCAATGTTAACACTGATATATTGTGCATCCCTAATTATCAGTATACACAAATATTCCTCTTCTTACATGATGATAGCAATAAGTGATTCTAAAATACAAAATGTTTAGTTGGAGAGCTCCCTTTGACTTAATCATAATGGTTACATTTTTCTAACAGCGCTAAAGTTGTGTTTGGTACTAGATTTACAAAAATAAACCAGCATGTACTGCCATAAACATCTGTAAATAAATGAACATTTAGTTGTTTTCTTTGGCATAACTGACAAAGTGCAGAAAATTCAAAACAATGTTAAAAGAAACTGCTAGATAAAAACTGCACATTATTCATTCAGTCAATAAATAATACATCCTTAGCAAGAAATATTGACACAGGGGCACTTTAAAATTCAATTTGAACTATATTTTTGTTTGTCACTGTCTCAGCGAGTAAAAGCAACTTTAAATTAATACAAAGCCTGATTGTTGTAAGGAGGCACAAACTTTTTAGTGTACCGACATCGTACACAACAACACGCACAAACACATCGAAGGAAACTGAATCTAAGTTACGCTCAGTTACTTGAAACAATAAAATGTTCCAATACAGTTTTAAAATCCTGCTGCCAGAGTATCAAGTATCATCCTGAGGACTGATATTCAGTCTGAACACGCAGCTCTGTCTGTGTGTGACCTTTGTTCCGACTTGGTGAGAGTGACGGTGAGGTTAAAGTTACATTTATCTTTTTATCTGGGGGATGACTGAACACGAGGCAGAGAGACTAGAAAAATGTGGGATATTTGTCAGCTCTGTTCCTTGTGTTTGTCAAAAATATCTCATGAACTACTGGAAAATAACTGAATGAAACTTGCAGAGACGTATGTTTTAGTGATAAACTTTCCAGTTAACGTTATTCAAGGTAGCTGCCACATACAATACATCCTATAAACCCCAAAATTTTGGTGTGGTAGTAGCTGAGACTGATGTCGAAACCATCTTGTGAGTGCTAACAGACTGTGCAAGGGCTTCAAAGAATGCTAGGTTCTTAATAATTAATTAAACGTAGGCGTAATGAGTAACAAAGTCCCAAACACACAAGCTTGTAGCAGGTCAGGCAATATCACAGTTCATCTAAACATTATTCAATCTTTGTCTCTTATATTCTTTAAAAAGTTGTTTAAAACCTGCTAAAAATAAAGTTATTATCCTGACTCACTTCTCAGTTGTTTTGATTGATTTGTTCAGACAACCAAGCTGTCAAACAGTTATTTTAGGATTATTTTTTCCCACACCTGAGTGAATAAAATAAATCACTTTCCAGGTTTTGTTTCCCCAACCAAACGCTGTTGATGCAACAAGCGAGTCCTCAGACGGAGGCATTTCCAAATATATCATGAACTTTGCTCTCATTTCTCTTCACAGACACTCCTCTCTGATCCGATCTCTGTTCGTGCCCTCATAAAAAACAACTTCACATAAGGAGAAATAATCGGGGTGTCTTTCACGTAATATCTGAAGCAATAAATTAAAGCACGCTGTGGCCTTGATAACATAATCATCTTTTCTACACAAGAGATTTAAATGATTGATTTGGACTTCAAATATTCACCAAGTTGTTTAAAAAAATACCAAACGTGTTTAAAATTGTAAGGGTTTTACATATTTCAGTGCTTAGAACAGTTATGTATCATGAACTGAAAACTGATTAATTGTATTTTGGATTTAAGAGTTAGGAAAATGGAAATGAGTACAATTTTTCCAAGCTAACGATTGAAGCTTCTGTGTCGTAACTGTCTCTTGTCTTATCAACCAACAACACGAGCAGAACTGGCTCATGGGTAAACGGCTGCAGACCACATCAGTCTGGGAGAAAACCTTCTTTTTTACCTTTGTTTACAGAAAACATTTGTTCCGAAACAACCAGATATCCTTTAAAATATACATTTTAATATACTGTAAACAATTACCAACAAATTGTAACATCCTTGCTCATTGTTTTGCGTTTGTAGACCAGATTTAAGAATAACTGTGTATAAATACTTTTATACACCATCGCTCAAAACCAATGAGTATTTAACAAAGTTTACCACCTGTTGAATCAAGCAAAACAACTTTCCAAGTCATGTTCAAACTTTTGAGACAGGAGAAAAACATGCACAGGTGGTTTAGATAAAAATATATTAAAGAAAAGCAGTCAGGGAGGGGGGGGTACCCCCCCCCCCCCGGAGGAAAGATTAGGAATGCTGACTGGGTTAAAGCTGCTTAAGGCCGGACAGCTGCTTCTGCTCCACATCACCTGAATGCAGCTTCTGCATTGACAAATAACCACAGCTTTATTCAACAGATTGCCGAAACGAGCAGCAGACAAGCATGACAATGTTTCCAAAATGGTTCATTATTATTAGGATATTTCCATTTGAAATAAACAAGCCTAATTAGGCAAGCAAAGAACTAGATTTGTCGTAGCGTATAGAGCGAGAGAGGAACCAAATAAGTTCTTCACAAACCACACAGCAGACATCTTAGCCACAGTAGCCACAGTGTCCACAGTATTCGTTTTACTCACCAGTAGACATAGTAGGCCATGGCCATTAACACCATGGCCCCACAAATGCCAGTGAAGATCACAACGGCGCTCTGGTTCAACATTTTGGCTCCCGGTCTTCCACAAACTCAAAGCCAAAGCGAAAATAGAAAACCCGGCAGAGCTCTGGATAGTCACAGGCTGGCCTGCTTCATGTCCATGATAATCCCACAGCAGGAAAAAACTGAGATTATGATGATGACAGCATTAATACAGATCCCAGGACCTGATGGTGGAGCTGCCTGATCCGCGGAGCAAAACTTCACCCATCAGCGACAAAAGAAATTTAACAAAATGAACGAATTAAGAATAAACAGCAAACTAATTATAATCCTGTAATGAATGCTAGAAAGAAGACTAGAAAGATGGTTTCCTTCTGGAAGGAAGGAGGCACGCATGTCCTGTAAGCAGGGCCTTGGATTCACATCCTCTAATCCAGTGGATCAGATTAGTGCTGATTAGCAGGCTATGTGCACCCTGGTTATGTCACATTTCATTAACATTAACAAAGAACAAGCACAGGTTTTCTCCAGCCAGGGTAGAGACGACATCTGTTTTGGTAAAGTAACCAATCATAACGCAGATTTTCGAGACTCACTTTGCCATTTGCCACCTACTGCTAACACCTATCAATAAAGTAAGCAATGAGCTAAAGGGGATGATCAACAGTTTGCTTAAATGATCTCTAGAAAACAAACAATGCAAAAGTCTCAAAGATAGCTGATCTGACCGCACGATAAGAAATTCTCTCTCTACATATTAAACGGTCTAGCATGTCTTGAAGAAATGCAAATCACCCATCACTATTCTAACCTAGACAAGGACGTTATGCGTAATCTCATGCGAGATGTCACACCTGACAATGATTAAAGGAACACATTTGGTTTGATCAGAGCAGCCTTACATGTTTAAAACACAACTATAACCCTTTTAATGCTGCATTGGCTCTTTGTATGGATCTGACCACAGTAATAGATTAGGTCCTTATCTCTGCAGTGTGATAAACCATGGGATTAATGAAAAAGAGCAAAATGGTGTTTGAGCTTGAATGCCAAAAATGGGAGAATCAGACTCTTTTTGCAATGGCGTTTAATTACTACTAAACATTTACCTTTCTTAGATAAAAGCTTATTAGTATACATAGGTTTCAAAGTTTTATGAGCCAACACTGTTAGATTAGCAGATAAAGCATGAACTTTAAACCGACAGGTTTGTAGTTAGTCTTTCAACTAGATGCTTACAACTTTCTTCATTATACAACAATTTCTGTCTGCATTTTCACCTAATTAAAATATAGATAATTAAATAAACTCCATGCTGACTGTCAAACCAGTTAAAGACTGAACTTGACGGTGTGCAGCAGAAACTTATTTTGTTTCAGATTGGTTTTAGCTCCTGGCTGATTATTATTATTATTATTTTTAGATAAAATGTTTTTATTATTTCCAGTTTATGGTTACTCTAAAGTACAGTCTTTATCATCATATCAGGAGTTCCTGCATTCTCTCTCTCTTTTTTTTTAAATTTAAAAGATATTCTTTGCAAACTAATAAAATCAACCATAAACAGGTTATCCTAAACTATACAAGGTGTTAAAAGACTTAACCCCAATAGTCTTCCAGATACGCAATTCTGAAATGCAGATGGAGTCATGTGGTTGACCCACATTAGGCTGGCTGTAATATAAGTGAGTAAACAAATATGGTGGAATTTGATGAGTATGATCTCAAATAAAAGTGAATCTGTCCCTAAACGCAAAAAAATAATAATAATTTAAATAAAAGTTGAGTAAAACTGCTGTCAAGAATAAGAATTAAGTATCGATCAGAGCATGGCAGCACCATAGAGACAGAGCTCAGCAATCAAACACATGCGAAGCCGAGTGCAAAAACACACCAATCTGAACTACTTCTCTACCTCAAGTTGCTCTTTCATGGACATCACAATTTTGACATGTTTTCGTAGAAAAACAAAGTAGTTGGAAGCTATTGAAAAATTTTTAATTGAAAAAAATAAAATAAAATAACCATCAGTATGAGGGCACTACTTTTTGATATTTCTTTGGACCAGTCCTCATGACAATGCATTGAGCATCTTTAACTAAAAAGCCCTCTTTATTACATACAGCACCTTATGTAAAATGGTAAGTTTTAAAAGCTATGGTTGGTTTGATTGCACAGGCAAAACTAACAAGTGGTTTAACATGACCTTTAAGGAACTACTGAACCGTTCCCCATTTAAGTTTTAGTATGAATCTGTTTGTGGGAACTGCTTTAAAAACAGTTTTTATAACAATGCTGCAACTTTATAAAGGCAGTATTGTTATAGAGCTGTTGGATCTTGCAGAAGGCACGAACTTTCAGTTGTGATAAGACAGATGAGATGGATGGATAGTAAGACGTATACACAGACAGAAAAGATACACAGATTCATAAACAGACAGGCAGGCAGGCAGGCAGACTCTTGTATGACACACTATTAATAAACAGTTGCTCAACATTTAGCCAAAGGCAGCTATTTTCCCCACCATGCCCAGCTGTGTGCCACTTCACCATCCTTTTTGCACCTTGCTATCGCTGCACGTATCTGAAGCCCAAAATAATCAACACAATATATAGTACGTATTAAACTTGCAAATATATTCAGTTTATATTTAAAAATATATATCCATATATCCAGCTCCTGCGATCATGCAAACGAGTAAATTACAGCAACCAGCAGCGAAATAAGAACTTAAACACTGTAAAAACTCCGCAGAGAGCATGCTATCACAAGTTAGCATGCTAGGTTAGCAAAACCTGTAAATCAAGGGAAACGTTATAGTTGTCAGGGTAGAAAAAATGACTCGGTTTGTTAAGTTGTTTATTTACTAATAAAGGCCAACTTTCCCAACATAGATTACTTATTGTGTAGACAGGAAACCGACGCCGTTATTTGCAAGCTAGCCTGCTGACATTAGCATGTAGTAGTAACGATGCTGTGCCCCGGTCTTACCTGAAGATGATTCACTTCACAGTCCGCAGATTTAGTCGGAATTTCCGCTGCCGCCTGCCCCGTCAGAGAACGTAAATTAAATCGGTCATTAAAATCTGCTTAAATTCACAAAATTTCCGAAATTCAGTAAAAATTGCCTCCGGGTGACGGCTTTTAAACGAGCGCTATTGTTTGTCGGTTAAAGCCCCACATTTCCTCCGAGCCCATCTGAAGGCGGCTGGGTCCAACATCCGGTTCGACCTCCCTCCCACCTCCTCACTCTGCACAACGCACAAATCTGCGCCATAAAACAGCGGACCTCTACAGCCCCTCTTTGGCCTGAAAGAACAACTACATGTGTGTTGTCGCCAACAAATTAAATTTACTGACATCCCTTCAAAAATCAACCCACAATAAAATATTTTAAAGCATTTTTGAGCAATATATTTTAAGCTTATTTTGCTTCTGACCACTACCGATTCTCAATCCAGGGCAGTGCCTAAATGTTTTCAGAGAAAGTTTTTTTTTTGAGACTCCCAAACTAAAAGGAAGAAGCATTGTGTCAAAGAATACCAGACAACTTGGCCAAGAACCAAGTTTAAAATGAACCCTCAGGCACCTTATTGTTGCAGTCTGCCACCAATGACACATACCAAACATTACAGTTTGACACATAAAACGGATTAAAGTCCAACTTTATAGTCAAACTATCCAAGAATTCAATGATCTTAATTTGTCATTCGCTTAACATAAACATCAAATGTTCATAAAATGGAACAACATTGGCTGCACGGGTCCCAGTGTCAGAATATCAGAATAGCTGTTATATGGCCCTCTGGTGGTGGTCTTGCACAGATGCACCTATCTGTGAGCATCTTGCAAAAGTGATGACGTGAAACATTTTGCTTGCTCAAACTACGTCAGCCTGACACTCCTCCCATACGATCTGCACCTTCAAGCTGAGACAAAATGAAACAAATTCTTTATACAGCTGGGTTAAAAAAAAAATGCAG
>JARVJO010000061.1:8502621-8518881 GCA_031762555.1 Cynodonichthys magdalenae
TATTCTTACTGACATTTTCATCAATTAGCATGTTTTTGTTTTAAGTTCTATTTGAGATATCTGGAATAGTTATTTTTTATTGCAGATTTCTAAACTGCAGCTTTTGACTACAGACTAATGAAACTGTAAAAATGTCAAATGTGAATTTCAGTTTGTTAGAAACAATATAGCAGCACATGCCCACTATCACTCTGTGCCCTAGAAACTAAGACAACAGATGTTTTTGTCTGTTTTTCTGTGCCAGTCATGCTTTATCCTCCTGTCATCTTGAAATGTAGTGAAACAAAAAAAACTGAGAGAAAACTGTAAATCATACAAAAATTGTATTGGGGGGGAAAAGTCACATGAAGCATGTTTTTTTCTCCTACAAAACTAAGATGTACAATCATCTATGGAGACTAATCAGTGGCAATCACATTCATACACTGATGGGACACACATCAGAGGCATCAAGTGTGAAGTGTTTTGCCCAAGGACACAACAACTGAGACAGCTGGAATGGGGGATTGAACCGGCAACCTTCTGGTTCCAGGACAACATGCTGGAGGGACTATGTTTCTCAGCTGGCCTGGGTACTCCTAGGGATTCCCCCAGAGGAGCTGGCCCAAATGTTTTTCTTAAACATACAGTGTTCCTGCAGTTTTAATATCAAACTTAAGATTGTTCCAGTTTTATTCATTGATGCTCTCTATTCCCTTTAGATTATCCCTGTCTCTGAACAAATTTTGATAGTGTATTTTTGAAAGTCTCATACATAACCTGTCAGATATGATCAACCAAATTGTAAAATTTGAATCATTTCAATTGATGAAATAATTTGAGGGGTGACATTGTTTTCTAGTAATTATTCTTATTAAAATTGTACAATTAATAAGTTAAGTGTATAACATGGTTTGAAATATACATGTACAAAGAATTATTGATAAATGTAAAAATGTTTTAAAGATCATATTTAGCTGTAAAAGAACAGGGAGCAGATAAGAACAAGGTTAATTAAAACTACATTTTTAACTGAAACTTGTCCACCTTTTGTTTTCCCTAGTGTCAAGGTTTATAGTGCTTGTTGGTTCTAAGAATGTTTTTAAGGTATTATCAATGTACTTATACAAAAAAAATTCTATTATTTTGTGTTTGTGGTCTACAGAGAAACTGTTTTCTGGTATTAAACAGATTTCAGGTCAAACATTCGTAGATTACAGATGCTGAGGAAAAGAAATGTCGCAGCACCTTAGTGTCCAACATCTTACTAAAACTTGATAAAGATAAAATAAGATTATTCTCAGAACCTGCATAATAAAGCTACAGTTTAATTAAAGTTAAAAAATGTGCAGGTGTGAACTTATTTAACAACAAACAGCAGATATGTTCACAAAACATTCATATCTCCACCTGCACCTAAGCTGTTCTATCAACTCAAGCTGAACTGAAAACAAACGACAGATTACAAACTTTAACACTTTTATTCAAGCTGTACACGTACAATGGGCTTATCTCATTTAAAAAAATACAAGTAAAAAAAGACACAAACATGATTATCCCCCATAAATACAATATGATTTAAAAACAGTCTGTTTTCTTGCTGGTTTGCATATGTTCTAGTAAAAAGAAAAATCATAATTTTCCTTCTGAAAACAAAACAATAAACAATTCAGTCTGGTATTTTTTTTTTTTTTTGACATGGGCAGATTTCAGCTGCCTCCAGACAGAAACAGGATTACTTTGTTTGGTAAAAACCAGATGCAAAGACATTTACACTTGCTTTCTGAGCTTGAGGTATGTAGTACATCCATGTGGGGGGAGAAACAAAGAAAAAGGCACGGTTTTATATACAAACCGCTTTTAAATACAGAACGAAGATGGGTATAAAGTATGCACATTTTTTAGCATTATTGGCAGTTAGAAATTAAATTACCCACAATGCCAACTCTGTGGAAGGTCATTATGCTGTGAGCTGTTCCCCAGCGCTGCAGAGTACCTCCATTCATCACTTATAAGTGAAGCATGCGGGACGACATGCTACATGACGAGAAACAGAAGGTCCTGGCAACTGACTCAGCCTTGGCACAAAAATCCTAATTTTATTGTTTAGTCTGAGAGGTGAAAATCGCCTGTTTCAAACAGCTGCAAGCAATAATGATGAATCACAATTTAATAAAGACATGTAGCTTTCTCTCTTGTATTAAAAGGCTAAAAGTTAGATTTAGAAAAATAATTACTTTCCCCCTCACCATCTGGTTAAACTGTGATTCGTTGTCCTATTTCGGATATAAACAAAACCAACTTTATACACTGAGGTGATTCTGCCCCCTCAGACGCCTGACCTTCTTGACATTTCTCCAACACAGAACATCAAAGATTTATTTAAAAAAAACACACAGATGCAACAGAGAAAACACATGCAGTTTCTTTCTCTGCTTCTGTAAAAGTAGCCTGAATACTAAAAAAAATAATAATAAAAGTTCAGTCTGCTTGTAAAGACACATAACACTTCATGTGAATTTTTTTGGTTGTTTTTTTTAAAGTAAGGCAAATCGGGTCGCACCGAACAGAATAAACGTGTGTAAACTTGTACTGTCAACTCAACCCAGGATGAAATAACATCGGAGCTTTTGTACTCCCACAGATTAAATGTTGATCACTGAAATGGTGCTTTGGGTGTCTTAAAAGATTAAAAAGAAGTCTTTTTGATGGGTAAAAGAGACCACACACAGAGACCAACAATGAGCTGCTGTGTCTCAAATGGGTGTGTGGTCTCCATAATAATACAAGTTCCAGGTCATGTAGTGTAACAGTATGTGTACATTTATATATATATGTGTGTACATATACACACACACACACATACATATATATATATATTTTTTTTTTTTTTAAAGAATAACTGTGCAAACCAGTAAAACACTTCATCTTCGGAGTGAACATTCAGAACAGGTGCAACCAATTCATCAGTCTGGAACATTAAAAATAAACAAAAAGAGTAGTTTTACATGCATATCACCCGCCGCCTTTTATACAAGAGTTTTAAACTAAAGGGGAAAAAATTGTAGCCATGTTGGTCAAATCATGAAAAATAACGATTATGCTCAATCTCGTGATATTGCAAGATCCGTTAGTGGTTCAAGTGTTTAGGATGATTAGCTGATACCTAACCCATTTCTTTTCTAAATATCTGCAAGATTTGAAAAGGTAAAGCCATTGACAACCCATGCTGGCAAAATGAGTCAAAATTATACAGACTTTTGCTGAAATTTGTGTAAAAATTAGTTTATAAAGACACCATATAAACAACCCCAGTAACTAAAACAGCAAATCTACATTAAAATGAACGTTTTCTAACAGATAAGCCTTTAGAAATAATCCATTATCTTACAACCCAGAGTCCTTTTGTATAATGTTGGCTGGAATTCCTGATGACATCAGGCCAGACCAGGAAACATTGAGTTTTCAAGCAAACACCCTTGTAAACAAAAGTAGGTTGTTGCTAGCCAGGTGATGAATCTGCTAATTTTAGCAAAATATGAATCAATTTGAAGGTTTTGGTATGAAGAATATGCCAATAACATAAACTCAACAGTGAAAAAATATTGTAACTCAATTTTGCCAGCACGGCTCTCATTTTTGTGATTTTTAAGGCTGCTCCGAATGCTAATCAAATCTACATCGAATGATCACTTTCTGAAAGCTTTGTTCAAATCCAGTCTCTTCATCATGAGTTACTTTGCTAAAAGACAGACAGGCATGGGCAAAAAAATCCCTTTAGGAGGCAGATGATAAAAACTTGGCACATACAAACTCGTGGGTTTAAAATGTTTTAAAGCTTCCCAGTTTCCAACTAAAAGGCAGGGTAATTTATGTTTAGTCTCGGCACCATTTCCCAGTTTGTTTCAGGGGACAAACCTTTGACCCTTTTTCTTGCTGCAGTTAAGACAAACTGCTTGACGCCTCAGTTAGTCCACTAAAAAACTCTGGAAGGGGTTGGACAGGAAATAAACAAAAAACACAGCTGGGAGTGTTGAAATGAAAGCTATCTGACCTCATTTTCATTGTTGTATTGACAAAACATCAGTGGCTAAGGCTGCACTAAAGCAGGAAAACATAAAATATTGTGTAATATATATATCAGTTGTGATAAACCCACATTTTTCTCACTGTCATCACAATCATCAGGTGTGGGCGTCAAGGCTAGGGAGTCAGTTAGATAGACCACATTAGGCAGATAATTCATTCATGGTTCTTGAAATAAAAGGGCCTGTGATTTATACAGGCCAAGCAAATTCTTTGTGATTTGTGAACACTGACACTGCCAAGATGATGATAAACTGTGCAGCCCAATCAATGGCCTTATTTTATTCCAAAGTAAAAACTTCACACTGTAGTCTCCCCGTGGTTCCCATTGCTGAGGCGCTTGTAAAACCGCCGCCAGGACTGAAGGGTCTTCCCGGACCAAACCCAGAAACCAGAGGTGATCCCAACTATCATGGTCATCAGGTATTTGATCATGAACACGGTAAAGTCTGGGGTCATCGGGGCGAAGTTGTGGACTGGACAGGGCATGGCGAATCGCTTGCAGGTCTGCATGTGCCAGGTCCGCTCCCAGTGCTCCCTGAAGGCCTGCTCGTAGAAGTAGCAGGCGATCACGATGGTGGCCGGAACCGTGTAGAGCACGCTGAACACGCCGATCCGAACCATCAGCTTCTCCAGCTTCTCCGTCTTGGTGCCGTCGTGCTTCATGATGGTGCGGATCCGGAACAGGGACACAAAGCCAGCCAGGAGGAAGGAGGTGCCAATGAACAGGTAGACGAAGAGCGGGGCCAGGACAAAGCCGCGGAGGGCGTCCACATTGAAGATCCCCACAAAGCAGACCCCGGTCAGCACGTCCCCATCCACCTGGCCCATTGCGAGAATGGTAATGGTCTTAATGGCCGGGACAGCCCACGCAGCCAGGTGGAAGTACTGGGAGTTGGCTTCTATGGCCTCGTGACCCCACTTCATCCCAGCAGAGAGGAACCACGTCAGGCTCAAAATCACCCACCAGATGGAGCTGGCCATGCCAAAAAAGTACAACACCATGAACAGGATGGTGCAGCCTTCCTTCTTGGTCCCCTGAGCCACAGTCCTGTACCCATCCACTTTGAACCTGTCCACGCAGACTACTTTGTCCTCCAGGAAGAACCCAGCTGCATAGGCCAAAGCCACCATGAAGTAGCAACCAGAAAGGAAGATGATAGGCCGCTCAGGATATCGGAATCGCCTCATGTCCACCAGATATGTGAGAACCGTGAACAAGGTGCTCACACAGCACAGGATGGACCATATGCCCACCCACAAGCGGCCAAATTTCACCTCATCCTCACGGAAATACATAATTCCACTCGGTTTTGTTGGCTCGCAGGGGGCCCCGCAGTCTTTGACCCCCATGAATCTGTAGCCAAGGTAGGGGGGCACCTCCAGCTTGAGTGGGCAGGAGAACTGGTGCGGCTGGTTGTTATGGGGAGAACGGAGAGGGGGTCGACCACCCATCGGTGGGAGGGTCACGGGATCGGGAGGGTAGGGTGATGCAGAGGCTGGGCTGTTGGGCTCGGACGTGTTCTGGCCTACGCAGATCTCACCGGCACCGTGGACGGGAAATCCCTCGCAGCGGAGGCGCTCGGGCCACTGGAAGCCGAACTTGTTCATCAGGGCTTCGCACCCTTGTCGTGCGCGCTCACACAACGACCTACACGGGGGGATGGCCTGCTCCAGCACCGTGCACACTGGGGCGTACATGGAGCACAGGAAGAACTTCAAGTCCGCGGAGCACTGGACCTTCACCAGCGGGTAGAACTGGTGCACCTCGAGCCCGGCGTCCTCCTGGTTCGTGTGGCCCAGGAGGTTCGGCATGATGGTCTGGTTGTAGGCGATGTCGGTGCAGAGTGGGATGGAGATGGGCTGGCAGAAGCCGTGCTCCGGCACGGATATCCCACTTTCGCTGTTGTAATGTTGAGCAGAAGCGGGTGAGAGAACCAGCTCGCACACCCCGAACAGTAGCCACACGATCCGCAGCAACACCGAGCCGTTGGTGAACCTGGCCGCCGCCATAGTTGAAGAGTAGAGGGGGAGGGACATGAAAAACTTTGATCCAAGTGACTTGAAAACGGTTCAAATAAGCAGAAAACCTGCTTAAATTGTCTCAATACTTAACTCGCAGTCCAAGTAATCCACTTTGGGGTGTCCCGAGCTGAGTTTTCTCTTTTTTCACATGGATAAATCCAAGAAAAACGTTCGTCGTGTCATGACTTCTTAATGTTCTTTGTAAGTGAATCCAAGCAGTCCACTCTCATTCCCAGTCCGTGCAAGGGGAAAAAAGAAAAGAAAAAACTCTCTAACTCCAGTTTTCTTCAAGCTAACGCAAACCTAAACGAGTCCGGTATCTTCGAAACGTAAGAGTTGTGAAAAAAGCACGAAAAGGTCGATATTCCCAACAGTTTTCAGGCTAAACTTACACGAGCGTCGGCTCACATGCTGGGCGGTCGGAAGTCCCGAGGTTCGCTCTCCTTGCTCCGAGACTCCGCGCGAGCATTCCGCCGGTTTCTAGGCGCCCATTACATTCACAGCACCCCCCTTCAGTGAGCGCGGGGGAGACTTGAAACCGACGCCCTCTCTCAGCCAATCAGCGCGTTTGTTTTCCTACAGGACTCGTTCCTGATTGGCTCTTAATTTCCCCCACCGCAGGAAAGTATGTTACAGTAATTACATTACACCAGAGATTTCACCAAAGCAATCGATTTTTCTGGTGAGATATTTATTCGGTTTTATTAGGCAGTTATATGTGTCTGTTTTAAATAATGGTAGCTATATTAGTCGCACTTTTCATACATATTTGTAAAACGAAAGCAGTCCTGAAAGCTTTAAAGTAGGAGCAGAAAGTTTATGACAAGAACAACCTCGTCTTTATCTATTTAACACATTCAGATAAATTATTCTTAGCCTTACCATACCTGGACATATCGAACAAAACAGCAAATGTTTTAAGACTTTGAAATAATGCAGCCTAAAATCAGTAGCAAATATTCTAACATAAACTGTGCAAAAGTTTTTATCCACCTATTTCTTTATAGTATAATTTGCTTCCAATGATCTAAACTTAAAATTCAGAGTTGACTCAGCATTGTGCCACATCAGAACATGGCAAAGAAAAACTTTATATTGTTTTTTATATACATTTTTAAACCTTATTGCTGCTGTAACACCTGAATTTCTCCTCTGCAGGACAATAAAGGCTATTTCTATTCTATTTTACATAAATAATATAACAGCTTAACAGACATGAAAAGTATTTTTGTAACAAGGTGATTTCAAAGTTGATATTTACACGTGACTTAAGGTTTAAAAAGTTTTAGACTAAGAACAAGAGAGAAAAAAAATAAACATCCAAATATAAACTGAAAATCTCTCAGAAAGCCTAAACCTAAAATAACTTTTTATCAAGACCTAAAAAACAAGAAGGTCTGACTGCACAGAAAATTCAAAGAATGAGGAATGTTGTTTTGCACTGCAATGCAACAAAATAGTCTATCCTCAAACAACCTTTATTGTAATTTTGTTACCTGGTTTGGGGATCTTACCTTCATGTTCATATCTAATGTGCAGTTTCCTGCTTATGAGCGATGGCTGAGCCTATATGATGACTCCTGTGAAGCTAAATTCTCCACAACTCCTCACAGTTGTTACACAGAGCCTCTCACTGTGTCCAGAATGTATAAACAACACAGAAACTGTGATTTTAAAGATACAAACTGGTTACATTTTATGAGAAAATCCAATATGAATGCTGAGTGCTGAATGGCTTTGTGGAAAATTGTTAAAGTAGCTAAAACTGAGAGGTAAATCAAGTAAACCTGGAGCTAAAATGAACAAAAATAATCCTAAATTGGCAAAACAGTCGCTAATAGTAGTAAAATTGATGCTAAAACTGAAATGATCCAAACCGTAGAAAAACTAATAGTACATAAAACAGATGGTTGGGGAAAATGAGAAAAGATAAAAGATAAAAGAAGTAGAATGGTAGCTTAAATCTTAATGTAGTAGCTAAAAGTGGCAAAACAGTAGCTAAAAGTAGCAAAACGTGCTAAAAGAAGTAAAAGTAAAATGAGGAAAAGAGCTGATATTAGTTAAACTGTAGCTAAATGAAAAGAGAATCAAAATCTTTAATTTTAACTTGGTAGTTAAAAGTGGCAAAGCAGTAGTTAAAGCAAGCTATAATGTAGTTAAAACTAGTATAGGTAAAAGTAGCAAAACAGAAGCTTAAATAATCTAAATTGTATCACTCCTGGTTTTTGGATCTGGTCCTAAAGGCCAAAAGTGGCAAAATGGTACAGCTAAAAGTAGTAGAACATTAGCTAAAACTGAGCAAAACAAAATGACCAAAACAGTAGAACACCTCTGGTTTCTGGGTGTGGTTCAAAATGTCAAAAGTAGCAGAATGATAGCTGAAAGATGAAAGTAGCAAAACATTAAGTAAATGCTAAAAGTATAATATAAAAGCAGGGCAACTACCCTGCAGTACTTGTACTAGTTTGTTCGAAAAAAAATGCAGTAAAGAAAAAAAACTATAAACTGATGACTCAGCATTATACAAAAAACAATGGTTTTAAGCAATAAACTGAACAAGCATTTTATGTGGTTGGGTGGGAAAATGGTTCAGTGCAAAAGACGCAAACTTGTCTTTTTCCCTGTTTTATCAGTGTGGGAAATGTGGAAAACTGGGAGCAACAACAGCCGAAGCAGCTGTAATTTAGAGTGGCAGCGTGATCAATCAGAACCAAAGGCCTTTCGGTCTGGGAGGGGCGGGTGGCACGGCTGCTTTGTGGCCCCTCGCTGCATTTGGTGTGTTTTCTGTCCTGAGTTGGGGATAAAAAAGAAGGTGGGGGGTGGGTTGCAATGGGGGAAGGGACAGGAAGAAGAGAAAAGGTCAAAGAGGGCAGGGGGAGAAGGGAAAAAAAGGAGGAGGAGGAGAGGTTCAGCCAAAAGGAGAAGTCAGAAGAGTTTTCTGCTGAATTCCAGCTGTGGGGTTTTATGGAAGTTTTCCTCCAACCTTAAAAGTAAAAGTCATCTGATCTGATTGCTAAAACTTCCTTATTTTAATATAAACTTTTAATCTGATCATGATGTAACCCACTTGTAAAGTAATCAACTTTTCTTAGCAATAGTGTGTCCCATTGGTGTTTTTGCATGGTTATATCACAAAACACCAACCTTATCGTTTATTGTTTTTGTCTGTTTGTATAATCAAATTAAAGCACAAAAGGAAGCTCAAACAAAAAGCCTCAATCTTAAATACATTACACATTGAGTTACAGGAATAAAATCCTATTTGTGAGAAAAACCCAGTTTATTCAGTAGCCGATTGTTTTGGGTTTGGAACCACAGGATGCTAAATGATGACAGCTGACTTTTACAGAGACTTTCACAGACAGTTTGAATCTGCTCTGTGGTGATTTGCTTGAGTTTGGTGGTAAATTACATTAAATCAGCTTGACAAAGAGGTTTATGCTCCGGATGCCATTTTTACAACACGTATAAATAAGCACACGTAAACACAGAAATCTGTCAGCCGTTGTAATGGGATTGAAGTGTTTTAGGATGGAATCTGTCTCTACCTCTTCCTCGCTGTTTGTGGTGTAAAACCTGGCAGTTGGTTGCGACGCCGGGTCAAATGGGACACTCTTCATCTCGTCTAATTGTAGCTGTTTGTTTGTGGATGGGGTGAAGCAGCTGTGGGCAGCTCAGGAGGGGGTCCAGACACTTACTGTTTGTACTGCAGTCTGCTGTTATCACAGAAAGACAAACAAACTACATTTTCAGCATAAAACATGCACAGCCGAAAATATATATTTTTTCATGGTTTGGACTCCATTTGAGTGTAACCACTGTGCAAAGTATTTGTACTACCATGTGAAACCCAATCCTGAACAACTATTTAAATGTTGAGCTGAGATGGAAAAACACAATTTAGTTTGGGTTTGGGGAGATTTTCAGCTTAGAGGACATGTTGGCTCTAACCAAGATCTTAAGTGTGTCTGGAGAATACATTCATTACATCTTTTTTTAATCCAGGATTAAATGAGATGTGTAGGATTAAACAGGATAAGTGTGTATTTTGATGTTTCGTTAACGTCGTTATTGTTCAGATCATTTAGGAAATAGGAGCCAAAACATTTGGTTTTTGTAACTTATATACTTTTATAATATATAACTATTTATTTAATATTTTCCCCACACAGAGCTCTCTATTAGACATGTTTCTTTCACTTCAAAAACACTGTTCTCTTTAAAATCTGCTTCAATGTGTTGTCTGTTGTTTTCTTTTTATGTTACTTTAATTTTTTAGCTGCTCCTTTTACTTCAAGACAGTCTTTTGATACATTTTAGCTACATTTAGCTATTGTTTTGTTATTCAACCTTTGGTTACTTTTAGCTGTTAGTTAGTCTTTTGACACTTTTAGCTTCCAGCTAGATGTTTAATGCTTCTAGTTGACATTTTGCTACTTATAGATTTTAGTGACTTTTGATACTTTTAGCTTCTAACTAGCATTTCTAGCTTTTTGCTATCATTCTGCTCCATTTAATGCGCCTTTAATTACTCATTTGCTATTTTAGCTTTTAGCTAACTATTTGCTCATTTTAGCTTGTAGTTAGTCTTCTGCTTTTTTAAGGATTTTGTTAATATCATGTAGTTTTATTAAGAGTAAAGTTGTTTGTTTTTTTCCTCAGATGGTGTTTTGTGAAAATGTTGGTTTGGTACAAAGGTAGCTAAAAATCATTGTTTGTATCCTCAGTTTTAGTTTAAGAAGTCCAAATGTCCAAGTTCCCAGTGGAGAAATCAATCAGAAGACCTCACAGAGTCTGAACTTTAAATTTATAAGCCAGCAATTTCTCACCAGCCCTGATCTTCAAACTTCAACACTTTTTATGCGGTCATAAAAAGTGGCTGGCTGCAATAATAAACAAATTATTAGCATTTGTTGCAGCAAAAAGTGATTAGTGGGACTGGAAAAGCCCAACTTGTGTATTTGAACAAACTAATGAGGTGAGGCTTTCTCACTGCCAGTATTTGCTTCTGAGAGAAAAAAATGTAGTAATATTCATGAAACAATAATATTTATAAAAGGAAATATGAAGCTGGCAGCCATTGTCAGAAAACTTGTTGACGTCATCAGATCTTTTCTGTATGAGGAACCAATTTTAATTTATTGTTAAAATAATTTAACACAAAGTACTGAAAATTATCTCTATGAGTGGAAAAAATTCAGAACATGTTATCAGCTTGTCATGCTAATAATAGCCCGTCTGGTCACTGAGCACAACAAGGAGTTAATCCTCCTGATTTTCTGACTTACTGGAACATAGATAAGTTGTGTTTGATGATTTAAATTTCATATCTTTCATTTTTTTTATTAATCTTTTTTAGGTTTGCTGGGGTGCTTAAATGTTCTCGCTGAGTGGGTTTAATGAAATCTTTATCAATGTTTATATTCTCACCCAAGATGCAGCTAATCTGCCTTTTGCCAACACATTCTGGCATAAAAGGCGACGGACGATAAGTAGATCAGAGGCTCTTAAAAAGTTGCAGGAACAGCTGTCACTTTTTCCTCAAACACCTTTCAGCAGCTCTGTGGACAGAAACACAACTCCAAATGTTTGAAAATGTTTCTGAATGACTTCCTAATGTCTCAACGTGTTACAGCTTCTGTTGTACAGACAGCTGCTGCTGGACTCCCCCAAAACTAAAAACTCTTGCTTTAGAGGTAAACTTACACCTCACGGAGCTAGTAGTCATGGCAACCACAATAAAGAAAAAAAAAACAGAAATACATCAAACAAGTAAAAGATGATGTTTTGAATCAAAGCATATAAAAGATAAATTGCTCATGGTTTAGTGCTTTGACATACAAACATTTAATTATATTAATTGAGTTGTCTCTTGCCAAGTTTCCTTTTGTGTGTGTGTGTAGCATGCTAGAAGTATGTGTGGGACATGTTGAGTGGTGGGGGAGGGGAGATCCCCTGTAAGAAGTCAGTGGAGACGGAGAAAAAGAGGAATGTGGGCAGCTGGTTTGTGTCTGTCATTGCAACACAGAGAGCCTACAGTACTAGACTACACACACACACACACACAGTGATGAAAGAACGATTTATTTGGACCAGCAGAGTGTGTGTTCATTCCGGTGGGCCGGCAGCAGCAAACATACTGCCTGACGTCTCAACTACTTAAACAAAAACTCCGGATTGTTTAGTAGATTTAAATAAAACTCCCATTGTGTTCACCTACAAGGTAATTATTTGAATTTAGAGATCTGTCTGAGTATGTTTACACGATTTCTCGCTCAGTCACCGTTCGGTACTCCATCTCAGCTCGTGTTTTTGTAAGGACTCAAACTAAAAAGCCCAGGCTGCTCCACTTGGTCAAAAATGGTAAGGTGTGAGGTAACCGCTCTTTATTAGAGTTGTGTTAAACTAGACACAAGGGAGGCTGTGTTTCATGGTAAAGTTTAGAAATAAGAGGAGAAAAGACTGAAATGTAAACAGATTATGGGTTTATGCTCTCTTCATGACTCCAGATTATGTTTACATATACCTACTTTCATCTTAATAAGTGAAAACACTTCCTATGACAGCATATATCTCATATAGTTCCACATATTCTTTATCGCTTTATCTGCTTATCTATCAATTTTAGTCAAATCCTCAGCTGTTAAATACCTCCAACTATAGTTATTAATAAATAGTTTTTGGTTTATAAATGTTTTGCAGTTATTAAATCATGAGTTCAAATGCTGGACCAAGAGGAAATCTGCCAGGAAGGCAGAGTTTTTGTAGTTCATGGAGCAGCTCCTTGTAATTTCAAACAGCTTTTGTTGAGACACTGTGGTTAAAATCACAATTATGGCAAAGCTCTGAAAAGGTCTGCGTATGCCTAAAGTGAGTAGTATCTTTTATCTTTCAGATATCAGTGATTATACAGTAAATCTATATTGTGGATGATGAAGATTTTTTATTTTTAACCAAAGACAGATGGTCAAACAATAAAAAAACATGTGATGCTTGTGTAGCTAAGTATATTAGATCTGATGAAGTGATGCATAAAGTACCACGGGATATTAAAAGCATAAGAGTTGAGTAGCTGCAGCACATACCACAGGTCTTCACTGTCAGATGATGACTGAGTCAGTTAGCACAGCTCTTAAAAGACGAGGAGCCTCCAGGTCTGACTGCCTGCAGCTCCGAGTCCTGATACCGATACGCTCTGCCAGATGGCAGCGAGGTAAACAGTTTGTGCGCTGGGTGGCATAGATCAATGTGGGCCTTCAACACTGGCAACGTGTGTGGCTGACAGCTCTCTGCCAGTGCTCTTCTCCACAACTCCTACTGGTTTCTGGAAAGTCTTGTGGTTTGGACCGAAAGCTTCACAAACCACAAATGGAACCTGCCACTTGTTCTTGATGGCACACCTCGAAGAACTGGTGGAGGATAACAAGGTTTGTGCCAAAGTGTCTAAGTCTAAATCATTCCTGCGGTCTGAAATCACATGAGAACAGTTGGGCAAAAAAGGTTTTATGGACTTGAATAAAAACTGCTGACCCTTTCGGCAGGGATGTGGTGCCTCCTGCAGCTTCCTGTGGTCCACCCCTCATCTCTTTTGTCTTGTTGATGTTAAGATGGGTGGATTGTTGTTGTTACACCCATTTATTGTAGAAACTCACTGGGCTGCACTGTGAAAATTGTCCATCTAACCAAGTCTTAAAATCTTACATCATGCCTAAAAGTCTTTTTGATCTCTTTTTTTATACTGATGTACTAAACAAGAGCAGAAAATGGTTTGTCTGGTTAGTCTTCTTGCCAAACGCTTTTGTCTTACTGCACTCGTAGAATATTTCACTTAACTTGCGAAGATTCAGACTATAATCTAGTATTTTTAACTTATTTTTAGATAGGTAATTTTTGCAGTGACTGTTGGTGACTAAAACCGGAATTTTATGCTGCAGCCCAACTGAACTTTAAGGGCTGAAGTGACATGGGAGCAATGTTAAAAACAGCCAGAATTACTAATTGTCTCCTGTTTTTGTGTGCACAACTTGCATAACTGCATTCATGGCTGTGCACATTATTTTGTTGCCGACCTCCACCCTCATCATACCTGTGTGGACTTGTTTGGTACCAACATTTATGGTTTAATCTGCTGAATTAAGCTTTTAAAATTAACATTTGGACTGGTTTTTAATAAATATTTAACATCAGTTAAAGACATAAATGTTTTACTGGGATGTTTTCTGTCTTAGTAGAACTCCTGTCCCAAAGTCAAAATACAACTTAAGTTAGGTTTGAGACACCCATGTCAGCTTTGTGACTATTTTGACTAAGTTGAAGCTCAAGCAACAGGACTGAACGCCTCTGAAATAAAGAACACTGAAAGGTATGCAAAATTCTGATGACGCTCTGGAGACTCCTTTAAGAAAATCATTCACAAGATATCACATGAAGGGTTCTTGGAGGACAAGTTTTATGCCAAACTATCTAAAACATCCTTGTAGTCCGAGCAGTTGCAAAGATTGTTCCTGCTGACCCTCTGTGCAAGGATGTGGTGCCTCCTGCAGCTTCCTGTGGTCCACCCTCATCAAGATGGGTGAATTGTTGTCACCGGTTTACAGCAGGGTCTTCAACAACATTCTCAGACCACTTCCCTCAGCATCAGAGAAGGAGGAAGGAGGAGCTGGATTTCAGTTCTCACCACCCTAGTTTGTCAGGAAGTCAACGACCCAAATGCGGAGGGAGGTGTCAAGTCTTAAGATAGCAGGACCAGTGGACATCCTGCCATCATGTGAGTCCCCATAAATCTGTCAGAGTGCAGCATGCAAAAGAATCCTGAAGGGTGGCAATGGTACGAGGAGTTACGTCCAACTGGTTTGTCTAGTTTAAACAGCATAATAGAGATATGATCTGTCTTCCCAAAGGCAACACAAGAGAAACTCACAGAGCAGCATTGTAGCGCACGTCCTGCTCGAATGAGAATGTTAAAACAGTGGCCCTGGTGAAACTAAAAGCTGCCCCAGCACGTACATTCTCCATACCACTGATACCATCTCACAGCTCATCTTTTTTTTTTTGCTTGTGGTGGAATGTAACCATTTGACAGAATAGAGCTAAAACCCTGAAGGGAGGCAGAAGAGTCTTAGATTTCCCTCGATAAGGCCCTTTCTATTACCACAGAGGGCCTGAGTGATGCAAATGTCACTATAGAAGAACCCCATATTGGGTTAAACAGAAAATAAAGTAACAAGATACGACTAAGATGGAGAATGAGATGTTGCTTCGGGAAGTTTGTTAGCCAGGATGATGAAGTCCTCTTTACGTCATACAAAAACAGAAAACACCCTTTTTTGTTTGAAGAGGAGTAAAACAATAAAAAGTAGAAAGTTTTTCCAGCAAAACGTCATGTTAGGAATGTTTAAATTGAGTTAAACAGGATGGTAAATCTATTATTTGTGTGAGCATACACAATTGTCTTGGTCTTTTTCTCCCCCTCCCCCACAGAGACACACAAAAGTTTTGGAGGTGACGTGCTAATTGATGCAAAGCAATGGAGGAGGTGAACTCACAATGGCTGCTCCACCAAGCTTTAACGCAGGGCTTTTTATGTTGCTTGTATTCCATAAAATTGAACACTTTTTATGGATCATATGATTTTTAAAAAAAGTTTTTGTTTCTTCTTTTAGTTATAAAGATTTAAAAAGAAAAAAGAATGAAGAAAAGAAGGAAGAGAAGAAGTGGGATTAAGAAGGGGTTGACCTCCTGTGGGTCTGAGGTCCCCAACACCCAGCTGTGACTATCAATTTGCACTGCAGGACACACACACACACACACATACACACACACTACTCATCATCACTCTGTGGGAGTTTGACCTGAGCCAGATGGTCACCAATCTCTGCTTTTCATGGCTCTCTTCTTGTGTCGCATTGTCTCACTAAAATAAATAAAACACTTTTCACACTTCAAAAAGAAAAAATAAGTAGGTCCTCTGGACGGGTTCTTTAATGAAATGTTTCGTCTCTCCTCCAAGAGACTTCGTCAGTCTGAGGAGTTTCAGGTGCCTTGTAAGCACTGCCTCCACATGGAGGACAAACAGGTTGGTCACATGCAAAACAGGACCATCAGCCAAATGATAGGTCGTTAGTGCCTTGATTGGCTCTATTGTTCATAGAGGGTCATGTGCCCCATCAC
>JARVJO010000061.1:8521470-8554027 GCA_031762555.1 Cynodonichthys magdalenae
GATGGACGAGTTTTCTTCACAAAAATGGCTTCCTTTACTCCTCTCTCAAACAAACGTTCCTCTCTATCAAGGATGAGAACATCTTCATCCTGAAAGAGTGACCGCTGGCCTGTAGATGAGTGTAAACTGCAGAGTCCTGGCCTGATGAAGTTGCTCGTTTGTGCTGACTCATTCTTTTGAACAGTGGCTGCTTTGTTTCCCTGAAGTATAACAGATCATAGTCCTCCTGACACTTAACAGCATATACAATATTACTCTGAACAGAACAGAACTGTGCCAACTCCTGAAACTGTGCCTGGAGTCAACCTACTTCATATATGGGGGCAATACAGACAGAAACATGGGTGTGCAATGGGCTCCCCAGATTCCCCTATTGTTGCAAACCTGTACACGGAGGAAATGGAAAAGAGAGCTCTGATGTCCTTTTCAGGGACACCACCGAATCATTGGTTCAAGTTTGTTGATGACACCTGGGTTAAAATTAAATCCCAGGAAATCCAACACTTCACTGATCCCATCAACTCTGTGGATAAATATATAAAGTTCACACGAAAGGATGTAAAAGATGGCAGGTTGGTGTTCCTGGAGTGTGATGTCTCAGTTTCTGATAGAGGACGGTTGGAAACCAGCTCCCTGGCACAAACAGAATAGACTGTGATCAGTTACACATTGGGGAAACAAAACAGCCACTGTTCAAAAGAAGGCTGAGTTCACCTGAAACTCCTCAGACTGAAGATTACTGAGATGCATCAGGACACTTTTCACACTTAAAAAAAAGCTGAGCTGTTTGAATTCATCTGCTGGGTTATGGGTGCATTTCGTGACTCTTACGTTGGTGTGTGAATGAGGCGAACAGAGGCAAATCAATGGTTTATCAATAACATGCTTGTTTTGGATGACTGTTGTGAAGAGGCAGTAAATAAATCAAATCTGCAGGCTGCAAACAGGAATACACGTCCCAAACACGTTGTGTTTCATCAGACGGAGAGTTGGCTGTTTTTCTGTTTAGTTTCTTTTTTATATTTTAGAAAACAAATTGCTCCTGCATACTTTGTGCTGTTTTATTAAAATATCTCACCCATATATCTCTCTTTTCAAAAATATTCTCTGAAGAAAATGTCTGCATCCTTGATCTATTTAGTATATTTTTATGCTCCATTTAGCTTTTAGCTACCATTTTGATAATTTGAGCTTTTAGATAAAGTTCCACTAATTTTAGATTTTTGCTGCAGTGTTGCTCTTTTTTTCTTGCAGTTAAGTTTTGTGTAATTTTACCTTTTAAATATAGTTTAGCTACTTTTAGCATGCTGATTTCAGCTTATACTATTAGGTTGATTTTAGCTGTTGTTCTGCCTGTTTTAACTTTAACAGTTTAATCAGTCAACCTTCAGCACTCAATGTTTTTAAGAACATTTTATTTCAGTTTGACTGCAGCTACAGCTCTTTTATTTCCTGTTTCACAAAACCAATGATCTCATTACAAAAATATATATATTTTAAAGATCAATAGGTCTGCTTTTTGTCCGTCTACAACAAATTTCCATGCCACATACTTGAAGCTCGCCAGTTGTTTTGGATCCTGGGAGCGCAGTGCAGAGATTCTAAAGAGACCCCGAGGTTTTAATCTGCGTTGCCAGGCAACATCATCAAAGCAACCGTGACATCATCCCTGACAAAGTTAATGAAGTAACAGAACAGCTTTCACAGCAGCACCCTGCCTGTGGGCTGGGCCTAAAGTTGCCTCAGTTGCTGCAGATTTGAGTTACAGATCTGACGTCAACTTTTAGAGAATCCCGACTTCAATGTTAATGTCACAAAGTGAATCGCGTTTCAGATAGACATCATTAATTACTGCCGCTTTTAAGGATTGTTAAGCTGGTGAAAAGCATCTAAGGCTGCTTTAATCACCGCTCACATCAAAGTTTGCTGACTGGAATAATAATTAAATGTTTACAATTTCAGTATAAGTGCAACGTTTTGGCAGATAACCGAAACATTTAATCTCATCAGGCTGCTTAAGTTTATTTTTTTCTATTGCAATTTTTTAAGTAAGGTTTTTGCAAAACACTTTGATCAACACACACTTCATCACAACTCACTTGGTTTTATAGAGACTGAGCCACAATATTCAGTGTGGTAGTAGCTGAGAGACACAGGAGCACTACCTGATCACGTTATTTAGAAGGTTTGACTAAAATAGCGCAGTTTCTGCCGTATCTCTGGCAGTAACACTAAATGCACGTAAGCTGTTTTCTCAGAGTCAAACCTCCTCCATCAAAGGGAGTCTTCTTGTGTGTCAGATTACGCCAAATTACCCAGCGCCTAAAATATTCTTTATCAAGCTCCAGACATGTGTTTCCAATGTTCTTTAAATACACTGCCTTTCCACGCACACATGCAATCAAACACGCCGTCCGATGCCAGATAGTTAAGAGAAAACCCCTCCCTTGTTGTCTCTCAGACAGAGTTCAGCCTGTCTACGTTTCCTCCCATAATTATTTTGTTGCTTTTCACTTCAAGCAAATTATACAATTTTTAAAAAAGCAACACTGCTAAGATGAGCTTTCATGCTTTAGTCAATTTAATTTGGAAGATTCAAATGAAACAGGTCGGCGCAAAAGTTTTACTTCTGTTTATGGTGCACAGATTATTTTAAATCATTCATTTAAACTCCTTCTTATATTAGAGCAGGTTTAAATTCATTAAACAATTATTTGCCACCTTTTATCCTTAAGTTTTAACATCTGAGAAGTAAAAGTTGCTTTAGTGAAACCCTGAAAATAAAGTTATGCACAATCTCATGCAAAACTGCCTGGATTGTAGGAAATTTGGAGTTGGCTATATTTGATTAGCTGTGGAGGCTCCAAAAATTAATCAGTTGTAGATTTACATTAATTGTTTATGTCCTAAAAGTTGAACTAAATTTGTTCCTGTGGTTCATGAGATATTTCGCTAACAGACAGGTACATTTGATTCCAACAATTGATGGCAAAGTTTTAACATTAGATGTTGTACAATTAATTAGTGCTCAGAAAATGTGTTGGGAATGAGTGTCAGATACTACCACACAAAGTTTTAGCTCATTTTTTGTCAAAGTGTTTGAGTTATATCCATTTTTGTGCTTTTAAAGGCAAGGGAGCTATCTTGAATTGGGTTAACTCCAAAAGTTAATCAGTTCTAGATTTACATGTGATGAGTCCTGTCTGCTAGTTTCACTAAAATGAGTGCCGTGGCTCAGGAGATATTTTGCTAACAGACAAGAAAAATCATCTGCCTTGTTGTCACAGTTCTGATACTGAATAATTACCAAAGGAATTTAATGCATGTTGCATCTTAGTAAAAAAATGAATAAAATAAAAATGATCAGAGCATTTGTGTTGCTTTCTGTGATCTACATTCAGCAAATGAAATGAGTAGCAGCAGCTTTTTATGACATTATCTGACTTTACTCCCAGAGAGCTTCATGTGAACTCACGACACTGTGGTCAATCAAACCACCCTCTCTGTGGCCTGGCTGCAACCCTGCATGATTTTACCCACTCACACACAAACAAACACACCCCCACACACATGCGAGCACACAGAGCCACTGCAGTCTCGTAAACCCAGGATGTGTTGTTTCCAGCTGCAGTAATATTTTATGGGGGTTTCAGAAAGAGGAATACAAGCTGCTCAGGTCACGACACGAGGTTACTGAGTGTGTCTGAAAAAAAAGTTTCAATTCTGTCCCAAAATGACCAGTTTCGTTTGATTGTAGTTACTCAGTTTGTCACGCAGGCCTTGGTTTTTTCAATTCCTCAGGTTCATCTTGATGGTTTTTTGTGACATTTTAGGTATAGATTTTTGTTTTTCTGCTCAGACTGATCGTAATAGTTAGGGCTGCACAATATATCCCAAATATATTGTCATCACTATCAGTGTGAGCAATATTCATATCACAATAGACTGATTGGAGTGCAATAATTGTTGACTAATTTGAAGAGTTGTGTTTTTCATGCAAATGCAATATTTAGTCACAAGACGAGTCTCACGGCAGCAAGAGCTCACACTAGACACAAAATGCTAAAGATCACAGTAGAAAGGGAGGAAAGAAAAAAACACATTTGATATTGTCATCACAATATTAACAAATATTAACGCCATCACAAGATTTTCTAATATGGTGCAGCCATAGTTATAATAATTGGATCTAGTTTGAAACAGATCCAGGAAGGGGTTAATAGGAACAACCAGTCCCACTGAAATTTAAAACAGGTGTGGGGTACCATCACCAGCAACCTCTGACCTGATGACCTTAACCTGCGAGGTGTTGTGTGGAACTGAACCAAGTCAGAGATAAAAGATGGAGCTTGTCCGTGCAAAACTCTAAAAGTTTTTAAAATGAATTATTAAATTAAGTGGAAAAAAATTGTCAAAAATAAAAATGGGGGCTCATCAGAAGAAGGCAGCTGCGCTCCTTTAATGTCTTCAGCTCCAAGGAGGCAAAAATATTAGGTTTTTCTTCCTCTGAAATGTCTGCCCTCTTTTTTTTATTTCTTTCTTCTGTTTCTTTTTTTATGACAAGTCATAAAACTCAGAGCCAAAACCTGCTGGACGCCTTTATATAGAAAACACTAAAACGGCAAATAAGAGTGACTCACGAAACATGGGCGACCGGAGGGGAAAGCAAAAAAAAGGACGAAGACAAATAAAAAAAAGAGGTTTTGTCTGGATTTAGTTGAAGAAATGTGACTAAACCAGGAAATAAGAGCTGTTGTAAGACAATATGTTCATTTGTAATCCGCCTGCAGCTCATGACTCACCTCAGGCTAGAACCACTGCTGAGAAGATCCCTGAAGGTCTTTTTATTATACACCTTATGATTTGATTGGTGCTGGCATTTTAATGTGGTTATTTGGAAAATGTTATCACTGGTTCAGCAGTTTGTTAGACTGAGCATTACATCAGAGGATAATAATCTAAAAGCATGGTTTGATGCTTGTAAATGTTTCCAATGACTGGATTATTTGTTTTAAAGTTTTCTTGTTGCGGCATAAAACATAAAAGATTAAATCCAATATGAGTAGTAAAACTTTGTGACAAGTGACGAAAGATGAAACAGACCTAATTTTAATGTCTGTCTCTCACAATTTAGGCACAATTCTTTGTATTTCCTCATTTTTTTTTAGCGATTTCTGTCTGAGTTCTGTTCCTGGTGCTATTCACAGCTTGAAAGTGAGACCTCTGCTGTTCACATGCAAATGTTGCCCCAAAGTATATCAAATGAAAAAGGTTACTCCAATAGTTTTCCACATATATTGATTTGCAATTCTGAAATGCAGGTATGCACGCAATGTAAACAAAACATTTGTGTCTCCATATTTTATTTACAAGCCATTTGTTCACCCTAAAAATGTTCATTGCAAGGTATACTAATGTCAAAGGTGCATAGTCTCTTATTTTATTTTATGTTAGTTTAGTTTAGTTTATCAGATTAGTCTGATAATGTCATTATTGAACAAAGACAGTCAAATTTGACTGCGACATTGGAATTCTGATCAGAGTGAGACCTCTTTTTATTTTCATTGCGTCTTTGTAAAGCTTCGACTGGTGTGTTGCCAAATATGTTGTATTGGTTGTATTTATACGAGAGATTATATGGAAAAAAATACACGATCGATAATTTATTTGAAAACCCAAATATAAACAATCGTTTGTGCATTTGTTTCCTAACAAAAAGCGAGCGCACACTCAACACATTCGATAGCTGGATGAAAATACAAATATTTTTGAAGCAAGTGTACGACATTTCCTTGCTTTCTATCTGGCAACCCTGAGCAGCAGCAACAAGTGGCGCAGCGCCCTGCCTGGATGCCATTGCATAGTTTCCTTGATAGTACTTCTACTTTTCGACTGCGCTGCACTGATTTAAATCAAAAGATAGTCACAACTCACCGTAACATATGTGACAGTCGCATGTAGTTATCCGGGCTTATTCCTAGTTGTCACTTTAAAAAAATCTCCAGAGTTTTCTCCAGTTTGTCGCGTTTGTTGGTAAGTGTTAGCTGTGTTAGCTTCTGTAGCTAGCTATAAACACGAACCTGCACGGATGCACGTAGGAAACTTTTATTTTGTCTGTTGAGACAAGGTTTACATCTTTCATAGAATAATCCAGAAAAGAAGCGTAACAAAGTAAAAAAACAACAACAACGTAATTCTCTGTGACTAGTATGTGCACATCAACAGGACAGGTAAACTGCTTGTTATGTTTCCTACAGGAGTTGGAGCCAAATGAACCAAAGACGAACCAAATGGATTGCAATTTATTCTTGTCAGTTGACTTGTTTAGAGGAAACGACAGAAGAACCTTTATTAAGATGTTTTTAAATGGGACTTTTGTGTTCTGGAGAGAGGAAGAGAGCGTGAAGTGATGGAGAATCAGGAGGAAAGGTAAACCAACATTTAGTCTATGTCATAATGATCTCTTCCACAGGAAACATGCTGAAGACAGATGCGTTTTAACGTTTTATTTTCTCTAACATATTCTGTGCACAACACTGGAAACTGAAAATAGAAACTGGAATAATCCAAGAGAATGTTTCGAGTGTTTTTGCTGTTTTAAAGATCTGCACAAAATAAAAGGAGAATCGACTTTTGCATCATACTACTTAATATACTGCAATATTGTTCTGCACATTAAGTAAGTTTTTTTTTGCATATTCTGTGTGTCTTTCTGTGCTGTTTTTTGCAGATTTGCACTTCTTCTTTGAGGTCTGAGTGCACGTTCAGGCCTGCAGACAGAAATGGAGTATAGGGAATGTCACAAAACTTGATACAACTAGTCTCCAAATCAGGATGTCTGTGTTTAATGGACCTATTCTTTTGTTTCCAGGTTCAGAATGTGGTGCAGCCGTTCAGCCTGATTTGGCTTGATGCCACGCAGACTGAGGGTTCTGATTTTTGCGTTAAGTTTTTTTTATTTTGTGTGTGTCTGCAGACCTGCGGATGAACAGTCCCTTGCAGCTCCAGAGCGAGGACTTCTCCATGTGTGGTGTTCAGTCGATTGCAGCCCAGAGAGAGTGCTGCTGTCTACGTCTGCTCTCCAGGTCGCTCTCGGAGAACATCATGGCCTCCTGTTGGCACAAGGTGTGATTGTGTGTTAAAGTTAGTGAGTGGTAGTTATCGCAGGATGACTCATTAAACAACTCTGAGACATAGACACTTGAAGAGTTTCTCACAGTAAAGCTGTATAAGAACTGGAATTTGGGGGTTAATTTGCAAAACTGTTAAAAAAAAGTTTCACCATTTTTTTATTAGGATATTTTGGTACTGGTAGGTTTTCTAGATATTTTAGTATCAGTGCAAATATACAATTTTATGGCTGTTAAACTGTTGTTTTTGGCATTTTTAAATAATTTGATTAAAGAAACATTATATTTCTGCACCAAACCAATAACTCTTTTTGCTAAGTTAAGATACTTCTTCAAAGGCATTTAGAAAACTGTGAGAACTTTTGCTCAACCGTACTTTAAAAGCCTACTGGACACTTTTTGCACAATACCGTAATAAAAATCCTCTTGAATAGTAAATCCAGGAACAAAGCAGTGGATATAAAGATGAAATTATGTTTTTGTTTTCTTCCAGGAGGTCAGGTGTTTTCCTTCGGAGTCCTTTCATGGAGAGACCAGAGTATCCCAGTTTCTGCTCCCATGTTGGAGCGCTCGCTGCAGGGGATGACGATGGTCCGTGTGGCCGCTGGCGGCTTTCACTGCGGAGCGATAAGCGAGCAGGGCAACGTCTACATGTGGGGGGAGAACACAGCTGGACAGTGCGGGGGTCCTGAAAGGAGCTCGGTTACAAATATCACAGGTTTGTTATTTAATTTTTTTAAAATAGTACAAAGTATGCAGAAAATATTGCAAAAATAAATTGTATGTAAGAAAGGAATGCTGACTCAGCATTCACACAATGACGCAGACGTTTGTCGTGACAGTCCCGGAACCCAGCCGGGTCAGTGTGGTGGACACTGAGGCGGTCTCTCCAGCAGTGGTTCGGATCGTTGACCTCGCCTGTGGACGGGAGCACAGCCTGGCTCTGTCGGCCCAGAACGAGCTTTGGGCCTGGGGGAGCGGCTGCCAGCTCGGCCTGGTCACTCAAACCTTCCCTGTGTGGAAACCTCAGAAAGTAGATAAACTCAAAAGTTAAACGAGTTTCCTGTTTCATGTTAGTTTTTTTCACCAGACTTGCTTCGTTTCCCATGTGTGTGGCAGGTTGAACACTTGGCAGGCAGACACGTGATTCAGGTAAATTCTCCAGCAGTTTTTAAACTGTAAAGTTTGAATTGTACTTTTAAGGGTTTCTGATTGGTTTTAATCTCCAACAGGTGGCGTGTGGTGCGTACCACAGCTTGGCTCTGGTTCACGCTTTACCTGCTCAGGACTGCAACACCTTGAACACCCCTAAAATGAAGGAGCGAAGCCAGTCGCCTCACTGCCCCTTGATGGACAGGGAGGAGCTGTTTGGACCTGACGATTCTCACTACTGTCCGCTCGGAGTGGAGCTCACTGAAGTCACGAGAAGTGAGGTGAATAATCTGTTTGGGTGCAAGAAGTTTGTTTTGTGGACACCTGCAGGCCTAAGGGCTTAAAGTTTTCCCACAAGCTTCATGACTCGACATATTTTAGCTCTTACTTTTGTGACGTTCCAAATATTATCAGCATTATCTGGCTGGAGTTATGTTGATTTAATCCGCAGAATCTCGAGGTCTGATTTTGGAGTCATCTGTTTCTGCAGCGTGTTGAAGTTCTGCTTTGATTTGCATTCCAGACGTCTCCCAGAAGACGAGCCCCCAGACGAAGGCGCCATCCAGGGGGAATGTCGTCTGGCAGCAGTCCTGGCTCTGGAGCCAGTTCGTCTTCATTTTCTGAGGACAGCAAATTTAACTCTAAACAGTACAGTGTTTCATAAATAATCTGCTCATTTAATCTGCACTCTTTATCTGTCTATTTTAGTTTCTCCTAAGCTTTTCTTTCATACAAAACTGCAGGAATCTTCTCGTCAGCACCAGGCTGGAGCTTGAGGAACACACAGACTCTGAATCGCTGACCGATGGCAGCCCCAAAGCCCACCTGACATCGGGCTGGAGGACCAACAAGAGCTTCCTGGATGAATCGGAGGTTCAGAAACTTCTTGAGAAACTTTCGTTTGAGTCACAGCAAACTTCGGGGACGTTAGATAGTGACTCAGTGAGCAGCCACAATTCAGGTTGATGATATTTTTTATTTTTCCCACTAATTATTTATTCAACTATTTGTCCCGTGTGATTCAATTAAAACCTTTTATTGCATGAATGCTCACACAGCACACACTGCATACTCTTTATTTACTATTTGTGGTGCCCAGTCCTGGTCAAATTAAAATCTGTCCTTGTCTCTTCGTCTCTCAATCCAGACGACAGCTGCGTTTCCTCAACTCCTTCTTTGGATCTGTTAACATCCAGTTACAAAGATGACTCAACTTCTAAGAGACAAAGCATTAAGTAAGGCGAGATTTGGTTCAAAGTTCAGACACTTGGTTGATGTTTAAGAAAATAAAACTATTTAATAAGTTGTGAAAATGCCATTCAACACTTTTAAAGCAACAGGCTGGTTGGTTGTTTTACAATTTTGGGGATTTTACTTGATATTCACACCAGTCTTTTAAAACATTTCAATCAGAGAAGCAGCACTGATTCACTGAGGCTTCAACCAAAAGGATTATCAGTTAACATCCTTACACGGGTGATTAATCAGAAACTCTGTCTGCAGCATCAGCGGCTCATCTGGTCTGAGCTCGTCTCCGCCGGTGTGTTTGGAAGAGGTTCGTCTTTGTCTGGAGAAGGAGAGGCGGGTGCTGCAGGGGCAGAAGAGCTCCAGTCTCACAAATATCCACCAGAAGTGGAAAACTGCAGCGAGCAGGAGACGCTCACTTCCTGGAACCCCCACCCATGGTAGGAATGGTCAGGTGTGAACAGCTTAACTGTTCATTTGGGAAAAAATACTTATTTTCTTTCCATTTTTTTCCCCTCACAGTTAGATGAAACGATTGATAAACTAAGTCAGGAAACTGTTGGTTTTGGGTGGTAGGAATGTCTTTGAACTTTTTCCAGGATATAATTAGGATTTTTATCAGTAGTTCTGTCTTTTTGTTTCCATGTTTACCAAAAGGCTCATCAAAGGTTATGTGAGCAAACTTTTCTTATAATATTCAGTATTTTAGGCAAAGCAGGGGTAAATATGTTCAGTTACAACCTGAACGGAAATCAAATGTAAAGATTGAGCCGAGAGTAAATTCAGATCTAGATAAAGATGTTGTGGTTTGTTTGTTTGTTTGTTTCAGGATCTCCTCGGAGACGCTCTCCGTGTGTCTGCAGGTCGGTCTCAGCAGGTCAGACTCAGGTTGCAGGACCAGAGGAGGCCGGAGACGGGCTGCCGTCTCTTGAGACTGAAGTCTGGAGCTGGGGCCGGGGTTCTGAGGGCCAGCTGGGTCACGGGGATCAGCTCGCCAGGTCTGTGTGCACACATCTAAGCATGATTATAATTCTTTTATATACATGTATTGTCTTATGATTGTTTTTAACACAGTAAAATAATATAAGCTGAAATGTTGACGGTTGTGGGTCTAGACTTCAGCCTCTGTGCATCAAGTCTCTGACGGGCCAGGAAGTGATCAAAGTTTCTGCAGGGTCACATCATTCGCTGGCTCTCACTGCTCAGTGTCAGGTAACAGTTTCACCTGAACACCAACACGCTGCAGTGGATTCACACACAAATTGTCTAATGTTTTAAAATAAAGTCCCAAACTTAAACATAAAAATCAGAGTTTTTATCAGAGGTTAACAAAATCAAAAAGTCAAACTGGTGTTTTTAAACACAGGTGCGTTAACACACCTGTAATCATGCATAACAACTTGTACTCTGCAGGTTTACTCCTGGGGAAGTAACATGTGTGGGCAGCTGGGTCACGTCAACAGCCCCGTCACTGTGCCGCAGCAGGCGAAGGTTCGCTGCTTCTGGGTTACTTATTTTAGTACAAGATGCAAATGAAAGAATAGAGAAAAAACATTTCTAGTTGTGTTTGTTTGTTTGTGTTTCCTTGGTTTGTTGCCCAGCAGTCTGACGGTCTTCATGTTTGGGATCTGTCGGCCGGTCAGAGCCACTCCCTGTTCCTGGCTGATGGTGACTGCGTCCAGCCGGTACTGCTGTTCTGCGGCCAGCGGCGACAGTCACAGCCGAGCCGCAGCTCGTGCCAGAGCTCACCGACCAGGACGGAAAGTTACACGGTCAGACCCTCCCTGCTGCCCTTCTGCGTCGAGGTTTGTGGGTCAAAAACACAAATCCACCCTGAGGGAAACTGGGTGGAGCACTTTTCCATCTGAGTCATTTAAGTAGATTTTTTTTTCCTTAACTTATATGTCACCTGTTGCTCAAAATGTATGACCTAATCATTCTTATGGTTTTATGTCTGTGTTTTTGTGTAGCTGGGTTACATGAGCAGCGTGTGCAGCGGCGGTCAGATGTCTGCAGCGTTGACGGACCTGAACGTGAAGGGTTTTATTGCAGCCATTCACGAGCTGGCCTCCAGAGAGCGGCAGTTTTACTGCTGGCTGAGCAGTTTCAGGAGGATTCTTCTCACGCCGCTGCATAAAAAAGGTGCCCGTCCAAATTTATTCGACGACACAAAATAAACGCACGAGTTGAGCCCGTTTCTGTGTGTGCAGAGCGCGTTTGTCCGGCGTTAGGGGAGTTGTGCACACAGCTCTTCTTCTCTCTTTGTGAGAGGTTTGGCTCCATGAGCTCTCTGGTGGGTCGTCACGCCGCGTCACTCAGCTACTTCCTGCACGATGCGCAGGGACGCAACATCACTTCTCTTCCTCTGCTGACGCACACGGATCATTTTCAGGACACATATAGAAGGTAAGCTTTTGTTTAAAGTTGCATTTTGACCATTCCAGTGTGTATCTATTTCAGTGATTAAAGCTTTGAACTTGCCATCTGTTGGGTAAAGTAAAAGGTGCTGCAGTTAGGTTGGCTTTATTTTACTGCAGCTGGTTTGTGAAGAAAAATAAAAATGCCTCTCTGTAGCTATGTTTACCATGACGAGCGTTTACATATACCAGGCTTTTATTCAGAAAGGAAGTACTGATGTGCACAGAGTTGTAAACTATCCCTAAAAAAAACACAGAAGAAGTTATGTTGAAGACCATAAACAAAAGTTCTGTGTCTTCTGAGTGCCCAGAATGGACCGGCGCCATGTTTTAATAACGGTGATGTTTCTACACTTTCTTCCATCAAAGTATTCGATAATTTTGAGCTCTTTCAAAGTTTCTAACAGAAATGTTGTATTTCTAACCCAACAGTTTTGCTTCCCTGACATGTTGGCATCTAGAAAGGTGGAAATCCATCAGGTTGACATTAGGGTTGGGTGATACTGGTAAAAAAAAGTAATCACGATTAATTGTGGTATTTAGCCAATAAGGATTAATATGATGATTAATCCCCTGGAATCCATAGATGCCTGCATGTCCTAGTCACATGACCAATCTCTAGTGGGAAAGATTTGTTCTCCATAAAAATCTGTTCTAAATTGTGTCAAAAGTACATAGATTTTTAAATAGTGTTGATAGACTGAGTAAAATTAGAGTTATGATAAATAAATTACAGAACTTTTTTTAACATTTTAGTCCTATTTAAAGCTGAGAGAAGCATCAAGTTAGCCTGGTTCTGCTCATTTCTAGTTTCCCTTTCTCTGCTCCGTCTGGGTTTTCTCCAGTAGAATTTCAACCGGGCCAATCAGTGAACAGGAGGAGGACTTGTGAATGACGATTTTCTGTGTGTGTGTTTTAGTCTGCTTGTAATTAAGCAATAGAAACGGAGGAAGTGAATGAAGCCAGTCCGTGTTGACAAGGCTTCCACATTAAATTCAGTTCAATTTGTCTCACAAAGCCTGCAGCGCTCATTTATCTCATTCGGCGCAGTGCTTCTCTCCTCCCAGTAGGGGATGGTTGTTTACAGAGCACACAATTTCCGGTTAGCTTCTTAGCTTAGCTTCCTTCACAGTCAAGCAGACGCTCTACAAACGTCACAGCCAAACGTTAGCGATTGCGTAAATCAGATCCAATCATTTTAAACTTCAACTGAGGCCACGCTTCCAGCAAGAAATTGTTTCTCATTAGCCGAGGTTCCAGACCCTCTGTATGAAGCAAAGCAAAGAACAAGGATCTGGTTCTTACCAGGTTAGCATCAGCGTCAGTCTGCCAGGCGGCATTAATCGTATTAATCATCAAGTGCCATAAAATAATCGATTAAAGTTTTTCTGATGATCAATTGCACACGATATGATTTTGCCCAACCCTAGTGGACACAGAGCACACATGCACAGTCAGGTCAGTTTTCACAACCAGAATAACATGATCAGAATAAGTGTTACTTATGTCCATGTAAACATAGCTTGTGTCTCCCTGTAGGTATTGTTCTGCAGTTGGTGACTTCCAAGTGATGGGTGGATTCCAGTCGCTTCATAAACTCTCACTGTGAGCGCTTTCATTTTACATACGCTTCCGAAAGGAGTTCTGGTTTTACTCAACCGCAGATAAATTGGTCTAAAGTTATTGGTAACAGTTAGACACACTCAGGAGATGTTTTAAATCTAAAGAGTTGTCATCTCTGTGTTCGTGTTGCTCCTCAGTGAGAGTCTGGGCGTTCAGCAGACTCTGCTCTCCCAGCTGAACGTGTCGGACCCGTCTGTCAGGGGGAACGTGGATCTGGTTTCAATGTTCTACTGGCCTCTGCAGCAGCTCCACCAGTACAACCGAGTGCTGCTCAAACTGACCGCCTGCTATGACGTGGTGAAAACTTCTCCCTTTGTGTCTCACCCGTGGTTCAGTAACGTTGGTTTTCTTTGTTATTAATGTGACTGTTTACTCTAAAACGTCTTCAGCCGACTGTGGAGTATCAGACCCTCCATCAGGGCTTCAATCAGTACGAAACTCTGTCTCTGTCGCTGCTGAGGAAAAAGAGGGAAGCTGAAAGCACCTTCATGTTCTGGAAGAGCCACTCTGGAAGAAACATTGTGAGAACGACTTGATTAAAAAAAAATTAATCCGAAAACACGAGTTCTCCCTTATTTCTGTTTTTTTTATTTTATTTTTTTGGTTAAATTTTCAGGAAGCTTTGCGGGTTCCACAGCGCCGTGTGGTGTGTGAAAGCAGCAACAGATCTCTGACCCTTCAGAACGCCGGGCGGTTCTCCAATCACTGCTTCATTCTGTTCAGTGATGTTCTGGTGCACACACAGGTACACACAACAGGACACAAAATGTACGAACAACCAGCTTTACAGTAGAAAAAACTAGAATTTGAAGTGGGTTTTCAAATAATTTAGCCATCTTATAGAATCTAAATTACTCTCAGTTACAGGTTTAAGTTCTCGTGGTGGATTTTGTTGCATTAAGCATTCTCATTATTTTAATACCACATGACTTCCTGTTACCAGTTTTGTTTCTACGCTTATTTCATGTCATTTATAAGGCGAAGGTTGTGGAAAGTTTAGCCGGAAAATCTGAATAAGTCAGTCTTAGGAAGTAGGTTTCTTTTAGAATTTGTAGAAACTCATCAGATTTATCTTGTGTAACTTTCACAATCACATATTTTACCATAAAACTGAAATTATGCTTTTAGTTTTATTTGCTACTTCCCTAAAATGATTTTTAAAAAAAGGTCATTTCAGACAATAACTGAAGCAAATCTATTAGTCATCTGTTCCTCAAGCGGTCTGCATGAAGTAACCTCAGAATGAGGGATATTTCCTAACGTGAGAATTTCACGTTTCAATTTCTGTCTTCCACAGTTCTCCACACATCGCGTTTATCCTCTGACCTGTCTGTGGGTGAAACCAGTTACAGACAACAGCAGCGGGCTGTGAGTTGGTTGTAGAAATCTAAGCTTTAAATCTCTAAGATGTAACATTATTGTGCTTCATTGTGTGATTAAAATGTGACGTTTTAAACACATAGAAGCAACAATCAGTGCAAACAATAAACCAAAGAGAAAAGAGAACTTGATGTTTTAATTTTGTTGTTTTTTTTGTCATGTGGTAGTTTTATATTTAACCTCTTAACATCAAAAATGTAAAAGTTAATTGTTGGTTAATTTTCAGCTACGCCATTAAAATAACTTGTCCAGAGGAGAGTTTTACCCTGGTGGCTTCAACACCACAGGAAAAGGTGTGTTTATTCACTCATGTCGCTCTTTTCATCCATTATATCCTTCCTTTAATTTTACTCTCATTTTTTTTCTTTTTCTGCAGAACAAGTGGCTTCGATCCATCAACCAGGCGGTGGATCAGGTGCTGGGGGGTGGAGGTCAGGGGTCATCCCCGGGGGTCGCGGCGATGTCACGCACGGCGACATACACGTTCACTGCAGACGAGCGGTTCAGAGACGCTCAGTACTCCGGAGGCTGGCTGGTGGGCCGGGTTCACGGCAGGTCAGGAGGAACATGGGTTATTTTTGTTTTCTGTGCAACAAACTGTCAGAGTGGGGAAACAATGAGAAACAGTGAACAGAGGTTGTCAAAAATAGTTTGGCACATGTACAGAATATTAAAACACTGAGTGGTGATGAAGCTGGTGAACTACAAATTGTTGGTATGTCACTTGGTACTAAAATTATTATTGTTCTTGTCAGAGGAACCATGAAGTGGCCGGATGGACGCATGTACAAGGGAAACTTTAAGAATGGACTGGAAGATGGGTCTGTATATCATCATGTTCATTTTAAATATAAAACATTGTCATAAATGTTTGCAACAACTGAGATTTTGTTGTTTGGTTTTGCAGCTTTGAAAACCAGTAACCACCACTTTTCTGTGTATTTTTGTCTTTTTCTCTCCAGTTATGGAGAGTGTGTGATGCCTCATAAAGTCCAGGACAAACCAGACACCTACCAGGGGCAGTGGAGAGATGGCAAGATCCACGGTTTTGGCAAATACAAGTCAGTATTCTGTTTTATGTTAAATAAATGACACACAGTTACAATTATTACAGCAGAATTCAGTATATTTAAAGACACTATGTTAAATAATTACAGTCTCTGCAGCTGATTGTTTGGATTAAACACATTGCCGTGGTCTCCATGTTGACCACCTCGGTTGGTGGTTTAATGACAGGTACGCCAGCGGTGAGGTGTACGAGGGCTGTTTCTGTGACGGGCAGCGTCACGGTTATGGCATGCTGAGTTCAGATAAACAGGACAAGACCTCCTCCAGCATCTTCATCGGCCACTGGGTCCACAACAAGAAGACGGCGTACGGAGTCTTCGACAATATCACCAGGTCTGAAAATGTTCATTATTTTTGTCATTTGTTGTCATGATTAGAAATCAAAGTTTATTGGTGGACCAAGTTTAAAAAATATCCCGAATCTCTTTGTTTTTTTTTATTCCCGAAGAGGTGAGAAGTACATGGGGATGTGGGTGGATGACCAGCGGCACGGCAGCGCCGTGGTCGTCACTCAGTACGGCGCTTATTACGAAGGCACGTTCAGAGAAAACAAGATGGCTGTAAGTGAAACGTCAAACACGAACCTGCTCAGAGAAAATCTTGACTGGAAAGCCGCTTGTGTTTTTAGCAGCCTGAGAAAACATGCTAACAATTGTAACGAGTTGGAAAATAAATCTAAATTGTTGCATATTTGTCATGTTTTATGTTCATCTGTCAGGGTCTGGGTCTGTTGGTTTCTGAGGACGACACCGTTTTCCACGGGGAGTTTTCTAACGACTGGACCGTCAGCGGAAAAGTAAAGACCACCATTAGCTTTTTCATCAATTTTTTAGGATTTTATTTGAGTTTTACATTTTAAAATGTAACTTTTTTTTTCCATTTTATACATTACAATTACTAAGATACAAATGATTGATTTGTTACTTGGTACCAAAGTTAGAAGAATGATGACGAGCACATATTTTGAATTTCGTCACGACTCTGCAGGGTGTTTTGACTCTGGCCAACGGTGACTGTTTGGATGGTTTGTTCACCGGAGAGTGGAGAGCGGGCCTGAAAGTAGTTGGAACGTACACCAAACCACACATTGATGAGTGCAACAACAACGACAGAAACAACCTGCCGTGAGTTTTATTTGTTTTGAACTCATCTTTATGTTCTGAGCTGATTCCTGATGTAAAGTCTCTTTATTTTAAAAAACTGTGAAAATGTTTCCCTCAGGCTGGGTCAGTACGTGGTGCCTGCTGCTCAGAGGTGGATCTGCGTGTTCGACGAATGCTGGGCTCGACTCGGCTGCGACGCCGCCGGGAGAGGAGAGAGGACTGCGGCCTGGGAGAACATCGCCGTCATCATAGCGACCGCACACCGACAGAGGTAGACGAACGCCGTCGTAGCTCCCTGGTGTGCGACTGTTGGCGTTGTCAATACACAGTTACGAACTTATGACGTGTGTATCTCTGTGTTTGTAGTCCTGACCTCAGCAAGTCTCAGAGCAAAGTTCTGGAGAGTTTGGAGTTTATTCCTCAGCACGGAGAACCAGTTACCACTTCAAGTTACGACAACATAAGAAGATACCTCATTAAGGTGACTCTATCAGTTCCTTTAAAGATGATGAACTAACTGTGATAATAATAGGCGCTGATGTTTGTGTGTTTGTGCGTTAGGCGTGTGCGACCCCCCACCACCCTCTGGGTTGGCTGGTGGAGACGCTGGTGACGGCCTACAGGATGACCTACGTCGGCGTGTGTTCGAACCGTCGGCTGCTCCAACAGGCGGTCCAAGAGCTCCAGGCCTACCTGACACACTTCTACGACATCATCAGGTAGATCCTCCTCCTCCTCCTCCTCCTCAGGTGTTTGGGTCAGGACAAAATGAGGAGAGAAGTGGCAAATGTGAAAAAAAAAACAACAGGAAGCAAAAAACATCTGAGATCTGAAACATTTTGAAAAGCCTTGGAGTACAACACATTAATTCTGTCTTTTAGGAGTTGTTTGTGATGTTTAGACATGTTTATTTCTTGAGTTATGTTTAGTTTTATAATATTATTTACAAATTTGTGTTAATGACACAGCAAGCATTCTTGCATTAGAAGTGGACTAAAGAATTAATATAAAAGCAACTAATGTCTGAAGAAGACTACTTTCCTGTAGGTTTTTGTTTCCAGAGTTACCAGAAGATGGCGGCATCATCCCAGAACCCCCTCATTCCCCCTCATCTGAAACCAGACGGAACTCCAACAGACTAGAACACGGGTCTGTGTCGACACGAGCTTTTATTTTGTTAAATAAAACCTATGGTTAGTAATCTGAGCCAGGAAGAGGAGAACGTTCAAACCTTCTTCTCCTCTCCCTCCTTCAGTGTTGTGGTGGTGAGCTGCTCCTCTCTGCTCCTTCCTGTGCTGCTCCCTCGCCTCTACCCTCCTCTCTTCACCCTCTACTGCCTGGAGAAGGAGCAGGAGGAGGCGCAGTACTGGGACCACATCCTGCGACTCAACAAGCAACCCGACCAATCACTGCTCAGCTTCCTGGGAGTGCAGGAGTGAGTGGACACAAAAATAAAAAATGTTTTTAATTATTTATTTTAATATAAAATAAGAGTGTTTTAGAAAATGAGAATATATGTATATATTTATGTATATATGTATATGTGTATGTATGTATACATAATTTATTTTTATTGTAGGAAGTTTTGGCCACACTGGATGTCAAATCTAGGAGAGAAAAAGCAGGTTAGATACTGTTGTTTTTCTCTTTTTGCACCATTGATTTCCTGTCCTCATTAACCTTATTTATTTTGTTTTTTCCTCTTTGTTTACTTTTACAGATTGTGTCCAGCAGTAAAGATGCCTGTTTTGTTTCTGCCGTTGAGACTCTGCAACAGATCAGGTAAATTTTGTGTTTCCTGCTATGACACATCAATACACTTTGTGGGTAAATTCAGCCCTCATTAATGCCTGTCAGGCACATTTTAGTGCATTTGAAATGAACTATTCAAATTTATTTCTTTTTTACCTCTTGCAGCACCACTTTCACTCCTTCAGACAAACTCATGGTGATACAGAGGACGTTTGAGGAGCTCACTCTGGAGGTGAAGCCTTTCCTGGATGGAGATTTTCTGTGGTGCATGGATGATCTGTTTCCTCTCTTCCTTTATGTGGTGCTCAGAGCAAGGTGTGTTATCCCCCCCACACACTTATATATGAGAAAACATACTCATGTACCACATCCAGGCTTTTATGTTGCTGTGAAAGTTTTTATTTGTCCTCCGTCTTTCAGGATCAGGAACCTGGGAGCTGAAGTCAGCCTGATTGAAGACCTGATGGACCCCAACTTTCAGCATGGAGAGATGGGCCTGATGTTCACAACATTAAAGGTGGGAACACACTAAACATAAACCCAGCTGCATCAGTGTTCTAACTATGATTTAGTGTTGTTGTCTAATTAACAAAGCTTTCATAAAGAGACGTGCCTCAAACTGCGCTGCCAACAAGCAGACTTATCTGACGCATCATTCATGTAGCTGAAAGCTCGTTCAGTTTGCTGCACACGTGTAAACATGTTTACGTGTTCCTGCTGCAGGCCTGCTTCATCCAGATCCAACTTGAATCCACCACATAGAATCTAACAGGAAGTGACCTGAAGCCCTGAAGAAAGATGTTTTTGAACCACCTGTTGAGCACAGGAGGTCTGACTCATTGTGGATCTTCTGTAAATCACAGTATTCATCAGAAGGTATCACTCCGCCCTCTTCTGGATGGGTTCGAAATCCTCATCTCTTAACGACTACATCAAAAATATTTTTATGCACGAGTTTCTTTTATTGTACTGTAAGAGAAAGTCATTAGAATATAAATCAAAAGAGCTGCTGAGATGATGTAAAGAATATTTAGATTTTCTCTTTAAAACACTTCAGGTCACAGAATCACTAAATAAGTCTGAATCATGACTTGTTAAAGCACTAATAACTTAATATATTTCATTGTCTAACATACAAATTCCTCAAAGGGACATGTGGTTGTGTATTTTCTTGACATCAGATTGTAGATTATATAATTTATTGTGGATTACTAAATATAAGATGAAAACAAAGTACTGAACTAACATTAAACTAACATTTAAAGTAAAACCTATAATAAAATTTAGTCTAATTTGAGCAATGATACAAAATGGCCACAAGAGGGCGCTAATGTGCTGTGAAATTATTTTGCTTGCTGGAAATTTCACAACAAAAGCACGAATAAATCACTTTGTGTTTCTTCTATAATGTTGAAAGAATCAAAACATCAGATTTAAATCTTATTACCGTGTTTTGTGCATGACTGAGTCACTAAATTCTGCTTCTGTCACTGCTTCATGTGAAGTTTGAGATGAACCAGATCAGGTGTCTGTTTGATGCATCAACTTGGAACATTTCAGCTTCACAGCAGGTGGTTTTTGATGAGATAAAAACTGGGAAAATAAAAGGTTATATGAAGTCTTACCTTTTAAAGATTCTGCAAACAAAACCAAAATCTACAAATGAGGCATTTAATATGAGCATCTGTCTGATTCTGAACTTTCCCCCCATCTTGTCAGCTGTTTGTGTTAAAGTCTGTCACCTGCCTGTTGTCATCCGAACATGTTCGGATCATAAACCTTTAATCTGCAGCAGCTGATCCCAGGTTGCAGAACAGTCGGCCACAGCTGATGAAGGTGGCAAAATAAACACTATTTACTGGGTCGTTGATTTTTTCCAGTCTGTGTGAGCTGCTGCCAAAGCGGAGATGATTCAGGGAAACACAGGAAGCTCAGGGTGTTTAAAAAATACCAACGCTGCTGGCTGGTGTTTTGGGGAAAAAAAAGACTTCTGAACAAAAGCTGTTTTATGATGCATCCGTTTAAACCAGAATTAAATTATTACAGAAGATGTACCAAGAAATGCAGGAAACTGGAAACTTTGCATTAATTTTTAGATGTATTTTAATAAATTTGCAGCAGGAGATTTGTGAAAATAAGCATTCAGACCCCAAAATGACGTTATTTTAAATGACTGTGTTGTAAAAGAAAAACATTTTGTTGAAAAACAATTTAGGATTAACTTAAAAATAGGCGTATTTGCTACTTTGCTGGTTTTCATCCCCCACATCATACAATACAAAGGCATCAGGTTTGTTTTGGTCACACAGGTGGAAGGCTTTCTGATTTTCCATCTGGGTGGAGACATTCCTCCCTCTCTGTTTCCAGGGAGAGTTTGAACCACAACAAACTGACAAACCCCCGAGAACGACTTTACTTCAAGTCCTTCCTGGCTGTTTGTCGCAGTCATTGTGCAAAAAAAATGTCTTTAGTTGAGCTTCAGTCACAACAGGAAACTCAACATTCATGATGTAATTGAGCGTTTAATGTTCATTTTCACAAAATTAAATTAATTCTTTAAATCTGCATTATTTAGTGTTTCCATCCTGATAAATGAACAATGTGTGTTTCAGGTTATTGTTCAAAATAGAGGCTTTTTGAGGAAATCATCTTTTGTTCTCCTCTGTTCTTGTTATATGTTTAAAAAAAACACTTCTTGCCAAGGTATATTTTATTATCAGCTCTCAGTGAATCACTTCTTAAAAGTTTCTTTTTCCTTTTATTTATTGTTTTTTTTGTGATCATTAAAAGTGTATTTTTCAGATGCAACCAAATAAATGAAAAAAAAGAACAAGTTGTACCGTCCATTATTTTTAAAAACATATTTTTGTCAAGTTTTCAGTGCCCCAGGCAGGAATCTTTTTACACTGCAAAAAATGTCCATCTAACCAAGTTTTAAAATCTTAAATCCAGCTAAAAAATTGTTTTGATATTGTTTTAAGACTAAATGTTTTTTGCAGTGTAATTAAAAGCAAACCAAAACTCAGAAAATAAACTGAAGAAAACGTCTAAAAATAAAGATCAGGGAGGAGAACTGTTGAACATTCAGCAGAACTGGCCTCGTCCATGTATTGATGAGAACACAGAGTTCTGTGGATCTGTTATCAGATGGGACCTCTCTAATCCAGACTGGACTGTTGTGCAAAATCACTGCGTCTGGATCAGTCTGCGCCATGTAAAACTGGGACAAGTCCTGAGATTGCATCTTGACAAGTCAGACAGGACGGGATTAGCTACACCTTCACAAAAGCGCTGCTGCGTCTCTTCAGATATCTGATTACAGATGGGCCGCAGGACCACAAGCTGAACTTAATGTTCGGCACGTCCCTGCAGGAAGCTGCAGGTGGGACCAAAAAATAAAAAAACAGCATAGTGTTGCAACAGTAAACATTATGTTTGTGTGTCTTCATGCAATGTGTCATTTTTCCACTCTCTTTGAACGCACCATTAGATTCCTGTTTGTGTGGCAAATCCATCCAACATGTACCTTCAGTGAATTATATATTTTCAACAGATTTGAGGTCAACGCTTTGAAAAGGTCTACTTTATCCAATCCTGATGTGTGTTTAGGGTCATCAACTGGGTCCAGGTTTCAACCGTTTTGCTCCTGATTTGAGGTAAAAGTTAAAGGTAGGATGTAGTCCTTGCAGCCCCACAGCATGATGCTGCCACTGCCATGCTTAACAGTTGGCACAGTGTTCTTCAGTTTGAAAACCTCACCAAAGCTTCTTTAAGCTGCGGTGTAAATATTTTCTAGATGGAAGCATCAGGTCAAGTCATGCAACTAACTTGACCTGGATGTTAAAAGCTGAAGGTTTTACTTAAAATGTGATATTTTTGTTTTGTTTTTCCCTCAAGGGATTACACCTTTGTTTCTGATGTCAAACCAGGACTTTGTTGTCTCTTTGCCAAGCCTCTGAATGTTTTATCGATGACGAAGGATCTCTACAAGTGAGTCCTTTTGAAGGTGCAACATGAGGATCCCTGATGATGTCACTCGGTCCATCTCCGCGAAAACTGTCAGCTGAGAACTTCCAGGAGAAGAGAGGAACACATCGATAATTCATCCCAGATGACTCTTTGTCGGCCTGCTGAGAAACGGCTTGTGACGACATCAGAGCAGAAACGCGAGCAAAGAGACAAGAGGAGGTTACATTCTAGTGGAGCTTCGCCATCACACCACTGAGGAGGAGGAGGAGGCCCTCATTCCCATCCAGATGAGGAATGCTGATGTTAGCATCCTCGGGTTGTTGTTTAAGACCTCAAACAACCTGAAAACTCCTCAAAAACTATTGTAATACTGGATGTGCATCAACAACCTGATTGAAAATGGTACAAATCAGCAAACCTGCTGATTGTTTGTTGTTTCCAGACTCCTGCTGACACCCGTATCTTCAGTTTGTTTAGGTGTGGAGAATAAATTATGTTTTTGTTTGTGTAACGAACAGGAAGAGTGTTTGTGAATGTAAACAAAGTCCTTGTGCGACCAGACGCAAGGACGTCATCAGGACATAACTTCCTGTGTGGTTCCTCTAACATCCAGACAAGTTCCCCCGAGAGCACAGTGTGCCGTGTCATCGTGGCGGTAAAGATAAACACATTTCTTCTTGCTGCTGCTGCAGCCGGGCTCACGTGGTGTTCATTAAAGCTCATTTAGATCCTGCTGAGCGGCACAGCTCAGTATTAATATTTTATATTTCTGAGGATCAAAACCAAACAAACTCCTGAGGGAGGAGTTTGATAAGGTTCTCTGTGAGACTGATGTTAGGAGCTTCAAATGTCCAAATAAATGTATAAATTCTAAAGCTTTGATGGAGTATTTTGAAAAATTCAACACTTGTAGAAAACTTTTACCTCTTCAGGTTCTGCAAAACACCTTACAATTGTTCTCATTTACCCCCTTATAAAGCTTTTTACGTCTTAAACACACAGAAGCACATTTTTAGCTATCTATTTAGAACTTTTAGCTATCCTTTAGTCATTTTTAGTTTATTACTACAATGTTGACGCTTGCAGCGTCATGCAGTTTTTAGCTTCTGTCTAGCTATTTACAACTTTTAGCTATCGTTTTGTTCTTTTTACCTTCTAGAATGTTCCTGCATTTGACTTCTTGAAACTTTTTAGCATTTTGCAACTTTTACATTTTAGCTTCTGCTGCTTAAAGCAAGCATTTTGCTACTTTTAGCTTTTATCTAACCTTTTTCTACTATTGGCCTTTAGTGTGCCGCTGCTTTTACTTTTCACAAACTAAATTTTAACTTTTACTCTAAATTCACGCTTGATTTTTGCAAAAAGAAAAAAAAAGTGTTGTAAAAACACAGTTGTTCTCTGCTTGTAGGATCCCCCACATACACATACCAACACACATACCACTCCTCACTCTTGAGTTAAGGGGGGCACAAGAGGACTCTGTAGTTTTGTTGTTTTTTCAGGTGTGGACACCTGGTGGCTGTCCAGCAACACCCAGGCTTAAATACATCAAATTATATAATAATAAAAAAATTAAAATCACAACCTTCCACAACAGAAGAGTTCTACTTTTTAATTCAGGTTTTTAAAAACTGTTTTTGTTTTTTCAAAGATCTCTTCTATTTCTCTGGAATTCAGAGTCTCTTTGAAGCTTTGTGTGAAGCTTGAGGTTAGATTCAGGTGGAGCTTTAGGTCATAATGAATGAAAGATGGAAAAAAACTGCAAAATCAAAGTGTGTGTGTGTGTGTGTGTGAGCACACGTGTGTCTTTGGCCTGCAAAGTGCTGACCCAGTTTTCTTGCTGTGGGTTGGCATCACCTGCAAACTGCAGAAAGCTTCACAGAGACTTATTCACACACACTGAAGCTGCATACCGCTGCTCAAATATGTTTATGTTTAAGCCCCTTTCTCTTGTGTGTGTGGGGGGTGTGTTTTTGTGTACATGTGTGTCCTTGTCAGAAGTCAAACTTCAGGAAAAAGGTCATTTCCAGTAACTTTTTCCAAAATAAATAGTGAAACAGACAAAGCTTCAACTCTGAGGATGAAAATAAGCTGACGTTGTTGCGCGTCACTCTGTGATGTTGATTTAAATTTTGATTCGCACGTCGAGCTAAAAACAGTATTTTTGCTTTTTGTACGGGTGTGTGAGTAAGTCATGTTAAAAATCTTTAATTCAAACTGTACAGAACTTTCAAATAAAGTGTGAAATGAAAACCAGTATTTTAATAAAACCTACCTGCAGCATTAAAAGAGTGATTCAATAAATTTGAAAGCGACATAAAAACACAACTCAGTAATATTCTTCTCACTTCATAAAATGATGCAACAAGATGTTGAAAAATTACAATATCTAAAGAAAGTTTGTTCATTGCTGCAAACTTTAGTTTGCAGCAATGAACAAGCTACGTCTGCTGTGGGTTGGATTTTGTGTGTTTGAGCACTTGGCAAAACCTGCAAAGTCATGTTTGAAATCTGCAAAGTCATGTTTGAAAGGTGAGGTACAGATCTGAGATGGAGATAGGACGAGTTACTTAACACTTTAGCACAAAGACACAGAGCACATTTTATCCAGGGTGGTTTACTGTGTGTGTGTGATATCAGATGCATTTTCTAAGAATCTCTGAAACCTCTCAGAACTCATAACATTACCTTCAGTTCAACAACTGTTGGAGTTCATATTTAATAAAGTTGACATTTTAATATGTCTTTATGTTCACGATATTTGCATTGATCCACTCTTTGGTGAGACTTGATGTGTTACGAGTTCACACACACACTCACACCTCATGACTGCAGAAGTGGGTCAGAAAGCTGCAGAGGGAGGAGGAGGAGGAGGACTCTAATGATACTCCTACCTCCAGTCTCAGAAGACAGATGAAGATAATTTGTCAGAAGATAATCTGCTCCTCTTGATTTTTAGAGCTGCTTTGTTTCAGTCAAACATCGCTGCCTGGTTTGGAAGAAGAGGCTGATTTAAAAAAAAAAAAGACATAACCTCCAAATGATGAGAATAGTATTTAAATAATTTTTTTATTTTTATTTCTTGCTTGATCATTCTGTATTAATTGCTCCTCTGGAGTTGTTATTTTTAAATCCTGTTCCTGCAGGATCTGTTTGAGTTTGAAACGTGTTCTTGGTTCTGGTCTCATAAACCCACACCGACTCGGTGACTCAGTTTGCTGAAAGAACAAACAGTGACTTCAGCCAGAGGGACTGAATTAATCACTTTTCTCTTGTCTGTTTTCGTCTCGTTCTGCTCAGGATTCTGTGCAGACAGAAATCAGCGATTAAGTAAACAAATATCCGAGAGATGTGTGGGTGATGGAGCAAGTCTTGTACTTGTAATTTACCTGTTTATTTTTTTTAAATATTAACTAAAGAAATACCTATTTTAGATGTATCACGTTGCTGATTTGTGTTATGAAGTTAATTGTTGATGCACTGACAAAATGTAGTAAAACGGTGACGAAAACTGCTGTGAAAATCCTCTCAAAGCATGAAACTTGCAATTTTGTATTTTGAAGTTTGGGATTATTTATGGTGAGAACCTGGTCAGCAGTAAAGCTGAATATTGCTGCTTGTTGACATGAAATAAACTGAGTGAAATGCAGTTTTACTTTAAGAAAATAAAAAACACACACGAATCTTTGTGGAAGAAAAGTCAGAGTGAGTAAAGTTCAGTAAAGGAGGAGAAAAAGAGGGAGTTTGTTTCAGATGAAATGAGTCAGAACAACAAGCAGCCTTTTTGTTTTTCATCCACATGTTTGTGTCAAACCCTCTCACATGCAGACATGAAATACCCCCCCCCCCCCCTTACCTGAATGCATCCCTGGTGTTTCAGCTTTAATTTGCCATGTTTAACGAGTGTTTACCCTCTCCTCCTGCCGTGATTGAAGTGCATGTTTTTGCTCCGCCGGGCGAGTTCGGACCATAATTGTTGCAGCAGGTTGGAGGTAAAAATTAGGGGAAATTTTTGTCCCTGGTTACAAGAGGTGGAGTTGTTTTTACAGCGTTATTGCTTGAAGAAAGAAGACTGAATTTAGTCTTAATGTTTTTGCCTGCATCCTGCAGAAGTTCTGTAATAAGTGTTGTTTTTGTGTGACCTTAAAAAGAAACTGAACATATTGCTTTTATTTTGTTTATTTTGTTCCATCTATTGTTTAAATGGTTGTACAGTTTACGGACTTATGAGTAATAAAAACAATAAAAACTTATAAGTTTTTATTGTGAATTAAAAAACAAAACAAAAAACAAGTGTTTTAGTTTCTGGGCTTCAAAAGGTTTTATTATTTCTCTTCAGGGTCATGTGTGCATATTTTGGTTTAGATTTACTAAAAGCCCTAATCTTAGCAGCGCACACACACAGACACACAAACAATGGAGCTCCCTGAGGATGTTAGAGGAGAAGCTTCATATCCAGGTCATGCATTGACGCTTTGCTTTGAAGACATTTGATCCGTGGCCTCGGTCTCTGCTGACTTCTGTTTTTCTTTTTCATGAAAGAACTTCGTCAGATTCTGTGTTTCCAGAGAAATCGGCCTTCCAGTCTCCGCAGAGCTGAACTTACAACCTGGAGTCTGAGGCCGATGAGTTTGGCAGTTTTCCTCGCAGCTCAGCTGCTGTTTGTGCTGCGAGTTAATAAACAATCAGCATCAATCTGCTAACAGGATGATATGAGCAGAAAAAGTCAATCAAATTAGAAACAAAATGAAAAAGGGATGAGCTTTGAGCATCTTATGTTGAGAAATTACAAAGTTAGTCATTTTGGTTTGTTGGAGATGAGTTTCAGCTTTAAAATTTAAGGTAAAACTGATTTAGAGAGAGTTTTATCTTTTACAATGTTAGTTTGATGTGGCAGCCATCTTAAATAGATTTGTCTCCTAAAGTTCATCCAGAGTTTACTCCCTGACAGTTTTATTAAAATCTATCCAGTGGTTCCCGAGTTATTTCGCTAACAGACACATAAACACTTTCAAAAACATGTTTACCCATTCTGCAGCCATTGATAATGAGTGTTCATGAAAAGAAAACATGACTGCATATCACTTCCCAGTCCACACCTAACAACGTTTCAGCTCTTTGGCCTCTTCATCTCTCCTCAGGTGAAGTTTGTTCGTCTCTGTCGAAGCAAAGTCTCCGAGTCAGTTGCTAAGCAACAGCTGCTCCGTCTCCTCGCTCCTTCTCGTCTCTCCCAGCATCCAGAGAGCTCTGGTTGTCAGATGGAGCATGAGTGATGTAAGTGAGCTGTAACCGACACAAAACACAGATGAAGTCCAACTGAGTCAATAATCATTGTAAGCTTGACCCTTCTGTTGTTGTTTAGATGGTCAGACTGTAGGCTACTATTTCATATGTTGACATAAAAGAGATGTTTTCCCTTCATAATAGTTTCAAACAAGGTTGTAATTCAAACATATTTGGATTACAGCTGAAAGGAAGTTTGTTTTTTTTTAAAAAAAGGTAACACACATTTTGTATTTCTTGTCTGGGTGTTGAAAAAAACATTTTCAGGGATAAAGGAAAGCATTATAAGCTGCTGTTTCATCTTAAAACTTTCTTTTAAACTGTTTACAGAGAATGGAATATAGGCCTAATCAAATGCTCAACTCAAGGTAATGCATCAGTGATAAATGATTCAGTCCTAACTTTTTTGAGATGTGTTGCTGCCATAAAGTTGAAAATTACCTTAATTAAACAATTACTAGTTTTAGTATTTGATATTTTCACCAAGTTCCACTGTGAAAAAAAAATATGGGTTTATGAGAAGTCCAAATTGCATGATTTACACGTTATGGGGGTGTCTTAAATATTCAAATTTTTTTCTAAATGTAAAACAACATTAAAAAACCATTTTTGTAAAAAGGAATTTTTTTTATTGGTTAAATAATTAGTTTAACTTTAAATAAATTAATTTTCAGTTAGCGCGCGCCACTAGCCACGCGCCAGGTGTATGAAGAGGGAAAAACACTGAACTGCTTAACAATACAAGAAGCATACTACTTCCTGTAAGCTCCTTCACAATAAAAGCTTCCCTGTTTTTTTTTTTAAGTTTCAGCTACTGGAAGGATTTAAAAAAACACATTTGGGTATTAAAAATAAATTAGCTCATCGCGTCATGTAACGATTATTGTGTGTTACTGACCATCTAGGATCACATTGTGTACGTTTTAAAAAAAGCCGACCGTAAACTTCCGGTTTCCTCTCGCCTGTTGTCAGGCAGCTTGACGCGGCGACGCTTTTGTCAGCCTGCAGCATCAGAAAAATATATATTTTTAAAAACAGAGTAAATTAGCCCTGTTGTTGTTTGTCGTCGCCCTGTAAGATGGTGGCTAAGCAGAGGATTCGCATGGCCAACGAGAAACACAGCAAGAACATCACGCAGAGAGGAAACGTCGCTAAGACGCTGGTGAGACGTTCACTGACACCCCGGTGCCAGCGTCACGTTAGCCCGGATAGGTGACGTTCAACCCGGCGTTAACACAGCAGCACACCGGTGATGATGGTGCCAGCTGTGGAGGGTTGTTTTAGTTTACATTTGCCACACGTATGGCATGACTCAGGACTTTTACAGTCAGTTTTGATCATATATTTATGAGAAAATTCATCCGAGTTGATGTTCAAATTCAAAATCAATCTGATGTTTTCATTCTGACGTGCTCGTTACCGCCCTCACATTTTTTAAAGAAAACTAATAATAAACAAAAGAAAGCTACTTATGGTAAAAAATAATAAAAAAAATGATGTAAAGTGCTCAAAGTAAATTAGAGGTGTTGTTAGCATCCCTACCCATTAGGGGTTTAATTCAGGCCAGACATCTTTACCATCATCATAAAATGTTCTGCTCAGAGTATGTATGGTGAAGGAGTCACAGCTACTACCACACCAACAATTAAGTCAATACCTTTGAAAGTGACTGAGATGACGTTTTTGTGTTTGCTGAGGTTAAATACCTGTGGAGGCCATCTTGAATTGGACTGACTCCAAAATGCAATCAGTTGAAGAGGTACATCAAATGATTATTTTCTGAAAGTTTCATTAAAATCCATGCAGTGGTTCATTAGATATTTTGCTAACAGACTGACATAAACAAGCAAAACGCTAGAGTTTAGCTTAGACATCAATAGACTTTTTAAAATATGTCATTGTTTCAGATTTTCTGCTTCTTGTGTTAAATTGTAACAAAATTGTGATTACTCAGTTTCCCATCTGATGGCCTTTTCTTCAGCTGTCCAAATCTGTTGGTGTTTCATTTGTCAGCTACACTTTCTCCTCCTCCCCTTCTTTTCCTTTTTTCTTATTTTCTACTCAGTTATTTGAAGCACAACATAATGAAAACAGAAGCAAATGTAAAATGTATTTGCAACAATTTGCAGGTTAAACACAGAAAATTGTAGAATTGGACGATCAGGCTGAGTGAGCAGCAGGTTTATGAAGGTTATTGTTGATAAAACTTGAATATTTAACTTTCAATTAAAAACTTTGAGATTTTCTACTAAAAACTATTTTATTTGTGATGAAAAAACTGCAGATTTTGTTCTTTTATCAATGTTGTAACAAAATGAAAGGCCTACTGACACCTATGTATCCTTAACATATTGAAGTTGTCAACAGTTCTCACCATATTATTTTATTTTCTATTCTTTCATGTAAGTCGAGGAAAAAAACTGAAAATGATGTGATAAGATTAAAAGCAGCAACAATGTGCCAAAAACCAAAACCCTCTGAGTAAAAATGTTTTATTTTTCTTTCTTGAAGCGACCGCAGGAGGAGAAGTACCCTGTGGGTCCCTGGCTGCTCGCCCTCTTCGTCTTTGTTGTTTGTGGATCAGGTAAAATAAAAAGGTTTTATTTACAATTTTTTTTTATCATTGTCCATCTGTAACTTTAAACGAAGAAGCAGGTTGAACTTAATCTGACTGGACTAAACTGGGGTTTCTTGGTGGTCCGTGCTGCGTTCCCCTGATCCTGAGGCTGTGGGATCGAGCCTATATTTTCTCCGAAATATGATCTTTTCAGTTGCTTCAAAACCATTTGAAATTTGCTGTTTTGTCACCTTTTGCTACTTTTAGCATTCAGCTAGGCTTTCACTAGTTTTAGCATTTAGCTAATATTCTCATACTTTTAGCTTCTATGTAGTTTTTTGACAGTTTTAGCTAACCATTTGCTGCTTTTATCTAGCTTTTATTTAACATTTTATTAAGCTTTTAGCTACTTTTACCTTTAGCTTCTGGCTACTGTTGAACTGGTTTTAGCTAGTTTTCCCATTAAAAGCGAAATGGAGATGAAGTTTTGGTTCAGATTTTTTTCTTGTGTTTTAAAACTAAAGAGACTAAATCTGATCGATCTGTTTTTTTCAGCCATATTTCAGATAATCCAGAGCATCCGAATGGGGATGTGACCCAGGGGGAAGCTTTGTACCCCTGCCCCCTTCCTCACGCCCTCACTGAGCCCGGCTAGCCTGTGCCTGCACACCTATGACCCCAGTCCCCCTCCAGAGACCCCCAGCGCAAAGTTAGAGGGAGAAGACCTGTTTCCCCCTCCGGACCAACCCCCCCCTGCCCTGGATCAGCGTTTACAGCATCGCAGTCTGTGGTTCTGACAGCTTTTCTATGAACAGTCTGAAACCACACCGGCTGGAGAACCTCATCTGCTTGGCACCTCTGTGTGTAAATATATGTGTGTGCGCTGCTGACAATGTGCCATATTCATCCGTGTAACTTCATCTGTAAGTAAGAATGTTTTTGAGTTTTTTTTAAATAAATGTTGAGCAACTGGAGACCACTCACTTCTTCACATCCTTACTTTGCATTTAGTTTTTAGAACCAGGTTTGAGTGCCTATCCCAAAATGAAGAATTTGACCCCATCTGCATTATTTGGGTTTTTACTTTGATAAATGTTTATTTATATATAAAGTCCAGTTTTGTTACTCTAAGACATATTCAAGCGGTGGAAACCCAGTTAGGTTCACCAAACTGTCTTAATTTGTAATAAATATGTGAAATCAGTCATTTTGCCAACAATTCCAAACTACTTCACCTTCTAGTATTAGCTTGAGTACAGATCTTGTTGATCATGTGCGTACACAAATATAAAAATGTTGACTAATTCGACTAATTTTTGCAGGTAAAAATGTGCTAAATAATAGCTCCCATTTGCTCGAGTGCATCTTAAACACAGGAAAGAGAGACGGCAACCAGCTGTTTTTTTTTTCCTTTCTTAAGCACGTTTATTGAAAGTTGTGAAGTGCAGCTGTCAAGTGCAATTGTAGGTATTTATGTCATCACATCCGGTCGTTGAGGAAACATGCACAGAACATGAGCATACAACTGATACACAGAATTAAAAAGAAAAAGATATTCAGAGCTTGTGTGTTTTTTTTTTTCCTTCCTTAGGTTGCTTTTTTTTTTTTAAGATCCGAGTTATTCACTGTCAAAAGAAAAAAGGTGCAATACTTCATAAAGAAACAAAGCGAAGTGAAAAGTGTTTACAGAGTTAATGTTGCAGTAACGGAGCAGGACAACAGTTGTTGGTTTGAGTTTTGTCAGTTAAATAACCTAACCTTTTCCATCCAGTCCTGAAAATACAGCATTAAAGATAGATGACAGAAACCGAGCGAAGACCAGCGTTTTCTCCTGCTCATCTGCATCAATCTGTGACCTAGATAGCATCTTTTTTTTCT